>JAYKKM010000270.1:425000-895000 GCA_035772405.1 Chrysogorgia sp. JL179-B06 | reverse complement strand
CCAGAGAATTATCAAAGACCCAATGTTGCGATGCAGCAAGGGACAGTACCGTCGTACTTTTTGCATGGTAAAACCAGTCAAACAAGTCAAGGCTACCAAGTCCAACCGCAAAGACAACCGACTCCACCGCAGCAGCAATCTCAAAGTGACTTTCCTTGTCCTGGATTACCTATGAATTCACCTTATGGGTCCCAAAGCGGCTCTCTTATGTACCAAACGTCGACGATGTGCCTGCAACAGGTAATGCTTTAAGCGCCAATTTATAGTAACTAGATAAATTTGAACTAATGAGAAGCAACATCTAAAAATACATACACGCAATAGCGCAATCTAATGACAACCCCTCGCGGCAGGTTGCTTTATTGCTGTTAACAATTTATTTAATTATATTTTTATGTTATCTAATACGATCTAATCAAACCACACATTCCAAGGCAATAAGCTTTAAGGCATGCAAAAAACAGGCTAGTTCATTTGGGTCGAGTGCGTTTGACACGAGTGCGTTTGGCACAGATTGTTATGACAAACGTCTGCTGTGGATTGATCACATGTTTATTGCAAGCTAACGTAAAGATCAACGTAAAGGGTTCCCAACTGTTTGAATAGGCATGGAAATCTTGTAAATACATAACCAGCAAGTGTCTAAGTTTGATCTGAGCTATTTGAGACTCTCTTACTCTCCAAGGCGCTGGGGCGAGGGTGATAATCTTGATGGGGTGGTACAATGTCCAGTCGTGTACGATATCCGGTCGTTCTTGTGTTTGGACGAATGATTTCTGGCAAATGTTTGTATGCGTCGCGTATATATCCATCAACCTTGCGCGGTTGGTTGCCCTGGTTACGGGCAAGCTAGTCGCCAAGTAGTTTGTGAGACAGGAAAAATATGTCATCTTTAAAAAACAACAAGCCATAAGTCATAACTCAATGTCAAACTCATGGCAAAAATCACAGAGAAAACATCAGCCATCAACTCGAAATACGGCTTGCTAAGAAAAAAAACAGCGATATACTATTAGGTCAAAAGACCGTGAAGAAAGGCGACAAGTTCGGGTGCAAAGAGAAGCGGTAAGCTACTTCGTTATCTAGGCTGCGTTTACACTACAGGGTGTATAGCACAAAAGATTTTAGGCCTCTGGGAATTTAACTGTTGTTGATACTTGTAAACTAAATTATTTAATATAAATGCATAAATTTCGATTCAATTCTGCTTTACGTGCTCGAGTTTGTAGTAATTAGACAGTTATGCCCCTGGAATATGATTACAAGCTATTTTAAATTCCCAAGGGCGAAAATCTTTTGTGTTTAAGAACACAGTGGATTTCTTGGGAAATTCCGAGGTTGAGCTTTTTTTTATATACCCTGTAGAGCAAAAGTAACCAGATTCGTATTGTTTTTTATTCGCATGAGGATGCAACACAATGTGAATCTGGTTACGTTTGCTCAACTGTAAACGCAGCCATAGTCAGGCAACACTTTGCTTTGGATGAACTATGCAAATAGCGGAGAACGTTAATACTATTTATAGGACAAAAACACAGACATAACGAAATTAACTGTCAAGGGATTCCTAACGACTCTTTTTCTATTGTTTGGAATGCAAGAATTTATATCAAACTCAGATAAACATACATATACTGACGTCATTACCGCGTTTTCGCTATTGCAATGATTTTAGACCGGCTTGTTTCAGACGTCCTTTGTTTTTCGACTTACTACCATGTGGTAAGTAGCCTTGTCCTCAATGTTTTCAACTCTTGAGTCAAACCGTTATATTTGTAATAATATTCATTATATCCGAACCAGGTCAGCCCATATGAGTATCCCGAATTCAAAACATAGTCCTAACCAAAACCTTACCCTAATCCTAAACCTAAAAATAACCCTGAACCTAATAATGACCCTAAACTCTTACGATAACGCTTTCTTTTAGAAATAAAAACTGGTTTTAATTTCGAATTTTACTACCGATAGTCTATGTGAAATTTCACCTATACTTTGAATAATAAAATATTATTAATTAATTTGAGACGATGGTGGTGGTCGAATAACCACAATCATGCCAAGTGAAAGATTATTAAATGTTGAAGTAAATAAAGTACATTAGCATATACCAAAACAGTGGATAGTGCTTTTCGCGCAATCTGATTGGTTCCTCTAGCTCGGGATATCCTGCACTATTCACTGTTTCGCAAAACAAGATGGTGTCCTTCTCTTGAACGATTTTCTTTTTACATAATGCAAGAAATTGGTAAAAGCAGGCAGGTAGAAAACAATTACTGTAGGTAGGGAAATTACTTTAGATAATATTTATGAAAAACAAGTTGCAAAGAGAGAATGGAAAGTGCTCAAAAACCAGCAGAACAACGAATGATGTGCTCCAAAAACAAAGTTTTCGTTCAAATATTTTGAAAGAAAAGTGTACTCCGTAGTTCATATATCGATATTCGCCTGTATATAGTTTAGGAGACAATTTGAATTGCCTTTTATATAGAATTTAATAACATTTACAAACATTAAAAATCATTTCAGTTACAACAAAAACCAAGCAAAACTTAAAGCATTAGTACGTTTTCGGCCGTAAAGATACACGATACACATTACACAGCTCACGAAACTGGCGAGTAATGAACTGAACACTAAACAAATGACCGGGAAACATACTATCGATTTTATAACAGTAAATACCCACAGAAAATCTTTATAAATTAAAGGAAATTCAATGACTAAACACATGAAAATTTGTAACTGCGCTGACCGAAATAAAAACGCTTATAGAACTCATATTTTGAAAAGAGCAACTGTCGTTTACTCACCCAGAATTCATTAGTTATCCTTCGTCCTCAAGTTTTCCCATGTACAGTATTAAAATATTTCCTTTGAACTAAAATCCAATGGTCTTTTGGCTTACTTTGATCCAACTTCGAAACAAGCTTCGAAAGGTTTTCAAAACCACCGGCAGCTGTCAGCTTGTCAAAACTGGTAAACAACTCCATATATGGAAAGGCCACGTTGGGAGAATTTAGTTTTGCCTTGCGTTTCGCAACAATTCCTGGCTAAATTATAATGAAACTAACCGAAATTTACTTAATTTTTATAAATTTGTTTTGGTATATGCTAAAGCAATTATTCACCTCAGTGTCAGTGAATAGCAGTGGATTTTTACCTCGACGCTTCGCGTCTCGGTAAATATCCACGACTATTCACTTCCACTTCGGTGAATAATTGTTAAATATTGCCAGGTAGAAAACCAATGACTGTTAATGATATGGACACATTTATATAATTAAGAACTAGTGGTGTTTAAAGAATCAATGAATTTAGTATTTAGAGTGGAAGATTAGAATTATACCATTTAAATTATGTGCTTTATAATATTGCAGAATAACAATTTGAATTGCGTATTTTATAATTTTATTTAAATTATTCATCACCCTTACTTCACCCGGTTACTTCGCAACCTCATTCAGAATGGAATAATTGCAATGCTTGATAATTAGCTTGTATAGAGAGTGTAAAAAGTACAGACTATAGCTGTGTGTAAGACTATAGGACCAACCTGGCCCACTACACTGTACCTGGGTCTGGCTTACGTTTTACTGACTTTAGTAGTGTAAATATGCACCATACTGGCTGTCTATAGGGCCTATAACAATCTGGGTTTACGCTCATCTGATATGGCACATGTTAGTGTGTCTGTGTAAATATTTTTGTCCTGCATTAGGCCTGGACAATGCTGTCCCTAGGCATATATATATATATATATATATATATATATATATATATATATATATAATATATATATATATATATATATATATATATATATATATATATATAATATATATATATATATATATATATATATATATATATATATATATATATATATATATATATATATATATATATATATATATATATATATATATATATATATATATATATATATATTTTCGCTTACCTCAAAACTGGTCTGCTACAACTTGTTTCATCTGTAAAAGAATCTTCAGGCAGTGACAATATCGAAAGGGATGACCGCTTATTTATAGGCTTTCTGCCGGAAAGTGGGGGCGTATGTGGGGGACAAAGCATGAGGTCATGGCTTTGTTTGCGTTGATTACGCGAAATTTATTACGATGACGACACTGTGAAATTATTTCCGCTCTTTTGTTGAGTAAACTATTCTTATTTTTTTCTTTTAAAATACAAAATTTTTCTTCTAAACATAAATTGCATCGTTTTGATCCTCCTGTGTACGAAATAGAATGTTTTAGAATTTGCCAATTAATACTGAAATCTTTATTGTTTTCTTTCAATGTCCAAATATATTTCGAAAGTTCGGTGTCATTTTCATGCTTTTTATGTTGAAAAGATTTAGTGTGGTTGGCCAATCGCTCTTTGAATGTGGTTGCAGTCATACCAATGTAGTGTTTTATTTCGTTTGTGATGTTTACTGTCACTGTTGCTTTGTATACTATGTCTCTAGTCATGCATTGTTCCTGAAGCGGGCAAATGGTGTTCTCTCTACAACTGCAATTAGTAGCGTCCCTATCCTGCGGTTTGATGTTCCTAGCTATGCGTGCATTGTGCTTAGTGATTATTGACTTAACATTGTTCATGCAGCTGTAACTTACTTTAACTGTATTTCTGTTAAAAATCTTATGGAGCTTGTGGTGCGGAGGGAAATGTTTGTCAATTAGGCTAAGGAAATTACGTCCTATGTTAGTGCTGACACTCTTGCTAAATGGTGGGTTGAACCAAATGATATTGCGTTGCCTATTCCTACGTGGTCGTTGCGGTGTATCATGAGTGTAGCTAAGTTCATGATTAAAGTTGCTGTGCCTAAGCGCGTTCTGATATAAGGGTGCAGATTCCTGAAAACGTTTGCTCATCTGACGAAAGGAGTTTAATGCGTTTGTTAATTGATGCAGGTAGTTGCCTTGTTATGCTTGGTGGATGGTTAGAGTGCATATTTATGTATAGCGGATCGTCATTGGGCTTCCTATAGGGCCTATAGTTTCCATTGTTAAGGTCGAAAGTTACATCTAAAAAGTTTACTATACGTAAATTTGATTCGGCGGTGATTTTTAGGTCAAATTGCTCGAAAATTTTGTGGAGATCTTTTCTTGTTTTGTCTGCTAAACGTGCTGATTTACTTTTTATGATAGCCAAACCGTCATCTCTATATAGGCCGATGCTTTCTTTGCCAAATTTCTTACTTAGGTGGTTTAAAATGAAAAGGCCTACGAGCTCACAAATTTCCGCGCCGTCGAAACTGCCCATGGTAACGTCGAACAAATTCTTGCTATCTTTTTTTATCCATGAAATTCCGCTATTGAAAAGGAGAGATTTTCTAGCGTGTTTTATTATTGAAATGTTGTTTTGAGGTATAGTAGCCAAATATGAAGCCCAGGACAGAGCTTGGTCCAATAGTTTTTCAGAAATAGATGGATAGAAATCGACAATGTCAAATGAAATGAAACTGTGTCTGTCCTTATCTTTTATATTGCCAAACCACTCAATAACTTGTTTTGTATTTCTCCATTGATTTAAATTCAGTTTTTGTCTCAAATTATAATTAATTTTGTCCAAAATAGCTTTGCTTAGTTTTCCGGATTCGCTTTTGGCGGGGTTAATTAATCGACATTTTGGGTTGTTTTCGAAATTTTCTTTGTGGTCTTTTAAAGATATAAATGCTTCGCATTTTTTCAATTCTGTCGCCGATTCCTAAATTGTTCGAAATGTCTTTTAGTTCTGAGTCAATTTCATCTATAGAGTCCTCTGATCCATGCTTATATGTTTTTGTGATGTTGTCATGTAAGAGATTGTTGTATATGTCGGGCGGGGTTTCATAAATATTCCGAGTTTTGTCTGCAAAAATGAAAATGTTGGGAGACGTATTAATTTTCTTTAAATCGTTAGCCAAAGATTTCTGAAATTGGTTCCTATATGGCCGGAATTGTACATTCTCGATTAGTTTTATAAGTTCGTCTTCGAAGGGTTTCATATCTGGAATCGAAGGAGGTGTTTTGTTGGACGCAAGGCCGAAAAGGTTCTTTTGGTTCTCACTATTTTTGTTTTTAAGAAAGAAATTGGCTTTCCATCTCATACGTTTTAATACACTTTCCACTTTTTCAATCAAATTCTTCAAATAAGAGTCCTGTGATGGTATAGGAATATTCTTTAGCGAATAGTCAAATCGAAATTGCCGCATTTTAAGGTTAGATAGGAATGAATAACGTAAACAAGAGTGCACAACCGATATACGGGTGCAAATATACGTGTAGGTTTTGGTCTACGAAATGCAAAGAGTGCTCAACAACATATAGTTAGAGCAAATAATAGATTTTCGCTTACCTCAAAACTGGTCTGCTACAACTTGTTTCATCTGTAAAAGAATCTTCAGGCAGTGACAATATCGAAAGGGATGACCGCTTATTTATAGGCAATCGAGCAATTTGACCTAAAAATCACCGCCGAATCAAATTTACGTATAGTAAACTTTTTAGATGTAACTTTCGACCTTAACAATGGAAACTATAGGCCCTATAGGAAGCCCAATGACGATCCGCTATACATAAATATGCACTCTAACCATCCACCAAGCATAACAAGGCAACTACCTGCATCAATTAACAAACGCATTAAACTCCTTTCGTCAGATGAGCAAACTTTTCAGGAATCTGCACCCTTATATCAGAACGCGCTTAGGCACAGCAACTTTAATCATGAACTTAGCTACACTCATGATACACCGCAACGACCACGTAGGAATAGGCAACGCAATATCATTTGGTTCAACCCACCATTTAGCAAGAGTGTCAGCACTAACATAGGACGTAATTTCCTTAGCCTAATTGACAAACATTTCCCTCCGCACCACAAGCTCCATAAGATTTTTAACAGAAATACAGTTAAAGTAAGTTACAGCTGCATGAACAATGTTAAGTCAATAATCACTAAGCACAATGCACGCATAGCTAGGAACATCAAACCGCAGGATAGGGACGCTACTAATTGCAGTTGTAGAGAGAACACCATTTGCCCGCTTCAGGAACAATGCATGACTAGAGACATAGTATACAAAGCAACAGTGACAGTAAACATCACAAACGAAATAAAACACTACATTGGTATGACTGCAACCACATTCAAAGAGCGATTGGCCAACCACACTAAATCTTTTCAACATAAAAAGCATGAAAATGACACCGAACTTTCGAAATATATTTGGACATTGAAAGAAAACAATAAAGATTTCAGTATTAATTGGCAAATTCTAAAACATTCTATTTCGTACACAGGAGGATCAAAACGATGCAATTTATGTTTTAGAAGAAAAATTTTGTATTTTAAAAGAAAAAAATAAGAATAGTTTACTCAACAAAAGAGCGGAAATAATTTCACAGTGTCGTCATCGTAATAAATTTCGCGTAATCAACGCAAACAAAGCCATGACCTCATGCTTTGTCCCCCACATACGCCCCCACTTTCCGGCAGAAAGCCTATAAATAAGCGGTCATCCCTTTCGATATTGTCACTGCCTGAAGATTCTTTTACAGATGAAACAAGTTGTAGCAGACCAGTTTTTGAGGTAAGCGAAAATCTATTATTTGCTCTAACTATATGTTGTTGAGCACTCTTTGCATTTCGTAGACCAAAACCTACACGTATATATATATATATATATATATATATATATATATATATATATATATATATATATATATATATATATATATATATATATATATATATATATATATTATATATATATATATATATATATATATATATATATATATATATATATATATATATATATATATATATATATTATATATAATATATATATATATATATATATATATATATATATATATAATATATATATATATATATATATATATATATATATATATATATAAATTGTAGATAAATCAAAGACAAGACATCACTTTGCTGTTACTCCGAGTTTCACGCTTACGCGATCGTCAGACAGACTTTAATGAAGAATACACGTGCTCCAACCTATATATATATACCTTACTCTAATTTATTTACATGTGACGTTATTTGATTAATTATTCTGTGTCTATTATTATGGCGGTTTATGGATTTCCGGGTCTATTCATATTATGTTACGATATGACGTTATCATGTATTTCGGATATTAAAGTTTTTTAGATAGAACTTGTTCTCGTGACGGTATTTTGAAATTAATTCTGATTTTTTGTTGAGAAGGTTGACTTTATCGGCTTTAATGATGTAAAGTTTTTCAGCTAAACAAAGGTTGCATCTTTTGGATTTGTTGTTGTATGGGCTTGCTTGAGGTGATGATTGACCACTTGATTGAAAAGTTTTTCCTGTTGTCTTAAAGCCGATAAAGTCAACCTTCTCAACAAAAAATCAGAATTAATATTTAGGATAAATTGTAGCTACAAGTATTTGAGACGATTTCGGATAAGTTATTTCAATCCATATTGCCTCAAGATTGTCATGTCTGAGATCCATTCGCTCGTCAAAAGGTACATTTTCTTTCACTAACATAGCAACTCCTCCACAAGTATCGCTTGGACGATCCAATCGGTCAATCCAATGTGACAGTTAGTATTTTTTATACAAAAGTTTATTTTTATACAAAAGTTTGCTTTCCGATACATGATACATATTGCAGTCGTAGACTGAATTACATGATCATGTACAATATTTACAGTAAAATTTTTTAGAACACTTATTATTCTAGGCCATATATAAAAATAAATCTTAAAGTGCATATACGAGAATTTTCAATTTTTTCTAAAATCGGCCGTATCGAGACGATTCTAACGATATATAATATACCTTAAACGGATAAAAACCTCTCGAGATATCTTGCATCAAACATAGCAAAAAAATTGTTTTTCCAAAACATGGCCGGGAGCAAAGAGTCTGAGTACGAATAACGCTGATGACGTCAAATCGGGAACAAGCTGTAACACGACTACAGTTGTTTACTATAGTTTGGAGAGACAGGCTGCAGCGATTTATCGATTACTCTGTATTTTGTGACACTCAGACGAAAGTTCAACAGTTGACACGCATTTCGACTTATCTGACAACTATGAACTCGAGGTAGAGGAATGAGAATCTGCGTCACTAGATGCAGCTTCCCCTTGTCAGGAAGACAAAGACAGCCGGAGAGACGGTGTGGTTGTCCTACCATATGACGATGAACCAATTGCTGATGAAGAATGGGTTCGGACATATGAAGAAGATAAGAGAGAGAAGATTCGCGTTGAGACTCTTTAAGAACGATTTTCGCGCGGTGATGCCTGCGAAGGAGGCTAGATTAGACGGTGGAGTTCCTAATTACTTTTTATCTCAATCGGTTGAATATTGTCTCGGTGCAAATGAAACTCCAGAACGAGTACGAAACTCAGTGCTGTCTAGAGATTGAGAGGTGCATGAAAGCGTTGAGTTCTGACGACGTCCTACAAGATGTCGAAACGCCACCATCAGCAAAATTCAAACAGCAAAATTCTACTTACAGTGTACGCAGTTCCAAACTTTGGCGATACCTTCGACGATATTTATACGACTTTAGTTATATACTTCGAAGCCGATAATCTTAAAGCCTATTTATTCACGCGAAATCCAGAATGATGTGTAACCATGATGGTACACATCAACTATTAGTACAGTAAATATCACTTGCAGGGTCATTTATCTTATTTGGGCTAATTCCTCCTAAACTAAAATAATATATTGTCCCTCCTCAGTAGTCAATAATTTCTCCACCAACTTTTCATAATTGCAAAGGCGCTTAGCTTTTTATTTATTTATTTCAATCTAGTGACACACAACATTTAAACTTTTGGGGGTTTGTACAATCAATATCATATAGAGAATTTATTCTCTCAGCTTGTCGATGGTACATTGGGAAGGTTGAGAATACCATTATAACCATCATCTGTGTATCAGTCAATTCGAACAAAATTTAAAACAAGTTGGGATGAATTTACAGGCTTTTAGGAAGATGACTCAGACTGGTATAACACAATTTATAACAACTTTATATTAAACATTCTTATGACCCTTCGTGCATGGGGTGGTGAGATATCTCAGATATGGTAGTGTGGCTTGGCTCTTTGGCTTTGTGTTGATGCCATGAAAGTTGCGATAAACACGGATATTTAGGCAAACCAAGTTTTCTTACATAATCGTGCGGATTCAAAGTGTTTAGAGCATACGCATCTTGACCTGGAAGGCTCCCATTTTGCGCGCTTGCGCTTAACAAAATATATCCAACGTTGTCGTATTTATATTGCCTCCGGTCTCAAATCACCAGCATAAGCTATCTTATGATCTATTATACCAAGGGATTTTGTCCGCAGTTGGATCGGTAAAACCACGTAAAACCAAGTAAACAACTGTAGTCGTCTTACAGCTCGTTCCCGATTTGACGTCATCAGCGTTGTTCGGACCATGTTTTGAAAAACTCGGGTTTGGAACAAGATATCTCGAAAAGTCTATAGTCACTACAGTATTTGTGAATAAACGAGTTCCTCGCACGGTTCTCATTAGAATTGCTCCAAGTCTGCCTCTTGGTGTTTCGAGGCAGGTTTGTTTCGAGATGGGTTTGTTTGAGACGGGTTTGTTTCGAGACGGGTTTATGTTTTGGTTTCAACACAACCAAAGCGAGCGAGCGAAAACCCGCTGAAAAAAAAACGCTGATCTAATAGGAGAGGACAACATTTATTTAGGTATTGATATTTATAATCCTTATCTAGTCAACCATCAAAGATAATAATAATAATATTTATTCAGAATACCCACGTCACAGAAGTGTTTTATTAGTAAAATATAAGATAATAAGAATATAATATAATATAATATAATATAATATAATATAATATAATATAATATAATATATATAATATAATAAGATCTAATATAATAAGATCTAATATAATGAGTAGAATGTGGCCTCGCTGGTGGGAAAGGATGTCATGGAAAATAAGACGGACAAGGATGATTAAGACAGTTAGTATTTTTTATACAAAAGTTTATTTTTATACAAAAGTTTGCTTTCCGATACATGATACATATTGCAGTCGTAGACTGAATTACATGATCATGTACAATATTTACAGTAAAATTTTTTAGAACACTTATTATTCTAGGCCATATATAAAAATAAATCTTAAAGTGCATATACGAGAATTTTCAATTTTTTCTAAAATCGGCCGTATCGAGACGATTCTAACGATATATAATATACCTTAAACGGATAAAAACCTCTCGAGATATCTTGCATCAAACATAGCAAAAAAATTGTTTTTCCAAAACATGGCCGGGAGCAAAGAGTCTGAGTACGAATAACGCTGATGACGTCAAATCGGGAACAAGCTGTAACACGACTACAGTTGTTTACTATAGTTTGGAGAGACAGGCTGCAGCGATTTATCGATTACTCTGTATTTTGTGACACTCAGACGAAAGTTCAACAGTTGACACGCATTTCGACTTATCTGACAACTATGAACTCGAGGTAGAGGAATGAGAATCTGCGTCACTAGATGCAGCTTCCCCTTGTCAGGAAGACAAAGACAGCCGGAGAGACGGTGTGGTTGTCCTACCATATGACGATGAACCAATTGCTGATGAAGAATGGGTTCGGACATATGAAGAAGATAAGAGAGAGAAGATTCGCGTTGAGACTCTTTAAGAACGATTTCGCGCGGTGATGCCTGCGAAGGAGGCTAGATTAGACGGTGGAGTTCCTAATTACTTTTTATCTCAATCGGTTGAATATTGTCTCGGTGCAAATGAAACTCCAGAACGAGTACGAAACTCAGTGCTGTCTAGAGATTGAGAGGTGCGTGAAAGCGTTGAGTTCTGACGACGTCCTACAAGATGTCGAAACGCCACCATCAGCTAAAATTCAAACAGCAAAATTCTACTTGCAGTGTACGCATCTTCCAAACTTTGGCGATACCTTCGACGATATTTATACGACTTTAGTTATATACTTCGAAGCTGATAATCTTAAAGCCTATTTATTCACGCGAAATCCAGAATGATGTGTAACACATGATGGTACACATCAACTATTAGTACAATAAATATCACTTGCAGGGTCATTTATCTTATTTGGGCTAATTCCTCCTAAACTAAAATAATATATTGTCCCTCCTCAGTAGTCAATAATTTCTCCACCAACTTTTCATAATTGCAAAGGCGCTTAGCTTTTTATTTATTTATTTCAATCTAGTGACACAACATTTAAACTTTTGGGGGTTTGTACAATCAATATCATATAGAGAATTTATTCTCTCAGCTTGTCGATGGTACATTGGGAAGGTTAAGAATACCATTATAACCATCATCTGTGTATCAGTCAATTCGAACAAAATTTAAAACAAGTTGGGATGAATTTACAGGCTTTTAGGAAGATGACTCAGACTGGTATAACACAATTTATAACAACTTTATATTAAACATTCTTATGACCCTTCGTGCATGGGGTGGTGAGATATCTCAGATATGGTAGTGTGGCTTGGCTCTTTGGCTTTGTGTTGATGCCATGAAAGTTGCGATAAACACGGATATTTAGGCAAACCAAGTTTTCTTACATAATCGTGCGGATTCAAAGTGTTTAGAGCATACGCATCTTGACCTGGAAGGCTCCCATTTTGCGCGCTTGCGCTTAACAAAATATATCCAACGTTGTCGTATTTATATTGCCTCCGGTCTCAAATCACCAGCATAAGCTATCTTATGATCTATTATACCAAGGGATTTTGTCCGCAGTTGGATCGGTAAAACCACGTAAAACCAAGTAAACAACTGTAGTCGTCTTACAGCTCGTTCCCGATTTGACGTCATCAGCGTTGTTCGGACCATGTTTTGAAAAACTCGGGTTTGGAACAAGATATCTCGAAAAGTCTATAGTCACTACAGTATTTGTGAATAAACGAGTTCCTCGCACGGTTCTCATTAGAATTGCTCCAAGTCTGCCTCTTGGTGTTTCGAGGCAGGTTTGTTTCGAGATGGGTTTGTTTGAGACGGGTTTGTTTCGAGACGGGTTTATGTTTTGGTTTCAACACAACCAAAGCGAGCGAGCGAAAACCCGCTGAAAAAAAAACGCTGGCAGAAAACCCGCTGGAGGAAAACCCGCGGGCGGAAAACCCGGCGGGCGAGAAAATGGGGAGGTGAGAGGCAGACTTGTTTCCCTTGCAGCGCGCCAAATTCACCGGTTGATTTTTCAACCGGAGGCGGGGCCTATGCTCGTTCGGAAATAACAGATTATTATTGACATCACGTGAAAGTCAATGAGCTGGCGATTATAGTGAAGTGCATAGAGCGAAAATGCGATCAACAGAGGAAAGTTGCCGAGGCATATCCACAGAATAAGTATTGAGCAGAAGGTCCACTCGCGTCGGAACCTTTGAAGTTTTTGTCCTCGCGCATGTCGCTCCGCGCATACCGGCCGCCATGTTGAAAGCAAGTAAACTCCAGCCAGGTGAACAGTAATTAATATGGCGAAAAACGGGTTTGGTTCATTTGAACGGCTATATCTCAAAATTTTGCACGCCGATTTTCTTTCCACGGCTAGTACGTCTAAAGCAAAGGTAGGTGATCAATTTTGTTGTGGTTAGAAGGCAATTTAACAAATGTTAAACGGGTAATTTTCGCGATTTTATATTTGACAACTCGGTCTGTCCTCGAGTTTTTCAAATTGTCTGTAGCCTATATTATTACAAATCCCATATTTTCTTGTATTGTTACTTGTTTTTTAGACTACTTAGTGGAGTTATTTACATTTGATATTAGATCAAACCAAAGTTTTTCTGTTCGGCATTTATAAATTTAAATTTAACTGTAATAATTCAGATGACTCAGTCTCAGATATATTTTCTAGAGCACACGCTTGAAAGTTGAAATCATCAGCTTTGTTATAATAACACTGGTTGTCAGGCTTCTCTACAGTATTTGACAGTGCAGCTGTTCCCATTTCCTTTGTTGATTTATAGTAATTATTTTAAAGATGTGCCACCTTCACATACTTTCTTTCCTTTATTTTAGTAGAGGAAAGGTCACGGTTTGCAAATTTCAAACAATAATAAATTCGCATTCTCAAAAACAACTTCGAGAGGGCATTCTTCACAGCACAGGAATATTTGTACATTCTTCAATAGCTCCAGGATATTGCCTCCAACACAGGAGCTCTTGGTGAAAATGGAGAAGTGTTGACAAAAATATCTTCCAGCTGAATGATGATGTCTAGATTGTCTGAGACCAGGGCTTCTTTGCAAGTTGAGCAACAGTGGATCTTCATACATTTATGGAACAAGTAACCAGAAACATATGCAATGGAATTTTCTTTGATGTTTGACATTTTCTGCCTATAAATAATCAGTTTACCCAATATCCAAGGTTTGAGGAGATATGGAAACCAGTGTTGTTGCATTTGATGTTTCTACACCCCACTGTATAGAGATCTAGACATTTTTTGCAATCACTTTGCCTGAAGATGACTTTGAAATAAAGTTGAAATATTACAATTTCACATTAGCCTTGTCTTGACTCAAATCTTGGGTTTTCAGGATGTCATTATTTTTTGGAATATGCTTGTTTTTATAGTGTTTGTGTAAACTGGGCAAGAAGGTCATCCAAGTCTTCTGCACAATTACCAGCTGAAGAAGTGGGAAAAGAACTGAAAAACAATTTCTTAAGTGTCCGAGTGAATTATACTGCTGTTGGGTTATCATTGTTCCCTCCCTGTTGTATAAAACGTTTGTGGCTGATCACTCCCCTGTTTTGACACCAAGTTATAATAAGCAGTCTTTCTTTGAAGTCCTACTTTTTAACCCCTGAGTTCCCATCTCTGTTATGATATCTTGCCTTTTTTAAACCCAAAT
This sequence comes from Chrysogorgia sp. JL179-B06, assembly GCA_035772405.1. NCBI lineage: Eukaryota > Metazoa > Cnidaria > Anthozoa > Scleralcyonacea > Chrysogorgiidae > Chrysogorgia > Chrysogorgia sp. JL179-B06. The sequence goes on along the minus strand of JAYKKM010000270.1, from coordinate 880,094 downwards.
GACAGACTCCCTTTTAATTAACTCTTCTAAAACACCTCCCTTTTTATTTTCAATCTTCTAACTTTAGTTAATATGCTGTTACAGTTCTAATTGTAACTAATCAGTGTCTCAACATTGTACTTTTAAACATTTTGATTAAACATTAAGACATACAAAAATAATGCTTTCATTGATATTTAAAATAATCTGCAGCAACATATAATTATTATCTTTATCATTTGTCAAAACATGCACTAAATCACAACAAACGCCTGGAACAGATTGGTCAGTTTCTTGTTGTGAGTTGAAATCCAGGAACAATACAGTCAAATATGTTAGTATACATACAGCAGACAAATATGGTCATTATGTGTAATCTTAGTGAAACTTAATGGTCTGAATTTGGAGCATTTGAGAGTGTTTCATCAAAATTCCCATCAACTTGTCTCTTGAAGAATGGAAGCTTGCTTTCAATTCAATTCAATGAACTGTCAAATCCAGATAACGTTCAAACATAACATCAACTAAAATGAAGAATAAAAAACGCATATATTATAATAATCTAAAACTTTAAAAAATATGGCAAGGTTCCATACACAAATATGTATTTACAGGCATTATAGGCATAAGAGTAAAAACGCTATAAGAACTCGGCAAACATAAAACAAAGAAGAAGGATGAAATCGCATGTATCTGGTATTATTAATGACTGAATTGAACTGAATTTTAAGGAATGCTGCGAGGCAATTCTATTATTAAACATTAACTTGGTGTATATTTTAGGCAACGTTGAAGTGTTGAACGACCATATCTTGAAGGTATAATTTTTAAAAACAAGGGAAATCTACACACAGTACAGTCGTGACATTAGGATTTTAACTGACATGCACAAATACTAATGAATAAAACTGTTATTGAGAAAAATTTATCTCGACTTGACATACCGTAGATTCATTGTGTCATGACCGAAATCATCACTCAGAACTAGCTAAATTCCACACAAAAAAATTGTGTATGTACCTTCTAACCACAAGTAAATTAATCTCTTACCTTCCATTTATAATATACCAGAGTAAAATGAAAATCGCCGTAATAGTTTTCCAGCTAGAGCCGTTTTAGTGAACCAACTTCGTTTTTCGCCATGTTGTTCCTTGTTGAGACGCTTGAGTTTACTTGCTTTCAACATGGCGGCGCAACGCATGCGCACAAAAAAACGAGGACACCGCGTACCCCCGAGTGGACCTTCTGCTCAATACTTATTCTGTGGCATATCTCTCCGGTCGTGATGTTTTCATGTCTGCCCCAACGGGATCTGGTAAAAGTTTTACCTTTGAAATTGCTCCTTACGCCTTCGATTTTATGGCAAGCGAGCAAAACACAATAGTGGAAGAAGCTCGATCTGTCTGTCTTGTGGTAGTTCCGCTTGTCGTGTTGATGAATGATCAAGTCGCTTCCCTAACTTCACGAGGATTATCAGCTGCGTGCGTTGGCAGTGATTGCAGCCCAGATCAAATAAGAAATATATCGGAAGGCAATATAAAACTTATATTTGGAACTCCCGAAGCACTTCTCAATAGCCATTGTGGGATCTTCCGTGGTGCTCTGAAGAAGAATTTGAAGGCTGTCTTTATTGACGAAAATCATTGTATTGCGAAATGGTAAGTCATAAATATGTTTTAAAATAGAGTTTTTATAATGAATATATAGTGTTTTTAAATTCGAGAATGGACGGTATATATATATATTTATATATTATATATGTTTATATATTATATATGTTTATTGTTAATGTTTTATTTTATCATTAATTTTAAGGGGATCCAACACCCAAACTGAAGAAGCATTTAGAAAATATTATGGACGTTTGGGTGAAATTCGCTCACTGGTAAACCGTGATGTCCCTTTTATTTCTTTGACTGCCACAGCAACACAAAGTGTCAGGAAAACCATTTTGGATGATTTGACCATGAGAGACTGTGTTAAGGTTATCGGTGATCCCAACAACCCAAATACTCGTTATGCTGTTGTTGATATAGACCATACTGATCTTTATGGATCATTACCGACTATCTGGCCAAGAAGCATCTGATGACATAACACGAATGTCTGCAATCTACCACAAAAAAACTCACAAACTGGTGAAGTCAACAATAGAGAAGGAATTTTGTAAAGAAGATGGTACAGTCAGGATGGTGTTTTGTACCATTGCATTTGGAATGGGTGTGAATGTCAAAGGTGCAAACCTTGTGATTCACATGGGACCATCCAGTGATCTGGATGATTACCTTCAAGAATCTGGCAGAATTGGACGAACAGGAAATCAAATGCTGTTCTTCTGAGATACAAAGGATGTACTAGAAGCAAGAACATCACAAAACAAATGAATAATTATGTATCTAATAGTTCAGAATACAGACGGATTTTGTTGCTGAGACCTTTTCTTGCCTTCAGCTCACTGGAAAAATCGAACATCTTCCATAGTATGTAAAATTCTTGTAAAAATTCATTTACGTGTTTTTTACATAGTCTGTAAATTCTGATATGATGTAAAAAGTATGTAAATTACATTTACATAGTCTTAGTGATCGTGGAAATTCCAATACTTCATTCTCCTTCTATTGTCGAACCCCGTAAATACTTTGTAAATGTATCATAAATTAAAGCACGCAACATATTGGAAAAAGCATGTAAATAACCTCTAGAAAACTATGTACAAATCCTGTAAATAAGAACAAAACTATGTAAAAACTTTGTAAATACAATAAAGGGGCCCCAATAAATCATGTAAAAACTCTGTTATAAATGCAATAAAGGGGGCCCAATAAATCATGTAAAAGCTATGTAAATACAATAAAGGGGCCCAATAATTCCACGTAAACACTTTGTAAATACAATAAAGGAGCCCAATAAATCATGTAAAAACTCTGTAAATGCAATAAAGGGGGCCCCATAAATCATGTAAAAACTCCGTAAATGCAATAAAGGGGACCCAATAAACCATGTAAAAACTATGTAAATACAATAAAGGGTGCCCGATAAACCATGTAAAAACTATGTAAATACAATAAAGGGGACCCAATAAACCATGTAAAAACTCTGTAAATGCAATAAAGGGTGCCCAATAAACCATGTAAAAACTCTGTAAATGCAATAAAGGGGGCCCCATAAACCATGTAAATGATGGTTGTATGATGCTAGTTGATGATGCTAAATGATGCTAGTTGATAGTTGTTGATGATAGTTGATAGTTGTTGATGCTAGTTGATAGTTGTTGATTCTAGTTGATGGTTGTTGATGCTAGTTGATAGTTGTTGATGATAGTTGATGCTAGTTGATGGTTGTTGATGCTAGTTGATGGTTGTTGATGCTAGTTGATGGTTGTTGATGCTAGTTGATAGTTGTTAGTTGTTGATGCTAGTTGATGGTTGTTGATGCTAGTTGATAGTTGTTGATGCTAGTTGATAGTTGTTGATGCTAGTTGATAGTTGTAGATGCTAGTTGATGGTTGTTGATGCTAGTTGATAGTTGTTGCTAGTTGATGGTTGTAGATGCTAGTTGATGGTTGTTGATGTTAGTTGATGGTTGTAGATGCTAGTTGATAGTTGTTGATGCTAGTTGATGGTTGTAGATGCTAGTTGATGGTTGTTGATGCTAGTTGATGGTTGTTGATGCTAGTTGATGGTTGTAGATGCTAGTTGATGGTTGTTGATGCTAGTTGATAGTTGTTGATGATAGTTAGTTGTTGATGCTAGTTGATGCTAGTTGATGGTTGTTGATGCTAGTTGATGGTTGTTGATGCTAGTTGATAGTTGTTGATGCTAGTTGATGGTTGTTGATGCTAGTTGATTGTTCTAGATGCTAGTTGATAGTTGTTGATGGTTGTTGATGTTAGTTGATGGTTGTTGATGCTAGTTGATAGTTCTTGATGTTAGTTGATAGTTGTAGATGCTAGTTGATAGTTGTTGATGCTAGTTGATAGTTGTTGATGTTAGTTGATAGTTGTAGATGCTAGTTGATGGTTGTGGATGCTAGTTGATAGTTGTTGATGTTAGTTGATAGTTGTAGATGCTAGTTGATGCTAGTTGATGGTTGTTGATGCTAGTTGATGGTTGTAGATGCTAGTTGATGGTTGTTGATGCTAGTTGATAGTTGTTGATGATAGTTAGTTGTTGATGCTAGTTGATGCTAGTTGATGGTTGTTGATGCTAGTTGATGGTTGTTGATGCTAGTTGATAGTTGTTGATGCTAGTTGATGGTTGTTGATGCTAGTTGATTGTTCTAGATGCTAGTTGATTGTTCTAGATGCTAGTTGATAGTTGTTGATGGTTGTTGAGGTTAGTTGATGGTTGTTGATGCTAGTTGATAGTTCTTGATGTTAGTTGATAGTTGTAGATGCTAGTTGATAGTTGTTGATGCTAGTTGATAGTTGTTGATGTTAGTTGATAGTTGTAGATGCTAGTTGATGGTTGTGGATGCTAGTTGATAGTTGTTGATGTTAGTTGATAGTTGTAGATGCTAGTTGATGGTTGTAGATGCTAGTTGATAGTTGTAGATGCTAGTTGATAGTTGTAGATGCTAGTTGATGGTTGTAGATGCTAGTTGATGGTTGTTGATGTTAGTTGATAGTTGTTGATGTTAGTTGATAGTTGTTGATGCTAGTTGATGGTTGTAGATGCTAGTTGATAGTTGTAGATGCTAGTTGATGGTTGTTGATGTTAGTTGATAGTTGTTGATGTTAGTTGATAGTTGTTGATGCTAGTTGATAGTTGTAGATGTTTAGTTGATAGTTGTTGATGCTAGTTGATGGTTGTTGATGCTAGTTGATGGTTGTTGATGCTAGTTGATGGTTGTTGATGCTAGTTGATGGTTGTAGATGCTAGTTGATGGTTGTTGATGTTAGTTGATGGTTGTAGATGCTAGTTGATAGTTGTTGATGCTAGTTGATGGTTGTTTATGCTAGTTGATGGTTGTTGATGCTAGTTGATGGTTGCAGATGCTAGTTGATGGTTGCAGATGCTAGTTGATGGTTGTTGATGCTAGTTGATAGTTGTTGATGATAGTTGATAGTTGTTGATGATAGTTGATAGTTGTTGATGCTAGTTGATGGTTGTTGATGCTAGTTGATGGTTGTAGATGCTAGTTGATGGTTGTTGATGCTAGTTGATGGTTGTTGATGCTAGTTGATGGTTGTAGATGCTAGTTGATAGTTGTAGATGCTAGTTGATGGTTGTTGATGTTAGTTGATAGTTGTTGATGTTAGTTGATAGTTGTTGATGCTAGTTGATGGTTGTAGATGCTAGTTGATAGTTGTAGATGCTAGTTGATGGTTGTTGATGTTAGTTGATAGTTGTTGATGTTAGTTGATAGTTGTTGATGCTAGTTGATAGTTGTAGATGTTTAGTTGATAGTTGTTGATGCTAGTCGATAGTTGTAGATGCTAGTTGATGGTTGTTGATGCTAGTTGATGGTTGTTGATGCTAGTTGATGGTTGTAGATGCTAGTTGATGGTTGTTGATGTTAGTTGACGGTTGTAGATGCTAGTTGATAGTTGTTGATGCTAGTTGATGGTTGTTTATGCTAGTTGATGGTTGTTGATGCTAGTTGATGGTTGTTGATGCTAGTTGATGGTTGCAGATGCTAGTTGATGGTTGTTGATGCTAGTTGATGGTTGTAGATGCTAGTTGATGGTTGTTGATGCTAGTTGATGGTTGTTGATGCTAGTTGATGGTTGTAGATGCTAGTTGATAGTTGTAGATGCTAGTTGATGGTTGTTGATGTTAGTTGATAGTTGTTGATGTTAGTTGATAGTTGTAGATGCTAGTTGATGGTTGTAGATGCTAGTTGATAGTTGTAGATGCTAGTTGATGGTTGTTGATGTTAGTTGATAGTTGTTGATGTTAGTTGATAGTTGTTGATGCTAGTTGATAGTTGTAGATATTTAGTTGATAGTTGTAGATGCTAGTTGATGGTTGTGGATGCTAGTTGATAGTTGTTGATGTTAGTTGATAGTTGTAGATGCTAGTTGATGGTTGTAGATGCTAGTTGATAGTTGTAGATGCTAGTTGATAGTTGTAGATGCTAGTTGATGGTTGTAGATGCTAGTTGATGGTTGTTGATGTTAGTTGATAGTTGTTGATGTTAGTTGATAGTTGTTGATGCTAGTTGATGGTTGTAGATGCTAGTTGATAGTTGTAGATGCTAGTTGATGGTTGTTGATGTTAGTTGATAGTTGTTGATGTTAGTTGATAGTTGTTGATGCTAGTTGATAGTTGTAGATGTTTAGTTGATAGTTGTTGATGCTAGTTGATAGTAGTAGTTGATGGTTGTTGATGCTAGTTGATGGTTGTTGATGCTAGTTGATGGTTGTAGATGCTAGTTGATGGTTGTTGATGTTAGTTGATGGTTGTAGATGCTAGTTGATAGTTGTTGATGCTAGTTGATGGTTGTTGATGTTAGTTGATAGTTGTTGATGTTAGTTGATAGTTGTAGATGCTAGTTGATGGTTGTAGATGCTAGTTGATAGTTGTAGATGCTAGTTGATGGTTGTTGATGTTAGTTGATAGTTGTTGATGTTAGTTGATAGTTGTTGATGCTAGTTGATAGTTGTAGATATTTAGTTGATAGTTGTAGATGCTAGTTGATGGTTGTGGATGCTAGTTGATAGTTGTTGATGTTAGTTGATAGTTGTAGATGCTAGTTGATGGTTGTAGATGCTAGTTGATAGTTGTAGATGCTAGTTGATAGTTGTAGATGCTAGTTGATGGTTGTAGATGCTAGTTGATGGTTGTTGATGTTAGTTGATAGTTGTTGATGTTAGTTGATAGTTGTTGATGCTAGTTGATGGTTGTAGATGCTAGTTGATAGTTGTAGATGCTAGTTGATGGTTGTTGATGTTAGTTGATAGTTGTTGATGTTAGTTGATAGTTGTTGATGCTAGTTGATAGTTGTAGATGTTTAGTTGATAGTTGTTGATGCTAGTTGATAGTAGTAGTTGATGGTTGTTGATGCTAGTTGATGGTTGTTGATGCTAGTTGATGGTTGTAGATGCTAGTTGATGGTTGTTGATGTTAGTTGATGGTTGTAGATGCTAGTTGATAGTTGTTGATGCTAGTTGATGGTTGTTGATGTTAGTTGATAGTTGTTGATGTTAGTTGATAGTTGTTGATGCTAGTTGATAGTTGTAGATGTTTAGTTGATAGTTGTTGATGCTAGTTGATAGTAGTAGTTGATGGTTGTTGATGCTAGTTGATGGTTGTTGATGCTAGTTGATGGTTGTAGATGCTAGTTGATGGTTGTTGATGTTAGTTGATGGTTGTAGATGCTAGTTGATAGTTGTTGATGCTAGTTGATGGTTGTTTATGCTAGTTGATGGTTGTTGATGCTAGTTGATGGTTGCAGATGCTAGTTGATGGTTGCAGATGCTAGTTGATGGTTGTTGATGCTAGTTGATAGTTGTTGATGATAGTTGATAGTTGTTGATGATAGTTGATAGTTGTTGATGCTAGTTGATGGTTGTTGATGCTAGTTGATGGTTGTAGATGCTAGTTGATGGTTGTTGATGCTAGTTGATGGTTGTTGATGCTAGTTGATGGTTGTAGATGCTAGTTGATAGTTGTAGATGCTAGTTGATGGTTGTTGATGTTAGTTGATAGTTGTTGATGTTAGTTGATAGTTGTTGATGCTAGTTGATGGTTGTAGATGCTAGTTGATAGTTGTAGATGCTAGTTGATGGTTGTTGATGTTAGTTGATAGTTGTTGATGTTAGTTGATAGTTGTTGATGCTAGTTGATAGTTGTAGATGTTTAGTTGATAGTTGTTGATGCTAGTCGATAGTTGTAGATGCTAGTTGATGGTTGTTGATGCTAGTTGATGGTTGTTGATGATAGTTGATGGTTGTAGATGCTAGTTGATGGTTGTTGATGTTAGTTGACGGTTGTAGATGCTAGTTGATAGTTGTTGATGCTAGTTGATGGTTGTTTATGCTAGTTGATGGTTGTTGATGCTAGTTGATGGTTGTTGATGCTAGTTGATGGTTGCAGATGCTAGTTGATGGTTGTTGATGCTAGTTGATGGTTGTAGATGCTAGTTGATGGTTGTTGATGCTAGTTGATGGTTGTTGATGATAGTTGATGGTTGTAGATGCTAGTTGATGGTTGTTGATGTTAGTTGACGGTTGTAGATGGTAGTTGATAGTTGTTGATGCTAGTTGATGGTTGTTTATGCTAGTTGATGGTTGTTGATGCTAGTTGATGGTTGTTGATGCTAGTTGATGGTTGTTGATGCTAGTTGATTGTTCTAGATGCTAGTTGATTGTTCTAGATGCTAGTTGATGCTAGTTGATGGTTGTTGATGCTAGTTGATGGTTGTTGATGCTAGTTGATAGTTGTTGATGCTAGTTGATGGTTGTTGATGCTAGTTGATTGTTCTAGATGCTAGTTGATTGTTCTAGATGCTAGTTGATAGTTGTTGATGGTTGTTGAGGTTAGTTGATGGTTGTTGATGCTAGTTGATAGTTCTTGATGTTAGTTGATAGTTGTAGATGCTAGTTGATAGTTGTTGATGCTAGTTGATAGTTGTTGATGTTAGTTGATAGTTGTAGATGCTAGTTGATGGTTGTGGATGCTAGTTGATAGTTGTTGATGTTAGTTGATAGTTGTAGATGCTAGTTGATGGTTGTAGATGCTAGTTGATAGTTGTAGATGCTAGTTGATAGTTGTAGATGCTAGTTGATGGTTGTAGATGCTAGTTGATGGTTGTTGATGTTAGTTGATAGTTGTTGATGTTAGTTGATAGTTGTTGATGCTAGTTGATGGTTGTAGATGCTAGTTGATAGTTGTAGATGCTAGTTGATGGTTGTTGATGTTAGTTGATAGTTGTTGATGTTAGTTGATAGTTGTTGATGCTAGTTGATAGTTGTAGATGTTTAGTTGATAGTTGTTGATGCTAGTTGATGGTTGTTGATGCTAGTTGATGGTTGTTGATGCTAGTTGATGGTTGTTGATGCTAGTTGATGGTTGTAGATGCTAGTTGATGGTTGTTGATGTTAGTTGATGGTTGTAGATGCTAGTTGATAGTTGTTGATGCTAGTTGATGGTTGTTTATGCTAGTTGATGGTTGTTGATGCTAGTTGATGGTTGCAGATGCTAGTTGATGGTTGCAGATGCTAGTTGATGGTTGTTGATGCTAGTTGATAGTTGTTGATGATAGTTGATAGTTGTTGATGATAGTTGATAGTTGTTGATGCTAGTTGATGGTTGTTGATGCTAGTTGATGGTTGTAGATGCTAGTTGATGGTTGTTGATGCTAGTTGATGGTTGTTGATGCTAGTTGATGGTTGTAGATGCTAGTTGATAGTTGTAGATGCTAGTTGATGGTTGTTGATGTTAGTTGATAGTTGTTGATGTTAGTTGATAGTTGTTGATGCTAGTTGATGGTTGTAGATGCTAGTTGATAGTTGTAGATGCTAGTTGATGGTTGTTGATGTTAGTTGATAGTTGTTGATGTTAGTTGATAGTTGTTGATGCTAGTTGATAGTTGTAGATGTTTAGTTGATAGTTGTTGATGCTAGTCGATAGTTGTAGATGCTAGTTGATGGTTGTTGATGCTAGTTGATGGTTGTTGATGCTAGTTGATGGTTGTAGATGCTAGTTGATGGTTGTTGATGTTAGTTGACGGTTGTAGATGCTAGTTGATAGTTGTTGATGCTAGTTGATGGTTGTTTATGCTAGTTGATGGTTGTTGATGCTAGTTGATGGTTGTTGATGCTAGTTGATGGTTGCAGATGCTAGTTGATGGTTGTTGATGCTAGTTGATGGTTGTAGATGCTAGTTGATGGTTGTTGATGCTAGTTGATGGTTGTTGATGCTAGTTGATGGTTGTAGATGCTAGTTGATAGTTGTAGATGCTAGTTGATGGTTGTTGATGTTAGTTGATAGTTGTTGATGTTAGTTGATAGTTGTAGATGCTAGTTGATGGTTGTAGATGCTAGTTGATAGTTGTAGATGCTAGTTGATGGTTGTTGATGTTAGTTGATAGTTGTTGATGTTAGTTGATAGTTGTTGATGCTAGTTGATAGTTGTAGATATTTAGTTGATAGTTGTAGATGCTAGTTGATGGTTGTGGATGCTAGTTGATAGTTGTTGATGTTAGTTGATAGTTGTAGATGCTAGTTGATGGTTGTAGATGCTAGTTGATAGTTGTAGATGCTAGTTGATAGTTGTAGATGCTAGTTGATGGTTGTAGATGCTAGTTGATGGTTGTTGATGTTAGTTGATAGTTGTTGATGTTAGTTGATAGTTGTTGATGCTAGTTGATGGTTGTAGATGCTAGTTGATAGTTGTAGATGCTAGTTGATGGTTGTTGATGTTAGTTGATAGTTGTTGATGTTAGTTGATAGTTGTTGATGCTAGTTGATAGTTGTAGATGTTTAGTTGATAGTTGTTGATGCTAGTTGATAGTAGTAGTTGATGGTTGTTGATGCTAGTTGATGGTTGTTGATGCTAGTTGATGGTTGTAGATGCTAGTTGATGGTTGTTGATGTTAGTTGATGGTTGTAGATGCTAGTTGATAGTTGTTGATGCTAGTTGATGGTTGTTGATGTTAGTTGATAGTTGTTGATGTTAGTTGATAGTTGTAGATGCTAGTTGATGGTTGTAGATGCTAGTTGATAGTTGTAGATGCTAGTTGATGGTTGTTGATGTTAGTTGATAGTTGTTGATGTTAGTTGATAGTTGTTGATGCTAGTTGATAGTTGTAGATATTTAGTTGATAGTTGTAGATGCTAGTTGATGGTTGTGGATGCTAGTTGATAGTTGTTGATGTTAGTTGATAGTTGTAGATGCTAGTTGATGGTTGTAGATGCTAGTTGATAGTTGTAGATGCTAGTTGATAGTTGTAGATGCTAGTTGATGGTTGTAGATGCTAGTTGATGGTTGTTGATGTTAGTTGATAGTTGTTGATGTTAGTTGATAGTTGTTGATGCTAGTTGATGGTTGTAGATGCTAGTTGATAGTTGTAGATGCTAGTTGATGGTTGTTGATGTTAGTTGATAGTTGTTGATGTTAGTTGATAGTTGTTGATGCTAGTTGATAGTTGTAGATGTTTAGTTGATAGTTGTTGATGCTAGTTGATAGTAGTAGTTGATGGTTGTTGATGCTAGTTGATGGTTGTTGATGCTAGTTGATGGTTGTAGATGCTAGTTGATGGTTGTTGATGTTAGTTGATGGTTGTAGATGCTAGTTGATAGTTGTTGATGCTAGTTGATGGTTGTTGATGTTAGTTGATAGTTGTTGATGTTAGTTGATAGTTGTTGATGCTAGTTGATAGTTGTAGATGTTTAGTTGATAGTTGTTGATGCTAGTTGATAGTAGTAGTTGATGGTTGTTGATGCTAGTTGATGGTTGTTGATGCTAGTTGATGGTTGTAGATGCTAGTTGATGGTTGTTGATGTTAGTTGATGGTTGTAGATGCTAGTTGATAGTTGTTGATGCTAGTTGATGGTTGTTTATGCTAGTTGATGGTTGTTGATGCTAGTTGATGGTTGCAGATGCTAGTTGATGGTTGCAGATGCTAGTTGATGGTTGTTGATGCTAGTTGATAGTTGTTGATGATAGTTGATAGTTGTTGATGATAGTTGATAGTTGTTGATGCTAGTTGATGGTTGTTGATGCTAGTTGATGGTTGTAGATGCTAGTTGATGGTTGTTGATGCTAGTTGATGGTTGTTGATGCTAGTTGATGGTTGTAGATGCTAGTTGATAGTTGTAGATGCTAGTTGATGGTTGTTGATGTTAGTTGATAGTTGTTGATGTTAGTTGATAGTTGTTGATGCTAGTTGATGGTTGTAGATGCTAGTTGATAGTTGTAGATGCTAGTTGATGGTTGTTGATGTTAGTTGATAGTTGTTGATGTTAGTTGATAGTTGTTGATGCTAGTTGATAGTTGTAGATGTTTAGTTGATAGTTGTTGATGCTAGTCGATAGTTGTAGATGCTAGTTGATGGTTGTTGATGCTAGTTGATGGTTGTTGATGATAGTTGATGGTTGTAGATGCTAGTTGATGGTTGTTGATGTTAGTTGACGGTTGTAGATGCTAGTTGATAGTTGTTGATGCTAGTTGATGGTTGTTTATGCTAGTTGATGGTTGTTGATGCTAGTTGATGGTTGTTGATGCTAGTTGATGGTTGCAGATGCTAGTTGATGGTTGTTGATGCTAGTTGATGGTTGTAGATGCTAGTTGATGGTTGTTGATGCTAGTTGATGGTTGTTGATGATAGTTGATGGTTGTAGATGCTAGTTGATGGTTGTTGATGTTAGTTGACGGTTGTAGATGGTAGTTGATAGTTGTTGATGCTAGTTGATGGTTGTTTATGCTAGTTGATGGTTGTTGATGCTAGTTGATGGTTGTTGATGCTAGTTGATGGTTGCAGATGCTAGTTGATGGTTGTTGATGCTAGTTGATGGTTGTAGATGCTAGTTGATGGTTGTTGATGCTAGTTGATGGTTGTTGATGCTAGTTGATGGTTGTAGATGCTAGTTGATAGTTGTAGATGCTAGTTGATGGTTGTTGATGTTAGTTGATAGTTGTTGATGTTAGTTGATAGTTGTAGATGCTAGTTGATGGTTGTAGATGCTAGTTGATAGTTGTAGATGCTAGTTGATGGTTGTTGATGTTAGTTGATAGTTGTTGATGTTAGTTGATAGTTGTTGATGCTAGTTGATAGTTGTAGATGTTTAGTTGATAGTTGTTGATGCTAGTTGATAGTTGTAGATGCTAGTTGATGGTTGTTGATGCTAGTTGATGGTTGTTGATGCTAGTTGATGGTTGTAGATGCTAGTTGATGGTTGTTGATGTTAGTTGATGGTTGTAGATGCTAGTTGATAGTTGTTGATGCTAGTTGATGGTTGTTTATGCTAGTTGATGGTTGTTGATGCTAGTTGATGGTTGTTGATGCTAGTTGATGGTTGCAGATGCTAGTTGATGGTTGTTGATGCTAGTTGATAGTTGTTGATGCTAGTTGATAGTTGTTGATGCTAGTTGATGGTTGTAGGTGCTAGTTGATGGTTGTTGATGCTAGTTGATGGTTGTTGATGCTAGTTGATGGTTGTTGATGCTAGTTGATGGTTGTAGATGCTAGTTTATGGTTGTTTATGCTAGTTGATGGTTGTTGATGCTAGTTGATGGTTGTAGATGCTAGTTGATGGTTGTAGATGCTAGTTGATGCTAGTTGATAGTTGTTGATGCTAGTTGATAGTTGTTGATGCTATTTGATGGTTGTAGATGCTAGTTGATGGTTGTAGATGCTAGTTGATGGTTGTTGATGCTAGTTGATGGTTGTTGCTGCTAGTTGATAGTTGTAGATGCTAGTTGATGGTTGTTGATGCTAGTTGATGGTTGTTGATGCTAGTTGATCGTTGTTGATGCTAGTTGATGGTTGTAGATGCTAGTTTATGGTTGTTGATGCTAGTTGATGGTTGTAGATGCTAGTTGATGGTTGTTGATGCTAGTTGATAGTTGTTGATGATAGTTGATAGTTGTTGATGCTAGTTGATAGTTGTTGATGCTAGTTGATGGTTGTAGATGCTAGTTGATGGTTGTTGATGCTAGTTGATGGTTGTTGATGCTAGTTGATAGTTGTTGATGCTAGTTGATAGTTGTAGATGCTAGTTGATAGTTGTAGATGCTAGTTGATGGTTGTTGATGCTAGTTGATGGTTGTTGATGCTAGTTGATGGTTGTTGATGCTAGTTGATGGTTGTTGATGCTAGTTGATGGTTGTTGATGCTAGTTGATGGTTGTTGATGTTAGTTGATGGTTGTTGATGCTAGTTGATGGTTGTTGATGCTAGTTGATGGTTGTAGATGCTAGTTGATGGTTGTTGATGCTAGTTGATGGTTGTAGATGCTAGTTGATGGTTGTAGATGCTAGTTGATGGTTGTTGATGTTAGTTGATGGTTGTAGATGCTAGTTGATAGTTGTTGATGATAGTTGATAGTTGTTGATGCTAGTTGATAATAGTTGATGCTGGTTGATGGTTGTAGATGCTAGTTGATGGTTGTAGATGCTAGTTGATGGTTGTAGATGTTAGTTGATGGTTGTAGATGCTAGTTGATAGTTGTTGATGCTAGTTGATAGTTGTTGATGCTAGTTGATAGTTGTTGATGCTAGTTGATAGTTGTTGATGCTAGTTGATAGTTGTTGATGCTAGTTGAAAGTTGTAGATGCTAGTTGATGGTTGTTGATGCTAGTTGATGGTTGTTGATGCTAGTTGATGGTTGTTGATGCTAGTTGATGGTTGTTGATGCTAGTTGATGGTTGTTTATGCTAGTTGATGGTTGTTTATGCTAGTTGATAGTTGTTGATGATAGTTGATGGTTGTTGATGCTAGTTGATGCTTGTTGATGCTAGTTGATGGTTGTTGATGCTAGTTGATGGTTGTTGATGTTAGTTGATGGTTGTAGATGCTAGTTGATAGTTGTTGATGATAGTTGATAGTTGTTGATGCTAGTTGATAATAGTTGATGCTGGTTGATGGTTGTAGATGCTAGTTGATGGTTGTTGATGCTAGTTGATGGTTGTTGATGCTAGTTGATAGTTGTTGATGCTAGTTGATAGTTGTTGATGCTAGTTTTTGATTGTTGATGCTAGTTTTTGATTGTTGATGCTAGTTGATGGTTGTTGATGCTAGTTGATGCTAGTTGATGGTTGTTGATGCTAGTTGATAGTTGTTGATGCTAGTTGATAGTTGTTGATGCTAGTTGATGCTAGTTGATGGTTGTTGATGCTAGTTGATGGTTGTAGATGTTAGTTGATGATTGTAGATGTTAGTTGATGGTTGTAGATGCTAGTTGATAGTTGTTGATGCTAGTTGATAGTTGTTGATGCTAGTTGATAGTTGTTGATGCAAGTTGATAATAGTTGATGCTGGTTGATGGTTGTAGATGCTAGTTGATGGTTGTTGATGCTAGTTGATGGTTGTTGATGCTAGTTGATAGTTGTTGATGCTAGTTGATAGTTGTTGATGCTAGTTTTTGATTGTTGATGCTAGTTTTTGATTGTTGATGCTAGTTTTTGATTGTTGATGCTAGTTGATGCTAGTTGATGGTTGTTGATGCTAGTTGATAGTTGTTGATGCTAGTTGATAGTTGTTGATGCTAGTTGATGCTAGTTGATGGTTGTTGATGCTAGTTGATGGTTGTAGATGTTAGTTGATGGTTGTAGATGTTAGTTGATGGTTGTAGATGTTAGTTGATGGTTGTTGTTAGTTGATGGTTGTAGATGCTAGTTGATAGTTGTTGATGCTAGTTGATAGTTGTTGATGCTAGTTGATAGTTGTTGATGCAAGTTGATAGTTGTTGATGCTAGTTGATAGTTGTAGATGCTAGTTGATCGTTGTTGATTCTAGTTGATGGTTGTTGATGCTAGTTGATGGTTGTAGATGCTAGTTGATGCCAGTTGATGTTTGTTGATGCTAATTGATGGTTGTTGATGCTAGTTGATGGTTGTAGATGCTAGTTGATGGTTGTTGTTAGTTGATGGTTGTAGATGCTAGTTGATAGTTATTGATGCTAGTTGATAGTAGTTGATAGTTGTTGATGCTAGTTGATGGTTGTTGATGCTAGTTGATGGTTGTTGATGCTAGTTGATGGTTGTTGATGCTAGTTGATGGTTGTAGATGCTAGTTGATGGTTGTAGATACTAGTTGATGGTTGTAGATGCTAGTTGATGGTTGTAGATGCTAGTTGATGGTTGTAGATGTTAGTTGATGGTTGTAGATGCTAGTTGATAGTTGTTGATGCTAGTTGATAGTTGTTGATGCTAGTTGATAGTTGTTGATGCTAGTTGATAGTTGTTGATGCTAGTTGATAGTTGTTGATGCTAGTTGAAAGTTGTAGATGCTAGTTGATGGTTGTTGATGCTAGTTGATGGTTGTTGATGCTAGTTGATGGTTGTTGATGCTAGTTGATGGTTGTTGATGCTAGTTGATGGTTGTATATGCTAGTTGATGGTTGTTTATGCTAGTTGATAGTTGTTGATGATAGTTGATGGTTGTTGATGCTAGTTGATGCTTGTTGATGCTAGTTGATGGTTGTTGATGCTAGTTGATGGTTGTTGATGTTAGTTGATGGTTGTAGATGCTAGTTGATAGTTGTTGATGATAGTTGATAGTTGTTGATGCTAGTTGATAATAGTTGATGCTGGTTGATGGTTGTAGATGCTAGTTGATGGTTGTTGATGCTAGTTGATGGTTGTTGATGCTAGTTGATAGTTGTTGATGCTAGTTGATAGTTGTTGATGCTAGTTTTTGATTGTTGATGCTAGTTTTTGATTGTTGATGCTAGTTGATGGTTGATGCTAGTTGATGCTAGTTGATGGTTGTTGATGCTAGTTGATAGTTGTTGATGCTAGTTGATAGTTGTTGATGCTAGTTGATGCTAGTTGATGGTTGTTGATGCTAGTTGATGGTTGTAGATGTTAGTTGATGATTGTAGATGTTAGTTGATGGTTGTAGATGTTAGTTGATGGTTGTTGTTAGTTGATGGTTGTAGATGCTAGTTGATAGTTGTTGATGCTAGTTGATAGTTGTTGATGCTAGTTGATAGTTGTTGATGCAAGTTGATAGTTGTTGATGCTAGTTGATAGTTGTTGATGCTAGTTGATGGTTGTTGATTCTAGTTGATGGTTGTTGATCCTAGTTGATGCTAGTTGATGGTTGTAGATGCTAGTTGATGCCAGTTGATGTTTGTTGATGCTAATTGATGGTTGTTGATGCTAGTTGATGGTTGTAGATGCTAGTTGATGGTTGTTGTTAGTTGATGGTTGTAGATGCTAGTTCATAGTTATTGATGCTAGTTGATAGTAGTTGATAGTTGTTGATGCTAGTTGATGCTAGTTGATGGTTGTTGATGCTAGTTGATGGTTGTTGATGCTAGTTGATGGTTGTAGATGTTAGTTGATGGTTGTAGATACTAGTTGATGGTTGTAGATGCTAGTTGATGGTTGTAGATGCTAGTTGATGGTTGTAGATGTTAGTTGATGGTTGTAGATGCTAGTTGATAGTTGTTGATGCTAGTTGATAGTTGTTGATGCTAGTTGATAGTTGTTGATGCTAGTTGATAGTTGTTGATGCTAGTTGATAGTTGTTGATGCTAGTTGAAAGTTGTAGATGCTAGTTGATGGTTGTTGATGCTAGTTGATGGTTGTTGATGCTAGTTGATGGTTGTTGATGCTAGTTGATGGTTGTTGATGCTAGTTGATGGTTGTATATGCTAGTTGATGGTTGTTTATGCTAGTTGATAGTTGTTGATGATAGTTGATGGTTGTTGATTCTAGTTGATGCTTGTTGATGCTAGTTGATGGTTGTTGATGCTAGTTGATAGTTGTTGATGCTAGTTGATAGTTGTTGATGCTAGTTGATGGTTGTTGATGCTAGTTGATAGTTGTTGTTGATGCTAGTTGATAGTTGTTGATGCTAGTTGATAGTTGTTGATGCTAGTTGATAGTTGTTGATGCTAGTTGATAGTTGTAGATGCTAGTTGATGGTTGTTGATGCTAGTTGATGGTTGTAGATGCTAGTTGATGGTTGTTGATGTTAGTTGATGGTTGTAGATGCTAGTTGATAGTTGTTGATGCTAGTTGATAGTTGTAGATGCTTGATGGTTGTTGATGCTAGTTGATGGTTGTTGATGCAAGTTGATAGTTGTTGATGCTAGTTGATAGTTGTAGATGCTAGTTGATGGTTGTTGATTCTAGTTGATGGTTGTTGATCCTAGTTGATGCTAGTTGATGGTTGTAGATGCTAGTTGATGCCAGTTGATGTTTGTTGATGCTAATTGATGGTTGTTGATGCTAGTTGATGGTTGTAGATGCTAGTTGATGGTTGTTGTTAGTTGATGGTTGTAGATGCTAGTTGATAGTTATTGATGCTAGTTGATAGTAGTTGATAGTTGTTGATGCTAGTTGATGCTAGTTGATGGTTGTTGATGCTAGTTGATGGTTGTTGATGCTAGTTGATGGTTGTAGATGTTAGTTGATGGTTGTAGATACTAGTTGATGGTTGTAGATGCTAGTTGATGGTTGTAGATGCTAGTTGATGGTTGTAGATGTTAGTTGATGGTTGTAGATGCTAGTTGATAGTTGTTGATGCTAGTTGATAGTTGTTGATGCTAGTTGATAGTTGTTGATGCTAGTTGATAGTTGTTGATGCTAGTTGATAGTTGTTGATGCTAGTTGAAAGTTGTAGATGCTAGTTGATGGTTGTTGATGCTAGTTGATGGTTGTTGATGCTAGTTGATGGTTGTTGATGCTAGTTGATGGTTGTTGATGCTAGTTGATGGTTGTATATGCTAGTTGATGGTTGTTTATGCTAGTTGATAGTTGTTGATGATAGTTGATGGTTGTTGATGCTAGTTGATGCTTGTTGATGCTAGTTGATGGTTGTTGATGCTAGTTGATAGTTGTTGATGCTAGTTGATAGTTGTTGATGCTAGTTGATGGTTGTTGATGCTAGTTGATAGTTGTTGATGCTAGTTGATAGTTGTTGATGCTAGTTGATAGTTGTTGATGCTAGTTGATAGTTGTTGATGCTAGTTGATAGTTGTAGATGCTAGTTGATGGTTGTTGATGCTAGTTGATGGTTGTAGATGCTAGTTGATGGTTGTTGATGTTAGTTGATGGTTGTAGATGCTAGTTGATAGTTGTTGATGCTAGTTGATAGTTGTAGATGCTTGATGGTTGTTGATGCTAGTTGATGGTTGTTGATGCTAGTTGATGGTTGTTGATGCTAGTTGATAGTTGTTGATGATAGTTGATAGTTGTTGATGCTAGTTGATGGTTGTAGATGCTAGTTGATGGTTGTTGATGCTAGTTGATAGTTGTTGATGCTAGTTGATAGTTGTAGATGCTAGTTGATGGTTGTTGATGCTAGTTGATGGTTGTAGATGCTAGTTGATGGTTGTTGATGTTAGTTGATGGTTGTAGATGCTAGTTGATAGTTGTTGATGCTAGTTGATAGTAGATGCTTGATGGTTGTTGATGCTAGTTGATGGTTGTTGATGCTAGTTGATGGTTGTAGATGATAGTTGATGGTTGTTGATGCTAGTTGATAGTTGTTGATGATAGTTGATGGTTGTTGATGCTAGTTGATGGTTGTTGATGCTAGTTGATGGTTGTTGATGCTAGTTGATGCTAGTTGATAGTTGTTGATGCTAGTTGATAGTTGTTGATGATAGTTGATGGTTGTTGATGCTAGTTGATAGTTGTTGATGATAGTTGATAGTTGTTGATGCTAGTTGATGGTTGTTGATGCTAGTTGATGGTTGTTGATGCTAGTTGATGCTAGTTGATAGTTGTTGATGCTAGTTGATGGTTGTTGATGCTAGTTGATAGTTGTTGATGCTAGTTGATAGTTGTTGATGCTAGTTGATAGTTGTTGATGCTAGTTGATAGTTGTTGATGCAAGTTGATAGTTGTTGATGCTTGTTGATAGTTGTAGATGCTAGTTGATGGTTGTTGATGCTAGTTGATGGTTGTAGATGCTAGTTGATGGTTGTTGATGGCAGTTGATGGTTGTAGATGCTAGTTGATAGTTGTTGATGCTAGTTGATAGTTGTTGATGCTAGTTGATAGTTGTTGATGCTAGTTGATGGTTGTTGATGCTAGTTGATAGTTGTTGATGCTAGTTGATAGTTGTTGATGCTAGTTGATAGTTGTTGATGCTAGTTGATGGTTGTAGATGCTAGTTGATGTTTGTAGATGCTAGTTGATGCTTGTTGTTAGTTGATGGTTGTAGATGCTAGTTGATAGTTGTTGATGCTAGTTGATGGTTGTTGATGCTAGTTGATGGTTGTTGATGCTAGTTGATGGCTGTTCATGCTTGTTGATGCTAGTTGATAGTTGTTGATGCTAGTTGATAGTTGTTGATGCTAGTTGATGGTTGTTGATGCTAGTTGATAGTTGTTGATGCTAGTTGATAGTTGTTGATGCTAGTTGATAGTTGTTCATGCTAGTTGATGGTTGTAGATGCTAGTTGATGGTTGTAGATGCTAGTTGATGCTTGTTGTTAGTTGATGGTTGTAGATGCTAGTTGATAGTTGTTGATGCTAGTTGATGGTTGTTGATGCTAGTTGATGGTTGTTGATGCTAGTTGATGGCTGTTCATGCTTGTTGATGCTAGTTGATGGTTGTTGATGCTAGTTGATGGTTGTTGATGCTAGTTGATGGTTGTAGATGCTAGTTGATGGTTGTTGATGCTAGTTGATGGTTGTAGATGCTAGTTGATGTTTGTAGATGCTAGTTGATGCTTGTTGTTAGTTGATGGTTGTAGATGCTAGTTGATAGTTGTTGATGCTAGTTGATGGTTGTTGATGCTAGTTGATGGTTGTTGATGCTAGTTGATGGCTGTTCATGCTTGTTGATGCTAGTTGATAGTTGTTGATGCTAGTTGATAGTTGTTGATGCTAGTTGATGGTTGTTGATGCTAGTTGATAGTTGTTGATGCTAGTTGATAGTTGTTGATGCTAGTTGATAGTTGTTCATGCTAGTTGATGGTTGTAGATGCTAGTTGATGGTTGTAGATGCTAGTTGATGCTTGTTGTTAGTTGATGGTTGTAGATGCTAGTTGATAGTTGTTGATGCTAGTTGATGGTTGTTGATGCTAGTTGATGGTTGTTGATGCTAGTTGATGGCTGTTCATGCTTGTTGATGCTAGTTGATGGTTGTTGATGCTAGTTGATGGTTGTTGATGCTAGTTGATGGTTGTAGATGCTAGTTGATGGTTGTTGATGCTAGTTGATAGTTGTAGATGCTAGTTGATAGTTGTTGATGCTAGTTGATAGTTGTTGATGCTAGTTGATAGTTGTTGATGCTAGTTGATAGTTGTTGATGCTAGTTGATGGTTGTATATGCTAGTTGATGGTTGTAGATGCTAGTTGATGGTTGTTGTTAGTTGATTATTGTAGATGCTAGTTGATGGTTGTTGTTAGTTGATGGTTGTAGATGCTAGTTGATGGTTGTTGTTAGTTGATGGTTGTAGATGCTAGTTGATGGTTGTTGTTAGTTGATGGTTGTAGATGCTAGTTGATAGTTGTTGATGCTAGTTGATAGTTGCTGATGCTAGTTGATAGTTGTTGATGCTAGTTGATAGTTGTTGATGCTAGTTTATAGTTGTTGATGCTAGTTGATGGTTGTTGATGGTAGTTGATGGTTGTAGATGCTAGTTGATAGTTGTTGATGCTAGTTGATAGTTGTTGATGCTAGTTGATAGTTGTTGATGCTAGTTGATGGTTGTATATGCTAGTTGATGGTTGTAGATGCTAGTTGATGGTTGTTGTTAGTTGATTATTGTAGATGCTAGTTGATGGTTGTTGTTAGTTGATGGTTGTAGATGCTAGTTGATAGTTGTTGATGCTAGTTGATGGTTGTTCATGCTAGTTGATGGTTGTAGATGCTAGTTGATGCTTGTTGTTAGTTGATGGTTGTAGATGCTAGTTGATAGTTGTTGATGCTAGTTGATAGTTGTTGATGCTAGTTGATGGTTGTTGATGCTAGTTGATGGTTGTTGATGCTAGTTGATGGTTGTAGATGCTAGTTGATAGTTGTTGATGCTAGTTGATAGTTGTTGATGCTAGTTGATAGTTGTTGATGCTAGTTGATAGTTGTTGATGCTAGTTGATGGTTGTATATGCTAGTTGATGGTTGTAGATGCTAGTTGATGGTTGTTGTTAGTTGATTATTGTAGATGCTAGTTGATGGTTGTTGTTAGTTGATGGTTGTAGATGCTAGTTGATGGTTGTTGTTAGTTGATGGTTGTAGATGCTAGTTGATGGTTGTTGTTAGTTGATGCTAGTTGATGGTTGTTGATGGTAGTTGATAGTTGTTGATGCTAGTTGATAGTTGTTGATGCTAGTTGATAGTTGTTGATGCTAGTTGATAGTTGTTGATGCTAGTTGATGGTTGTATATGCTAGTTGATGGTTGTAGATGCTAGTTGATGGTTGTTGTTAGTTGATTATTGTAGATGCTAGTTGATGGTTGTTGTTAGTTGATGGTTGTAGATGCTAGTTGATGGTTGTTGTTAGTTGATGGTTGTAGATGCTAGTTGATGGTTGTTGTTAGTTGATGGTTGTAGATGCTAGTTGATAGTTGTTGATGCTAGTTGATAGTTGCTGATGCTAGTTGATAGTTGTTGATGCTAGTTGATAGTTGTTGATGCTAGTTTATAGTTGTTGATGCTAGTTGATGGTTGTTGATGGTAGTTGATGGTTGTAGATGCTAGTTGATAGTTGTTGATGCTAGTTGATAGTTGTTGATGCTAGTTGATAGTTGTTGATGCTAGTTGATGGTTGTATATGCTAGTTGATGGTTGTAGATGCTAGTTGATGGTTGTTGTTAGTTGATTATTGTAGATGCTAGTTGATGGTTGTTGTTAGTTGATGGTTGTAGATGCTAGTTGATAGTTGTTGATGCTAGTTGATGGTTGTTCATGCTAGTTGATGGTTGTAGATGCTAGTTGATGCTTGTTGTTAGTTGATGGTTGTAGATGCTAGTTGATAGTTGTTGATGCTAGTTGATAGTTGTTGATGCTAGTTGATGGTTGTTGATGCTAGTTGATGGTTGTTGATGCTAGTTGATGGTTGTAGATGCTAGTTGATAGTTGTTGATGCTAGTTGATAGTTGTTGATGCTAGTTGATAGTTGTTGATGCTAGTTGATAGTTGTTGATGCTAGTTGATGGTTGTATATGCTAGTTGATGGTTGTAGATGCTAGTTGATGGTTGTTGTTAGTTGATTATTGTAGATGCTAGTTGATGGTTGTTGTTAGTTGATGGTTGTAGATGCTAGTTGATGGTTGTTGTTAGTTGATGGTTGTAGATGCTAGTTGATGGTTGTTGTTAGTTGATGGTTGTAGATGCTAGTTGATAGTTGTTGATGCTAGTTGATAGTTGCTGATGCTAGTTGATAGTTGTTGATGCTAGTTGATAGTTGTTGATGCTAGTTTATAGTTGTTGATGCTAGTTGATGGTTGTTGATGGTAGTTGATGGTTGTAGATGCTAGTTGATAGTTGTTGATGCTAGTTGATAGTTGTTGATGCTAGTTGATAGTTGTTGATGCTAGTTGATGGTTGTATATGCTAGTTGATGGTTGTAGATGCTAGTTGATGGTTGTTGTTAGTTGATTATTGTAGATGCTAGTTGATGGTTGTTGTTAGTTGATGGTTGTAGATGCTAGTTGATAGTTGTTGATGCTAGTTGATAGTTGTTGATGCTAGTTGATAGTTGTTGATGCTAGTTGATAGTTGTAGATGCTAGTTGATGGTTATTGATGCTAGTTGATGGTTGTTGATGCTAGTTGATGGTTGTTGATGCTAGTTGATGGCTGTTCATGCTTGTTGATGCTAGTTGATAGTTGTTGATGCTAGTTGATGGTTGTTGATGCTAGTTGATGGTTGTAGATGCTAGTTGATAGTTGTTGATGCTAGTTGATAGTTGTTGATGCTAGTTGATAGTTGTTGATGCTAGTTGATAATTGTTGATGCTAGTTGATGGTTGTATATGCTAGTTGATGGTTGTAGATGCTAGTTGATGATTGTTGTTAGTTGATTATTGTAGATGCTAGTTGATGGTTGTTGTTAGTTGATGGTTGTAGATGCTAGTTGATGGTTGTTGTTAGTTGATGGTTGTAGATGCTAGTTGATGGTTGTTGATTCTACTTGATGGTTGTTGATGCTAGTTGATAGTTGTTGATGCTAGTTGATAGTTGTTGATGCTAGTTGATAGTTGTTGATGCTAGTTGATAGTTGTTGATGCTAGTTGATAGTTGTTGATGCTAGTTGATAGTTGTTGATGCTAGTTGATAGTTGTAGATGCTAGTTGATGGTTGTTGATGCTAGTTGATAGTTGCTAATGCTAGTTGATGGTTGTAGATGCTAGTTGATGATTGTTGATGCCAGTTGATGGTTGTAGATGCTAGTTGATGGTTGTTGATGCTAATTGATGGTTGTTGATGCTAGTTGATGGTTGTAGATGCTAGTTGATGGTTGTAGATGCTAGTTGATGGTTGTTAGTTGATGGTTGTAGATGCTAGTTGATAGTTGTTGATGCTAGTTGATAGTTGTTGATGCTAGTTGATGGTTGTTGATGCTAGTTGATAGTTGTTGATGCTAGTTGATAGTTGTTGATGCTAGTTGATAGTTGGTGATGCTAGTTGAAAGTTGTAGATGCTAGTTGATGGTTGTTGATGCTAGTTGATGGTTGTTGATGCTAGTTGATGGTTGTAGATGCTAGTTGATGGTTGTTGATGGTTGTAGATGCTAGTTGATGCTAGTTGATAGTTGTTGATGATAGTTGATAGTTGTTGATGCTAGTTGATAGTTGTTGATGCTAGTTGTTGGTTGTTGTTGATAGTTGTTGAAGCTAGTTGATGGTTGTTGATGCTAGTTGATAGTTGTTGATGCTAGTTGATAGTTGTTGAAGCTAGTTGATAGTTGTTGATGCTAGTTGATAGTTGTTGATGCTAGTTGATAGTTGTAGATGCTAGTCGATGGTTGCTGATGCTAGTTGATAGTTGTTGATGCTAGTTGATAGTTGTACATGCTAGTTGATGGTTGTTGATGCTAGTTTATGGTTGTAGATGCTAGTTTATGGTTGTTGATGCTAGTTGATAGTTGTTGATGATAGTTGATGGTTGTTGATGCTAGTTGATAGTTGTTGATGATAGTTGATAGTTGTTGATGCTAGTTGATAGTTGTTGATGCTAGTTGATGGTTGTAGATGCTAGTTGATGGTTCTTGATGCTAGTTGATGGTTGTTGATGCTAGTTGATAGTTGTTGATGCTAGTTGATGGTTGTTGATGCTAGTTGATAGTTGTTAATGCTAGTTGATAGTTGTTGATGCTAGTTGATAGTTGTTGATGCTAGTTGATAGTTGTTGATGCTAGTTGATAGTTGTAGATGCTAGTTGATGGCTGTTGATTCTACTTGATGGTTGTTGATGCTAGTTGATAGTTGTTGATGCTAGTTGATAGTTGTTGATGCTAGTTGATAGTTATTGATGCTAGTTGATGGTTGTATATGCTAGTTGATGGTTGTAGATGCTAGTTGATGGTTGTTGTTAGTTGATTATTGTAGATGCTAGTTGATGGTGGTTGTTAGTTGATGGTTGTAGATGCTAGTTGATAGTTATTGATGCTAGTTGATAGTAGTTGATAGTTGTTGATGCTAGTTGATGTTGTAGATGCTAGTTGATAGTTGTTGATGCTAGTTGATGGTTGTAGATGCTAGTTGATGGTTGTAGATGTTAGTTGATGGTTGTAGATGCTAGTTGATGGTTGTAGATGCTAGTTGATGGTTGTTGATGCTAGATGCTAGTTGATAGTTGATGCTAGTTGATAGTTGATGCTAGTTTTGATAGTTGTTGATGCTAGTTGATAGTTGTTGATGCTAGTTGATGGTTTGTTGATGCTAGTTGATAGTTGTTGATGCTAGTTGATGCTAGTTGATAGTTTAGATGCTAGTATGTTGATGGTATAGTTGATGTTGATGCTAGTTGATGGTTGTTGATGCTAGTTGATGTTGATGCTAGTTGATGGTAGTTTGTTGTAGATGATTGATGGTTGTTGATGCTAGTTGATAGTTGTTGATGCTAGTTGATGGTTGTTGATGCTATTGATGCTAGTTGATGGTTAGTTGATAGTTGTAGATAGTTGATGGTTGTTGATGCTAGTTGATAGATGCTAGTTGATGGTTGTTGATGGTTGATAGTTGTTGATGCTAGTTGATTAGTGTTGATGCTAGTTGATGGTTGTTGATATGTTGGTTGTTGATGCTAGTGTTGATGCTAGTTGATAGTTGTTGATGCTAGTTGATAGTTGTTGATGCTAGTTGATAGTTGTTGATGCTAGTTGATAGTTGATGGTTAGATAGTTGTTGATGTTGTTGGTTGATAGATGCTAGTTGATGGTTGTTGTAGATGGTTGTTGATGCTAGTGATGTTAGTTGTGGTTGTAGATGCTAGTTGATAGTTGTTGATGCTAGTTTGTAGATGCTAGTTGATAGTTGTTGATGCTAGTTGATGGTTGTTGATGTATTGTTGATGCTAGTTGATTGATGCTAGTTGTTGATGTTGATGCTAGTTGATAGGTTGTTGATGCTAGTTGATAGTTGTTGATGCTAGTTGATGGTTGTTGATGCTAGTTGATTGTTGATGCTAGTTGATTTTGATGCTAGTTGATGCTAGTTGATAGTTGATGTTTTGTTTGTTAGTTGTTGTAGATGCTAGTGGTTGTTGATAGCTAGTTGATGTTAGTTGATGTTAGTTGATGGTTGTTGATGCTAGTTGATGGTTGTTGATGCTAGTTGAGTTGTTGATGCTAGTTGATAGATGGTTGATGCTAGTTGATGGTTGTTGATGCTAGTTGATGGTGTAGATGCTAGTTGATGCTAGTTGATGTTGTGTTGATGCTAGTTGATAGTTGTTGATGCTAGTTGATAGTTGTTGATGCTAGTTGATGGTTGTTGATGCTAGTTGATAGTTGTTGATGCTAGTTGATGGTTGTTGATGCTAGTTGATGGTTGTTGATGCTAGTTGATGGTTGTTGATGCTAGTTGATGGTTGTAGATGCTAGTTGATGGTTGTTGATGCTAGTTGATGGTTGTTGATGCTAGTTGATGGTTGATGCTAGTTGATGGTTGTTGATGCTAGTTGATGGTTGTTGATGCTAGTTGATGGTTGTTGATGCTAGTTGATGTTGTTGATGATGCTAGTTGATGGTTGTTGATGCTAGTTGATAGTTGTTGATGCTAGTTGATGGTTGTTGATGCTAGTTGATGGTTGTAGATGCTAGTTGATAGTTGTTGATGCTAGTTGATGGTTGTTGATGCTAGTTGATAGGTTGTTGATGCTAGTTGATAGTTGTTGATGCTAGTTGATAGTTGTTGATGCTAGTTGATGGTTGTTGATGCTAGTTGATGGTTGTTGATGCTAGTTGATGGTTGTTGATGCTAGTTGATGGTTGTTGATGCTAGTTGATGGTTGTTGATGCTAGTTGATGGTTGTTGATGCTAGTTGATGGTTGTTGATGCTAGTTGATGGTTGTTGATGCTAGTTGATGGTTGTTGATGTTAGTTGATGGTTGTTGATGCTAGTTGATAGCTGTTGATGGTTGTTGCTAGTTGATGGTTGTTGATGCTAGTTGATGGTTGTTGATGCTAGTTGATGGTTGTTGATGCTAGTTGATGGTTGTCGATGTTAGTTGGTGGTTGTTGATGCTAGTTGATGGTTGTTGATGCTAGTTGATGGTTGTTGATGCTAGTTGATGGTTGTCGATGCTAGTTGATGGTTGTTGATGCTAGTTGATGGTTGTTGATGCTAGTTGATGGTTGTAGATGCTAGTTGATGGTTGTTGATGCTAGTTGATGGTTGTAGATGCTAGTTGATAGTTGTTGATGCTAGTTGATAGTTGTTTGATGCTAGTTGATGGTTGTTGATGTGCTAGTTGATGGTTTAGTTGATTGTTGATGCTAGTTGATGTAGTTGATGTTGATGCTAGTTTGTTGAGTTGTTAAGATGCTAGTTGATGGTTGTTTGTAGATGCTAGTTGATAGTTGTAGTTGATGCTAGTTGATAGTTGTTGATGCTAGTTGATGTTGTTGATGGTTGTTGATGCTAGTTGATAGTTGTTGATGCTAGTTGATAGTTGT
This sequence comes from Chrysogorgia sp. JL179-B06, assembly GCA_035772405.1. Taxonomy (NCBI): domain Eukaryota; kingdom Metazoa; phylum Cnidaria; class Anthozoa; order Scleralcyonacea; family Chrysogorgiidae; genus Chrysogorgia; species Chrysogorgia sp. JL179-B06. The sequence continues at coordinate 852,423 of JAYKKM010000270.1, read as the reverse complement.
TGATGCTAGTTGATGGTTGTAGATGCTAGTTGATGGTTGTTAGTTAGTGATAGTTGTGATGCTAGTTGATGGTTGTTGCTAGTTGATGGTTGTTGTTAGTTGTTGATGCTAGTTGATGGTTGTTGATGTACTAGTTGTTGATAGTTGATGGTTGAGTTGATGGTTGTAGATGCTAGTTGATGGTTGTTGATGCTAGTTGATGGTTGTTGATGTTGATGGTTGTTGATGATGGTTGTTGATGCTAGTTGATAGTTGTTGATGTAGTTGATGGTTGTTGATGCTAGTTGATGGTTGTAGATGCTAGTTGATGGTTGTTGATGCTAGTTGAAATGGTTGTAGATGCTAGTTGATGGTTGTAGATGCTAGTTGATGGTTGTTGATGCTAGTTGATAGTTTGTTGATGCTAGTTGATGATAGTTGTTGATGCTAGTTGATAGTTGTTGATGCTAGTTGATAGTTGTTGATGCTAGTTGATAGTTTGTTGTAGATGCTAGTTGATGGTTGTTGATGCTAGTTGATAGTTGTTGTAGATATGCTAGTTTGTTGTTGATGTTGTTGATGCTAGTTGATAGTTGATGCTAGTTGATGGTTGTTGATGGTTGTAGTTGTTGATGCTTGTTTGTTGATGCTAGTTGATGGTTGTTGTTGTTTGTTAGTTGATAGTTGATGGTTGTGATGCTAGTTGATAGTTGTTGATAGTTGATGGTTGTTGATGCTAGTTGATGGTTGTTGATGCTAGTTGATGGTTGTTGATGCTAGTTGATAGTTGTAGATGCTAGTTGATGGTTAGTTGTTGATGCTAGTTGATAGTTGTTGATGCTAGTTGATAGTTGTTGATGCTAGTTGATGGTTGTTGTTGATGCTAGTTGATGGTTGTAGATGCTAGTTGATGGTTGTTGATGCTAGTTGATAGTTGTTGATGCTAGTTGATGGTTGTTGATGCTAGTTGATGGTTGTAGATGCTAGTTGATGGTTGTTGATGCTAGTTGATAGTTGTAGATGCTAGTTGATAGTTGTTGATGCTAGTTGATGTTGTTGATGCTAGTTGATGGTTGTTGATGCTAGTTGATGGTTGTAGATGCTAGTTGATGGTTGTTGATGCTAGTTGATGGTTGTTGATGCTAGTTGATGGTTGTTGATGCTAGTTGATAGTTGTTGATGCTAGTTGATGGTTGTTGATGCTAGTTGATAGTTGTTGATGCTAGTTGATAGTTGTTGATGCTAGTTGATGGTTGTTGATGCTAGTTGATAGTTGTTGATGCTAGTTGATGGTTGTTGATGCTAGTTGATAGTTGTTGATGCTAGTTGATAGTTGTTGATGCTAGTTGATGGTTGTTGATGCTAGTTGATGGTTGTTGATGCTAGTTGATGGTTGTTGATGCTAGTTGATGGTTGTTGATGCTAGTTGATAGTTGTTGATGCTAGTTGATGGTTGTTGATGCTAGTTGATGGTTGTTGATGCTAGTTGATGGTTGTTGATGCTAGTTGATGGTTGTTGATGCTAGTTGATAGTTGTTGATGCTAGTTGATGCTAGTTGATGGTTGTTGATGCTAGTTGATGTTGTTGATGCTAGTTGATAGTTGTTGATGCTAGTTGATAGTTGTTGATGCTAGTTGATAGTTGTTGATGCTAGTTGATAGTTGTTGATGCTAGTTGATAGTTGTTGATGCTAGTTGATGGTTGTTGATGCTAGTTGATGGTTGTAGATGCTAGTTGATGGTTGTTGATGCTAGTTGATGGTAGATGCTAGTTGGTTGTTGATGCTAGTTGATGGTTGTTGATGCTAGTTGATAGGTTGTTGATGCTAGTTGATAGTTGTTGATGCTAGTTGATAGTTGTTTGTTGATGCTAGTTGATGGTTGTTGATGCTAGTTGATAGTTGTTGATGCTAGTTGATAGTTGTTGATGCTAGTTGATAGTTGTTGATGCTAGTTGATGGTTGTTGATGGTTGTTGATGTTAGTTGATGGTTGTTGATGCTTAGTTGATGGTTGTTGATGTTAGTTGATGGTTGTTGATGCTAGTTGATGGTTGTTGATGCTAGTTGATGGTTGTTGATGCTAGTTGATGGTTGTTGATGCTAGTTGTTGATTCTAGTTGATGGTTGTCGATGCTAGTTGATGGTTGTTGATGCTAGTTGATAGTTGTTGATGCTAGTTGATGGTTGTTGATGCTAGTTGATGGTTGTAGATGCTAGTTGATGGTTGTTGTTAGTTGATAGTTGATGCTAGTTGATGGTTGTTGTTAGTTGATGGTTGTAGATGCTAGTTGATGGTTGTTGTTAGTTGATGGTTGTAGTTGATAGTTGTTTGTTGATGCTAGTTGATGGTTGTTGATGCTAGTTGATGGTTGTAGATGCTAGTTGATAGTTGTTGATGCTAGTTGATAGTTGTTGATGCTAGTTGATAGTTGTTGATGCTAGTTGATGGTTGTTGTAGATGCTAGTTGATGTGATGTTGATGGTTGTAGATGCTAGTTGATGGTTTGTTGATGCTAGTTGATGGTTGTTGATGCTAGTTGATAGTTGTAGATGCTAGTTGATAGTTGTTGATGCTAGTTGATAGTTGTTGATGCTAGTTGATGGTTGTTGATGCTAGTTGATAGTTGTGTAGATGCTAGTTGATAGTTGTTTGATGCTAGTTGATGGTTGTAGATGCTAGTTGATAGTTGTTGGATGCTAGTTGATGGTTGGTTGTAGATGCTAGTTGATGGTTGTTGATGCTAGTTGATAGTTGTTGATGCTAGTTGATGGTTTGATGCTAGTTGATAGTTGTTGATGCTAGTTGTTGTTGATGTTGTTGTAGTTGATGGTTGTTGATGCTAGTTGATGGTTGTTGATGCTAGTTGATGGTTGATGCTAGTTGATAGGTTGTTGATGCTAGTTGATAGTTGTTGATGCTAGTTGATAGTTGTTGATGCTAGTTGATAGTTGTTGATGCTAGTTGATGGTTGTTTGATATGCTAGTTGATGGTTGTAGATGCTAGTTGATGGTTGTTGTTAGTTGATGGTTGTTGATAAGTTGTTTGTAGATGCTAGTTGATAGTTGTTGATGCTAGTTGATAGTTGTTGATGCTAGTTGATGGTTGTTGATGCTAGTTGTTGTTAGTTGATGGTTGAGATGCTAGTTGATAGTTGTTGATGCTAGTTGATAGTTGTTGATGCTAGTTGATAGTTGTTGATGCTAGTTGATAGTTGTAGATGCTAGTTGATAGTTGTTGATGCTTAGTTGATGGTTGTTGATGCTAGTTGATGCTAGTTGATGGTTTGTAGATGCTAGTTGATGGTTGATGTTGTTGATGTTGATGGTTGTTGATGCTAGTTGATGGTTGTAGATGCTAGTTGATGGTTGTTGATGCTAGTTGATGGTTGTTGATGCTAGTTGATAGTTGTTGATGCTAGTTGATGGTTGTTGATGCTAGTTGATGGTTGTAGATGCTAGTTGATAGTTGTTGATGCTAGTTGATGGTTGTTGATGCTAGTTGATAGTTGTTGATGCTAGTTGATGGTTGTTGATGCTAGTTGATAGTTGTTGATGCTAGTTGATAGTTGTTGATGCTAGTTGATAGTTGTTGATGCTAGTTGATAGTTGTTGATGCTAGTTGATGGTTGTAGATGCTAGTTGATAGTTGTTGATGCTAGTTGATAGTTGTTGATGCTAGTTGATGGTTGTTGATGCTAGTTGATGGTTGTTGATGCTAGTTGATGGTTGTTGATGCTAGTTGATAGTTGTTGATGCTAGTTGATAGTTGTTGATGCTAGTTGATAGTTGTAGTTGATGGTTGTTGTTAGTTGATGGTTGTAGATGCTAGTTGATGGGTTGTTGTTAGTTGATGGTTTGTAGATGCTAGTTGATGGTTGTTGTTAGTTGATGGTTGTAGATGCTAGTTGATAGTTGTTGATGCTAGTTGATAGTTGTTGATGCTAGTTGATTGATGCTAGTTGATAGTTGTTGATGCTAGTTGATGGTTGTATATGCTAGTTGATGGTTGTAGATGCTAGTTGATGGTTGTTGTTAGTTGATTGTTGATGCTAGTTGTTGATGCTAGTTGATGGTTGTAGATGCTAGTTGATGCTAGTTGTTTGTTGATGCTAGTTGATAGTTGTTGATGCTAGTTGATAGTTGTTGATGCTAGTTGATGGTTGTTGATGCTAGTTGATGGTTGTTGATGCTAGTTGATGGTTGTTGATGCTAGTTGATGGTTGTTGATGCTAGTTGATAGTTGATGCTAGTTGATAGTTGTTGATGCTAGTTGATAGTTGTTGATGCTAGTTGATGGTTGTAGATGCTAGTTGATAGTTGTTGATGCTAGTTGATAGTTGTTGATGCTAGTTGATAGTTGTTGATGCTAGTTGATGGTTGTTGAGATGCTAGTTGATGGTTGTTGATGCTAGTTGATGGTTGTAGATGCTAGTTGATGGTTGTTGATGCTAGTTGATGGTTGTAGATGCTAGTTGATAGTTGTTGATGCTAGTTGATGGTTGTTGATGCTAGTTGATGGTTGTTGATGCTAGTTGATGGTTGTTGATGCTAGTTGATGGTTGTTGATGCTAGTTGATAGTTGTTGATGCTAGTTGATAGTTGTTGATGCTAGTTGATAGTTGTTGATGCTAGTTGATAGTTGTTGATGCTAGTTGATAGTTGTTGATGCTAGTTGATGGTTGTTGATGCTAGTTGATGGTTGTTGTAGATGCTAGTTGATAGTTGTTGATGCTAGTTGATAGTTGTTGATGCTAGTTGATAGTTGTTGATGCTAGTTGATGGTTGTAGATGCTAGTTGATGGTTGTAGATGCTAGTTGATGGTTGTTGTTAGTTGATTATTGTAGATGCTAGTTGATGGTTGTTGTTAGTTGATGGTTGTAGATGCTAGTTGATAGTTGTTGATGCTAGTTGATAGTTGTTGATGCTAGTTGATAGTTGTTGATGCTAGTTGATAGTTGTTGATGCTAGTTGATGGTTGTTGATGCTAGTTGATGGTTGTAGATGCTAGTTGATGGTTGTTGATGCTAGTTGATGGTTGTAGATGCTAGTTGATGGTTGTTGTTAGTTGATGGTTGTAGATGCTAGTTGATGGTTGTTGTGCTAGTTGATGGTTGTAGATGCTAGTTGATGCTAGTTGATGGTTGTTGATGCTAGTTGATGGTTGTTGATGCTAGTTGATAGTTGTTGCTAGTTGATGGTTGTTGATGCTAGTTGATAGTTGTTGATGCTAGTTGATAGTTGTTGATGCTAGTTGATAGTTGTAGATGCTAGTTGATGGTTGTTGATGCTAGTTGATGGTTGTTGATGCTAGTTGATGGTTGTTGATGCTAGTTGAGATGCTAGTTCATAGTTGTTGATGCTAGTTGATGGTTGTAGATGCTAGTTGATAGTTGTTGATGCTAGTTGATAGTTGTTGATGCTAGTTGATAATTGTTGATGCTAGTTGATGGTTGTATATGCTAGTTGATGGTTGTAGATGCTAGTTGATGATTGTTGTTAGTTGATTATTGTAGATGCTAGTTGATGGTTGTTGTTAGTTGATTGTTGTAGATGCTAGTTGATGGTTGTTGTTAGTTGATGGTTGTAGATGCTAGTTGATGGTTGTTGTTAGTTGATGGTTGTAGATGCTAGTTGATAGTTGTTGATGCTAGTTGATAGTTGTTGATGCTAGTTGATAGTTGTTGATGCTAGTTGATAGTTGTTGATGCTAGTTGATGGTTGTTGATGCTAGTTGATGGTTGTTGATGCTAGTTGATGGTTGTAGATGCTAGTTGATAGTTGTTGATGCTAGTTGATAGTTGTTGATGCTAGTTGATAGTTGTTGATGCTAGTTGATAGTTGTTGATGCTAGTTGATAGTTGTTGATGCTAGTTGATAGTTGTTGATGCTAGTTGATGGTTGTTGATGCTAGTTGATGGTTGTAGATGCTAGTTGATGGTTGTTGATGCTAGTTGATGGTTGTTGATGCTAGTTGATGGTTGTTTGATGATGCTAGTTGATGCTAGTTGTTGTTGATGCTAGTTGATAGTTGTTGATGCTAGTTGATGGTTGTTGATGCTAGTTGATAATTGTTGATGCTAGTTGATGGTTGTAAATGCTAGTTGATTGTTGTAGATGCTAGTTGATGGTTGTTGTTAGTTGATTATTGTAGATGCTAGTTGATGGTTGTTGTTAGTTGATGGTTGTAGATGCTAGTTGATAGTTGTTGATGCTAGTTGATAGTTGTTGATGCTAGTTGATAGTTGTTGATGCTAGTTGATAGTTGTTGATGCTAGCTGATGGTTGTATATGCTAGTTGATGGTTGTAGATGCTAGTTGATGGTTGTTGTTAGTTGATTATTGTAGATGCTAGTTGATGGTTGTTGTTAGTTGATGGTTGTAGATGCTAGTTGATGGTTGTTGTTAGTTGATGGTTGTAGATGCTAGTTGATGGTTGTTGTTAGTTGATGGTTGTAGATGCTAGTTGATAGTTGTTGATGCTAGTTGATAGTTGTTGATGCTAGTTGATAGTTGTTGATGCTAGTTGATAGTTGTTGATGCTAGTTGATAGTTGTAGATGCTAGTTGATGGTTATTGATGCTAGTTGATGGTTGTTGATGCTAGTTGATGGTTGTTGATGCTAGTTGATGGCTGTTCATGCTTGTTGATGCTAGTTGACAGTTGTTGATGCTAGTTGATGGTTGTTGATGCTAGTTGATGGTTGTAGATGCTAGTTGATAGTTGTTGATGCTAGTTGATAGTTGTTGATGCTAGTTGATAGTTGTTGATGCTAGTTGATAATTGTTGATGCTAGTTGATGGTTGTATATGCTAGTTGATGGTTGTAGATGCTAGTTGATGATTGTTGTTAGTTGATTATTGTAGATGCTAGTTGATGGTTGTTGTTAGTTGATGGTTGTAGATGCTAGTTGATGGTTGTTGTTAGTTGATGGTTGTAGATGCTAGTTGATAGTTGTTGATGCTAGTTGATAGTTGTTGATGCTAGTTGATAGTTGTTGATGCTAGTTGATAGTTGTTGATGCTAGTTGATAGTTGTAGATGCTAGTTGATGGTTGTTGATGCTAGTTGATGGTTGCTAATGCTAGTTGATGGTTGTAGATGCTAGTTGATGATTGTTGATGCCAGTTGATGGTTGTAGATGCTAGTTGATGGTTGTTGATGCTAATTGATGGTTGTTGATGCTAGTTGATGGTTGTAGATGCTAGTTGATGGTTGTAGATGCTAGTTGATGGTTGTTAGTTGATGGTTGTAGATGCTAGTTGATAGTTGTTGATGCTAGTTGATAGTTGTTGATGCTAGTTGATAGTTGTTGATGCTAGTTGATAGTTGTTGATGCTAGTTGATAGTTGTTGATGCTAGTTGATAGTTGTAGATGCTAGTTGATGGTTATTGATGCTAGTTGATGGTTGTTGATGCTAGTTGATGGTTGTTGATGCTAGTTGATGGCTGTTCATGCTTGTTGATGCTAGTTGATAGTTGTTGATGCTAGTTGATGGTTGTTGATGCTAGTTGATGGTTGTTGATGCTAGTTGATGGTTGTTGATGCTAGTTGATAGTTGTTGATGCTAGTTGATAGTTGTTGATGCAAGTTGATAGTTGTTGATGCTTGTTGATAGTTGTAGATGCTAGTTGATGGTTGTTGATGCTAGTTGATGGTTGTAGATGCTAGTTGATGGTTGTAGATGCTAGTTGATGGTTGTTGATGCCAGTTGATAGTTGTTGATGCTAGTTGATAGTTGTTGATGCTAGTTGATAGTTGTAGATGCTAGTTGATAGTTGTTGATGCTAGTTGATAGTTGTTGATGCTAGTTGATAGTTGTTGATGCTAGTTGATAGTTGTTGATGCTAGTTGATAGTTGTTGATGCTAGTTGATAGTTGTAGATGCTAGTTGATGGTTATTGATGCTAGTTGATGGTTGTTGATGCTAGTTGATGGTTGTTGATGCTAGTTGATGGCTGTTCATGCTTGTTGATGCTAGTTGATAGTTGTTGATGCTAGTTGATGGTTGTTGATGCTAGTTGATGGTTGTTGATGCTAGTTGATGGTTGTTGATGCTAGTTGATAGTTGTTGATGCTAGTTGATAGTTGTTGATGCAAGTTGATAGTTGTTGATGCAAGTTGATAGTTGTTGATGCTTGTTGATAGTTGTAGATGCTAGTTGATGGTTGTTGATGCTAGTTGATGGTTGTAGATGCTAGTTCATGGTTGTAGATGCTAGTTGATGGTTGTTGATGCCAGTTGATAGTTGTTGATGCTAGTTGATAGTTGTTGATGCTAGTTGATAGTTGTTGATGCTAGTTGATAGTTGTTGATGCTAGTTTATAGTTGTTGATGGTTGTTGATGGTTGTTGATGGTTGTAGATGCTAGTTGATAGTTGTTGATGCTAGTTGATAGTTGTTGATGCTAGTTGATAGTTGTTGATGCTAGTTGATGGTTGTATATGCTAGTTGATGGTTGTAGATGCTAGTTGATGGTTGTTGTTAGTTGATTATTGTAGATGCTAGTTGATGGTTGTTGTTAGTTGATGGTTGTAGATGCTAGTTGATAGTTGTTGATGCTAGTTGATAGTTGTTGATGCTAGTTGATAGTTGTTGATGCTAGTTGATAGTTGTTGATGCCAGTTGATGGTTGTATATGCTAGTTGATGGTTGTAGATGCTAGTTGATGGTTGTTGTTAGTTGATTATTGTAGATGCTAGTTGATGGTTGTTGTTAGTTGATGGTTGTAGATGCTAGTTGATGGTTGTTGTTAGTTGATGGTTGTAGATGCTAGTTGATGGTTGTTGTTAGTTGATGGTTGTAGATGCTAGTTGATAGTTGTTGATGCTAGTTGATAGTTGTTGATGCTAGTTGATAGTTGTTGATGCTAGTTGATAGTTGTTGATGCTAGTTGATAGTTGTAGATGCTAGTTGATGGTTATTGATGCTAGTTGATGGTTGTTGATGCTAGTTGATGGTTGTTGATGCTAGTTGATGGCTGTTCATGCTTGTTGATGCTAGTTGATAGTTGTTGATGCTAGTTGATGGTTGTTGATGCTAGTTTATAGTTGTTGATGGTTGTTGATGGTTGTTGATGGTTGTAGATGCTAGTTGATAGTTGTTGATGCTAGTTGATAGTTGTTGATGCTAGTTGATAGTTGTTGATGCTAGTTGATGGTTGTATATGCTAGTTGATGGTTGTAGATGCTAGTTGATGGTTGTTGTTAGTTGATTATTGTAGATGCTAGTTGATGGTTGTTGTTAGTTGATGGTTGTAGATGCTAGTTGATAGTTGTTGATGCTAGTTGATAGTTGTTGATGCTAGTTGATAGTTGTTGATGCTAGTTGATAGTTTGTTGATGCTAGTTGATGGTTGTATATGCTAGTTGATGGTTGTAGATGCTAGTTGATGGTTGTTGTTAGTTGATTATTGTAGATGCTAGTTGATGGTTGTTGTTAGTTGATGGTTGTAGATGCTAGTTGATGGTTGTTGTTAGTTGATGGTTGTAGATGCTAGTTGATGGTTGTTGTTAGTTGATGGTTGTAGATGCTAGTTGATAGTTGTTGATGCTAGTTGATAGTTGTTGATGCTAGTTGATAGTTGTTGATGCTAGTTGATAGTTGTTGATGCTAGTTGATAGTTGTAGATGCTAGTTGATGGTTATTGATGCTAGTTGATGGTTGTTGATGCTAGTTGATGGTTGTTGATGCTAGTTGATGGCTGTTCATGCTTGTTGATGCTAGTTGATAGTTGTTGATGCTAGTTGATGGTTGTTGATGCTAGTTGATGGTTGTAGATGCTAGTTGATAGTTGTTGATGCTAGTTGATAGTTGTTGATGCTAGTTGATAGTTGTTGATGCTAGTTGATAATTGTTGATGCTAGTTGATGGTTGTATATGCTAGTTGATGGTTGTAGATGCTAGTTGATGATTGTTGTTAGTTGATTATTGTAGATGCTAGTTGATGGTTGTTGTTAGTTGATGGTTGTAGATGCTAGTTGATGGTTGTTGTTAGTTGATGGTTGTAGATGCTAGTTGATGGTTGTTGTTAGTTGATGGTTGTAGATGCTAGTTGATAGTTGTTGATGCTAGTTGATAGTTGTTGATGCTAGTTGATAGTTGTTGATGCTAGTTGATAGTTGTTGATGCTAGTTGATAGTTGTAGATGCTAGTTGATGGTTGTTGATGCTAGTTGATGGTTGCTAATGCTAGTTGATGGTTGTAGATGCTAGTTGATGATTGTTGATGCCAGTTGATGGTTGTAGATGCTAGTTGATGGTTGTTGATGCTAATTGATGGTTGTTGATGCTAGTTGATGGTTTTAGATGCTAGTTGATGGCTGTAGATGCTAGTTGATGGTTGTTAGTTGATGGTTGTAGATGCTAGTTGATAGTTGTTGATGCTAGTTGATAGTTGTTGATGCTAGTTGATAGTTGTTGATGCTAGTTGATAGTTGTTGATGCTAGTTGATAGTTGTTGATGCTAGTTGATAGTTGTAGATGCTAGTTGATGGTTATTGATGCTAGTTGATGGTTGTTGATGCTAGTTGATGGTTGTTGATGCTAGTTGATGGCTGTTCATGCTTGTTGATGCTAGTTGATAGTTGTTGATGCTAGTTGATGGTTGTTGATGCTAGTTGATGGTTGTTGATGCTAGTTGATGGTTTTTATGCTAGTTGATAGTTGTTGATGCTAGTTGATAGTTGTTGATGCAAGTTGATAGTTGATGCTTGTTGATAGTTGTAGATGCTAGTTGATGGTTGTTGATGCTAGTTGATGGTTGTAGATGCTAGTTGATGGTTGTAGATGCTAGTTGATGGTTGTTGATGCCAGTTGATAGTTGTTGATGCTAGTTGATAGTTGTTGATGCTAGTTGATAGTTGTAGATGCTAGTTGATGGCTGTTGATTCTACTTGATGGTTGTTGATGCTTGTTGATAGTTGTTGATGCTAGTTGATAGTTGTTGATGCTAGTTGATAGTTGTTGATGCTAGTTGATAGTTATTGATGCTAGTTGATAGTTGTTGATGCTAGTTGATGGTTGTAGATGGTTGTAGATGATAGTTGATGGTTGTTGGTTGTAGAAGCTAGTTGATAGTTGTTGATGCTAGTTGATAGTTGTTGATGCTAGTTGATAGTTGTTGATGCTAGTTGATGGTTGTTGATGCTAGTTGATGGTTGTTGATGCTAGTTGATGGTTGTATATGCTAGTTGATGGTTGTTGATGCTAGTTGATAGTTGTTGATGATAGTTGATAGTTGTTGATGCTAGTTGACAGTTGTTGATGCTAGTTGATGGTTGTAGATGCTAGTTGATGGTTGTTGATGCTAGTTGATGGTTGTTGATGCTAGTTGATAGTTGTTGATGCTAGTTGATAGTTGTTGATGCTAGTTGATGGTTGTTGATGCTAGTTGATGGTTGTAGATGCTAGTTGATGATTGTTGATGCTAGTTGATGGTTGTAGATGCTAGTTGATGGTTGTTGATGCTAGTTGATGGTTGTTGATGCTAGTTGATGGTTGTAGATGCTAGTTGATGGTTGTTGATGCTAGTTGATAGTTGTTGATGATAGTTGATAGTTGTTGATGCTAGTTGATGGTTGTAGATGCTAGTTGATGGTTGTTGATGCTAGTTGATAGTTGTTGATGCTAGTTGATAGTTGCTGATGCTAGTTGATAGTTGTAGCAGCTAGTTGATGGTTGTTGATTCTAGTTGATGGTTGTTGATGCTAGTTGATAGTTGTTGATGCTAGTTGATAGTTGTTCATGCTAGTTGATAGTTGTTGATGCTAGTTGATAGTTGTTGATGCTAGTTGATGGTTGTAGATGCTAGTTGATGGTTGTTGGTTGTAGATGCTAGTTGATAGTTGTTGATGCTAGTTGATAGTTGTTGATGCTAGTTGATAGTTGTTGATGCTAGTTGATGGTTGTTGATGATAGTTGATGGTTGTTGATGCTAGTTGATGGTTGTTGATGCTAGTTGATGGTTGTTGATGCTAGTTCATGGTTGTTGATGCTAGTTGATGGTTGTTGATGCTAGTTGATAGTTGTTGATGCTAGTTGATGGTTGTTGATGCTAGTTGATAGTTGTCGATGCTAGTTGATAGTTGTTGATGCTAGTTGATAGTAGTTGATGCTAGTTGATAGTTGTTGATGCTAGTTGATAGTTGTAGATGCTAGTTGATGGTTGTTGATGCTAGTTGATGGTTGTTGATGCTAGTTGATGGTTGTAGATGTTAGTTGATGGTTGTAGATGCTAGTTGATAGTTGTTGATGCTAGTTGATAGTTGTTGATGCTAGTTGATAGTTGTTGATGCTAGTTGATAGTTGTTGATGCTAGTTGATAGTTGTAGATGCTAGTTGATGGTTGTTGATGCTAGTTGATGGTTGCTAATGCTAGTTGATGGTTGTAGATGCTAGTTGATGATTGTTGATGCCAGTTGATGGTTGTAGATGCTAGTTGATGGTTGTTGATGCTAATTGATGGTTGTTGATGCTAGTTGATGGTTTTAGATGCTAGTTGATGGCTGTAGATGCTAGTTGATGGTTGTTAGTTGATGGTTGTAGATGCTAGTTGATAGTTGTTGATGCTAGTTGATAGTTGTTGATGCTAGTTGATAGTTGTTGATGCTAGTTGATAGTTGTTGATGCTAGTTGATAGTTGTTGATGCTAGTTGATAGTTGTAGATGCTAGTTGATGGTTATTGATGCTAGTTGATGGTTGTTGATGCTAGTTGATGGTTGTTGATGCTAGTTGATGGCTGTTCATGCTTGTTGATGCTAGTTGATAGTTGTTGATGCTAGTTGATGGTTGTTGATGCTAGTTGATGGTTGTTGATGCTAGTTGATGGTTTTTATGCTAGTTGATAGTTGTTGATGCTAGTTGATAGTTGTTGATGCAAGTTGATAGTTGATGCTTGTTGATAGTTGTAGATGCTAGTTGATGGTTGTTGATGCTAGTTGATGGTTGTAGATGCTAGTTGATGGTTGTAGATGCTAGTTGATGGTTGTTGATGCCAGTTGATAGTTGTTGATGCTAGTTGATAGTTGTTGATGCTAGTTGATAGTTGTAGATGCTAGTTGATGGCTGTTGATTCTACTTGATGGTTGTTGATGCTTGTTGATAGTTGTTGATGCTAGTTGATAGTTGTTGATGCTAGTTGATAGTTGTTGATGCTAGTTGATAGTTATTGATGCTAGTTGATAGTTGTTGATGCTAGTTGATGGTTGTAGATGGTTGTAGATGATAGTTGATGGTTGTTGGTTGTAGAAGCTAGTTGATAGTTGTTGATGCTAGTTGATAGTTGTTGATGCTAGTTGATAGTTGTTGATGCTAGTTGATGGTTGTTGATGCTAGTTGATGGTTGTTGATGCTAGTTGATGGTTGTAGATGCTAGTTGATGGTTGTTGATGCTAGTTGATAGTTGTTGATGATAGTTGATAGTTGTTGATGCTAGTTGACAGTTGTTGATGCTAGTTGATGGTTGTAGATGCTAGTTGATGGTTGTTGATGCTAGTTGATGGTTGTTGATGCTAGTTGATAGTTGTTGATGCTAGTTGATAGTTGTTGATGCTAGTTGATGGTTGTTGATGCTAGTTGATGGTTGTAGATGCTAGTTGATGATTGTTGATGCTAGTTGATGGTTGTAGATGCTAGTTGATGGTTGTTGATGCTAGTTGATGGTTGTTGATGCTAGTTGATGGTTGTAGATGCTAGTTGATGGTTGTTGATGCTAGTTGATAGTTGTTGATGATAGTTGATAGTTGTTGATGCTAGTTGATGGTTGTAGATGCTAGTTGATGGTTGTTGATGCTAGTTGATAGTTGTTGATGCTAGTTGATAGTTGCTGATGCTAGTTGATAGTTGTAGCAGCTAGTTGATGGTTGTTGATTCTAGTTGATGGTTGTTGATGCTAGTTGATAGTTGTTGATGCTAGTTGATAGTTGTTCATGCTAGTTGATAGTTGTTGATGCTAGTTGATAGTTGTTGATGCTAGTTGATGGTTGTAGATGCTAGTTGATGGTTGTTGGTTGTAGATGCTAGTTGATAGTTGTTGATGCTAGTTGATAGTTGTTGATGCTAGTTGATAGTTGTTGATGCTAGTTGATGGTTGTTGATGATAGTTGATGGTTGTTGATGCTAGTTGATGGTTGTTGATGCTAGTTGATGGTTGTTGATGATAGTTCATGGTTGTTGATGCTAGTTGATGGTTGTTGATGCTAGTTGATAGTTGTTGATGCTAGTTGATGGTTGTTGATGCTAGTTGATAGTTGTCGATGCTAGTTGATAGTTGTTGATGCTAGTTGATAGTAGTTGATGCTAGTTGATAGTTGTTGATGCTAGTTGATAGTTGTAGATGCTAGTTGATGGTTGTTGATGCTAGTTGATGGTTGTTGATGCTAGTTGATGGTTGTAGATGTTAGTTGATGGTTGTAGATGCTAGTTGATAGTTGTTGATGCTAGTTGATGGTTGTAGATGCTAGTTGATGATTGTTGATGCTAGTTGATGGTTGTTGATGCTAGTTGATGCTTGTAGATGCTAGTTGATGGTTGTTGATGCTAGTTGATTGTTGTCGATGTTAGTTGATAGTTGTTGATGCTAGTTGATAGTTGTTGATGCTAGTTGATGGTTGTAGATGCTAGTTGATAGTTGTTGATGCTAGTTGATAGTTGTTGATGCTAGTTGATAGTTGTTGATGCTAGTTGATAGTTGTTGATGCTAGTTGATAGTTGTTGATGCTAGTTGATGGTTGTTGATGCTAGTTGATGGTTGTAGATGCTAGTTGATAGTTGTTGATGCTAGTTGATTGTTGTTGATGCTAGTTGATAGTTGTTGATGCTAGTTGATAGTTGTTGATGCTAGTTGATGGTTGTATATGCTAGTTGATGGTTGTAGATGCTAGTTGATGGTTGTTGTTAGTTGATTATTGTTGATGCTAGTTGATAGTTGTTGGTGCTAGTTGATGGTTGTTGATGCTAGTTGATGGTTGTTGATGTTAGTTGATGGTTGTAGATGCTAGTTGATAGTTGTTGATGCTAGTTGATAGTTGTAGATGCTTGATGGTTGTTGATGCTAGTTGATGGTTGTTGATGCTAGTTGATGGTTGTAGATGATAGTTGATGGTTGTTGATGCTAGTTGATAGTTGTTGATGATAGTTGATGGTTGTTGATGCTAGTTGATGGTTGTTGATGCTAGTTGATGGTTGTTGATGCTAGTTGATGGTTGTTGATGCTAGTTGATGCTAGTTGATAGTTGTTGATGCTAGTTGATGGTTGTTGATGCTAGTTGATAGTTGTTGATGCTAGTTGATAGTTGTTGATGCTAGTTGATAGTTGTTGATGCTAGTTGATAGTTGTTGATGCAAGTTGATAGTTGTTGATGCTTGTTGATAGTTGTAGATGCTAGTTGATGGTTGTTGATGCTAGTTGATGGTTGTAGATGCTAGTTGATGGTTGTAGATGCTAGTTGATGGTTGTTGATGCCAGTTGATGGTTGTAGATGCTAGTTGATAGTTGTTGATGCTAGTTGATGGTTGTTGATGCTAGTTGATGGCTGTTCATGCTTGTTGATGCTAGTTGATAGTTGTTGATGCTAGTTGATAGTTGTTGATGCTAGTTGATGGTTGTTGATGCTAGTTGATGGTTGTTGATGCTAGTTGATAGTTGTTGATGCTAGTTGATAGTTGTTGATGCTAGTTGATAGTTGTTGATGCTAGTTGATGGTTGTAGATGCTAGTTGATGTTTGTAGATGCTAGTTGATGCTTGTTGTTAGTTGATGGTTGTAGATGCTAGTTGATAGTTGTTGATGCTAGTTGATGGTTGTTGATGCTAGTTGATGGTTGTTGATGCTAGTTGATGGCTGTTCATGCTTGTTGATGCTAGTTGATGGTTGTTGATGCTAGTTGATGGTTGTTGATGCTAGTTGATGGTTGTAGATGCTAGTTGATAGTTGTTGATGCTAGTTGATAGTTGTTGATGCTAGTTGATAGTTGTTGATGCTAGTTGATAGTTGTTGATGCTAGTTGATGGTTGTATATGCTAGTTGATGGTTGTAGATGCTAGTTGATGGTTGTTGTTAGTTGATTATTGTAGATGCTAGTTGATGGTTGTTGTTAGTTGATTATTGTAGATGCTAGTTGATGGTTGTTGTTAGTTGATGGTTGTAGATGCTAGTTGATAGTTGTTGATGCTAGTTGATAGTTGTTGATGCTAGTTGATAGTTGTTGATGCTAGTTGATAGTTGTTGATGCTAGTTGATAGTTGTTGATGCTAGTTGATGGTTGTTGATGCTAGTTGATGGTTGTAGATGCTAGTTGATGGTTGTAGATGCTAGTTGATGGTTGTTGATGCCAGTTGATGGTTGTAGATGCTAGTTGATAGTTGTTGATGCTAGTTGATGGTTGTTGATGCTAGTTGATGGCTGTTCATGCTTGTTGATGCTAGTTGATAGTTGTTGATGCTAGTTGATAGTTGTTGATGCTAGTTGATGGTTGTTGATGCTAGTTGATGGTTGTTGATGCTAGTTGATAGTTGTTGATGCTAGTTGATAGTTGTTGATGCTAGTTGATAGTTGTTGATGCTAGTTGATGGTTGTAGATGCTAGTTGATGTTTGTAGATGCTAGTTGATGCTTGTTGTTAGTTGATGGTTGTAGATGCTAGTTGATAGTTGTTGATGCTAGTTGATGGTTGTTGATGCTAGTTGATGGTTGTTGATGCTAGTTGATGGCTGTTCATGCTTGTTGATGCTAGTTGATGGTTGTTGATGCTAGTTGATGGTTGTTGATGCTAGTTGATGGTTGTAGATGCTAGTTGATAGTTGTTGATGCTAGTTGATAGTTGTTGATGCTAGTTGATAGTTGTTGATGCTAGTTGATAGTTGTTGATGCTAGTTGATGGTTGTATATGCTAGTTGATGGTTGTAGATGCTAGTTGATGGTTGTTGTTAGTTGATTATTGTAGATGCTAGTTGATGGTTGTTGTTAGTTGATTATTGTAGATGCTAGTTGATGGTTGTTGTTAGTTGATGGTTGTAGATGCTAGTTGATAGTTGTTGATGCTAGTTGATAGTTGTTGATGCTAGTTGATAGTTGTTGATGCTAGTTGATAGTTGTTGATGCTAGTTGATAGTTGTTGATGCTAGTTGATGGTTGTTGATGCTAGTTGATGGTTGTAGATGCTAGTTGATAGTTGTTGATGCTAGTTGATTGTTGTTGATGCTAGTTGATAGTTGTTGATGCTAGTTGATAGTTGTTGATGCTAGTTGATGGTTGTATATGCTAGTTGATGGTTGTAGATGCTAGTTGATGGTTGTTGTTAGTTGATTATTGTTGATGCTAGTTGATAGTTGTTGGTGCTAGTTGATGGTTGTTGATGCTAGTTGATGGTTGTTGATGTTAGTTGATGGTTGTAGATGCTAGTTGATAGTTGTTGATGCTAGTTGATAGTTGTAGATGCTTGATGGTTGTTGATGCTAGTTGATGGTTGTTGATGCTAGTTGATGGTTGTAGATGATAGTTGATGGTTGTTGATGCTAGTTGATAGTTGTTGATGATAGTTGATGGTTGTTGATGCTAGTTGATGGTTGTTGATGCTAGTTGATGGTTGTTGATGCTAGTTGATGGTTGTTGATGCTAGTTGATGCTAGTTGATAGTTGTTGATGCTAGTTGATGGTTGTTGATGCTAGTTGATAGTTGTTGATGCTAGTTGATAGTTGTTGATGCTAGTTGATAGTTGTTGATGCTAGTTGATAGTTGTTGATGCAAGTTGATAGTTGTTGATGCTTGTTGATAGTTGTAGATGCTAGTTGATGGTTGTTGATGCTAGTTGATGGTTGTAGATGCTAGTTGATGGTTGTAGATGCTAGTTGATGGTTGTTGATGCCAGTTGATAGTTGTTGATGCTAGTTGATAGTTGTTGATGCTAGTTGATAGTTGTTGATGCTAGTTGATAGTTGTTGATGCAAGTTGATAGTAGTTGATGTTTGTTGATAGTTGTAGATGCTAGTTGATGGTTGTTGATGCTAGTTGATGGTTGTAGATGCTAGTTGATGGTTGTAGATGCTAGTTGATGGTTGTTGATGCCAGTTGATGGTTGTAGATGCTAGTTGATAGTTGTTGATGCTAGTTGATAGTTGTTGATGCTAGTTGATGGTTGTTGATGCTAGTTGATGGTTGTTGATGCTAGTTGATAGTTGTTGATGCTAGTTGATAGTTGTTGATGCTAGTTGATAATTGTTGATGCTAGTTGATGGTTGTAGATGCTAGTTGATGTTTGTAGATGCTAGTTGATGCTTGTTGTTAGTTGATGGTTGTAGATGCTAGTTGATAGTTGTTGATGCTAGTTGATGGTTGTTGATGCTAGTTGATGGTTGTTGATGCTAGTTGATGGCTGTTCATGCTTGTTGATGCTAGTTGATAGTTGTTGATGCTAGTTGATAGTTGTTGATGCTAGTTGATGGTTGTTGATGCTAGTTGATGGTTGTTGATGCTAGTTGATAGTTGTTGATGCTAGTTGATAGTTGTTGATGCTAGTTGATAGTTGTTGATGCTAGTTGATGGTTGTAGATGCTAGTTGATGTTTGTAGATGCTAGTTGATGCTTGTTGTTAGTTGATGGTTGTAGATGCTAGTTGATAGTTGTTGATGCTAGTTGATGGTTGTTGATGCTAGTTGATGGTTGTTGATGCTAGTTGATGGCTGTTCATGCTTGTTGATGCTAGTTGATGGTTGTTGATGCTAGTTGATGGTTGTTGATGCTAGTTGATGGTTGTAGATGCTAGTTGATAGTTGTTGATGCTAGTTGATAGTTGTTGATGCTAGTTGATAGTTGTTTGATGCTAGTTGATAGTTGTTGATGCTAGTTGATGGTTGTATATGCTAGTTGATGGTTGTAGATGCTAGTTGATGGTTGTTGTTAGTTGATTATTGTAGATGCTAGTTGATGGTTGTTGTTAGTTGATTATTGTAGATGCTAGTTGATGGTTGTTGTTAGTTGATGGTTGTAGATGCTAGTTTGATAGTTGTTGATGCTAGTTGATAGTTGTTGATGCTAGTTGATAGTTGTTGATGCTAGTTGATAGTTGTTGATGCTAGTTGATAGTTGTTGATGCTAGTTGATGGTTGTTGATGCTAGTTGATGGTTGTAGATGCTAGTTGATAGTTGTTGATGCTAGTTGATTGTTGTTGATGCTAGTTGATAGTTGTTGATGCTAGTTGATAGTTGTTGATGCTAGTTGATGGTTGTATATGCTAGTTGATGGTTGTAGATGCTAGTTGATGGTTGTTGTTAGTTGATTATTGTTGATGCTAGTTGATAGTTGTTGGTGCTAGTTGATGGTTGTTGATGCTAGTTGATGGTTGTTGATGTTAGTTGATGGTTGTAGATGCTAGTTGATAGTTGTTGATGCTAGTTGATAGTTGTAGATGCTTGATGGTTGTTGATGCTAGTTGATGGTTGTTGATGCTAGTTGATGGTTGTAGATGATAGTTGATGGTTGTTGATGCTAGTTGATAGTTGTTGATGATAGTTGATGGTTGTTGATGCTAGTTGATGGTTGTTGATGCTAGTTGATGGTTGTTGATGCTAGTTGATGGTTGTTGATGCTAGTTGATGCTAGTTGATAGTTGTTGATGCTAGTTGATGGTTGTTGATGCTAGTTGATAGTTGTTGATGCTAGTTGATAGTTGTTGATGCTAGTTGATAGTTGTTGATGCTAGTTGATAGTTGTTGATGCAAGTTGATAGTTGTTGATGCTTGTTGATAGTTGTAGATGCTAGTTGATGGTTGTTGATGCTAGTTGATGGTTGTAGATGCTAGTTGATGGTTGTAGATGCTAGTTGATGGTTGTTGATGCCAGTTGATGGTTGTAGATGCTAGTTGATAGTTGTTGATGCTAGTTGATGGTTGTTGATGCTAGTTGATGGTTGTTGATGCTAGTTGATGGCTGTTCATGCTTGTTGATGCTAGTTGATAGTTGTTGATGCTAGTTGATAGTTGTTGATGCTAGTTGATGGTTGTTGATGCTAGTTGATGGTTGTTGATGCTAGTTGATAGTTGTTGATGCTAGTTGATAGTTGTTGATGCTAGTTGATAGTTGTTGATGCTAGTTGATAGTTGTAGCAGCTAGTTGATGGTTGTTGATTCTAGTTGATGGTTGTTGATGCTAGTTGATAGTTGTTGATGCTAGTTGATAGTTGTTCATGCTAGTTGATAGTTGTTGATGCTAGTTGATAGTTGTTGATGCTAGTTGATGGTTGTAGATGCTAGTTGATGGTTGTTGGTTGTAGATGCTAGTTGATAGTTGTTGATGCTAGTTGATAGTTGTTGATGCTAGTTGATAGTTGTTGATGCTAGTTGATGGTTGTTGATGATAGTTGATGGTTGTTGATGCTAGTTGATGGTTGTTGATGCTAGTTGATGGTTGTTGATGCTAGTTCATGGTTGTTGATGCTAGTTGATGGTTGTTGATGCTAGTTGATAGTTGTTGATGCTAGTTGATGGTTGTTGATGCTAGTTGATAGTTGTCGATGCTAGTTGATAGTTGTTGATGCTAGTTGATAGTAGTTGATGCTAGTTGATAGTTGTTGATGCTAGTTGATAGTTGTAGATGCTAGTTGATGGTTGTTGATGCTAGTTGATGGTTGTTGATGCTAGTTGATGGTTGTAGATGTTAGTTGATGGTTGTAGATGCTAGTTGATAGTTGTTGATGCTAGTTGATGGTTGTAGATGCTAGTTGATGGTTGTTGATGCTAGTTGATGGTTGTTGATGCTAGTTGATGCTTGTAGATGCTAGTTGATGGTTGTTGATGCTAGTTGATTGTTGTCGATGTTAGTTGATAGTTGTTGATGCTAGTTGATAGTTGTTGATGCTAGTTGATAGTTGTCGATGCTAGTTGATAGTTGTTGATGCTGCATCAACAACTATCAACTAGCATCAACAACTATCAACTAGCATCAACAACTATCAACTAGCGTCTAGACCTATCAACTAGCATCAACAACCATCAACTAGCGTCTACAACCATCAACTAGCATCTACAACCATCAACTAGCATCAACAACCATCAACTAGCATCTACAACCATCAACTAGCATCAACAACCATCAACTAGCATCAACAACCATCAACTAGCATCAACAACCATCAACTAACATCAACTAACATCAACTAACATCAACAACCATCAACTAGCATCTACAACCATCAACTAGCATCAACAACCATCAACTAGCATCGACAACCATCAACTAGCATCTACAACTATCAACTAGCATCAACAACTATCAACTAGTTGATGCTAGTTGATAGTTGTTGATGCTAGTTGATAGTTGTAGATGCTAGTTGATGGTTGTTGATGTTAGTTAAGATAAGATAAGATAAGAAGCTTTATTTTAGCAGGGTAGCCCATTCAGCAACTTGGCTGATATTCAGAGGGGCCCTGCATATAAAATTACACATACACAAATTTACAATAATACAAGATTATACAATATATCCAATTAAATTATAAAATTATAAAAGAAGTCCACATAAAGCTAATAGTCTCATTAAAATGTTAAAAAATGTTTGTGGATCTCTGTTTTAAAAATAGTTAAAGATTTAGATTGTTTAATAGAATTAGGAAGATTATTAAAATTATTTGCTCCAGAATAAATAAAGGATTTCTTAAATAATTCCAATTTGGGTTTAACAAGACGAATATCGTTGGCTTGCCTGGTATTTAATCGATGAATAGATTTGTTAAGAGTAAAATAATGATTAAAATAATCAGGTACTAAGCCATTTAAGCATTTAAAAACTAATATACACTTATGAATGATTCTAGTGTTTTCAAGGTTGACCATTTCAGTTCTAATGTGGCATCCTTGGATGACGAACTTAGTTGTATTATTCTCGCTCCTTTGTTTTGCAGTCTCTGTAGTTTCTCACTGCATCCAACATTTAGGGATCCCCAAGTTGTGTCGGCATAATCCAGCAATGGCTTAACCAAGGAGCTAAAGATACATTTAGATGCATCTATCGTAAGACACGATCTGATTCGCGATAGAAGTCCCAACCGTTTATTTGATTTAATACAAATATTTTCTGTGTGATCATTCCATGTCATACTTCCGTCAAATGTGACACCAAGGTATTTAAATGTGGTCACACGTTCCATGAGTGATTGATCACATAATTTGATTTCAAAGTCACTTGCTTTATTCAGCCTTTGCCTTGTACCAAATAGCATACATTTCGTTTTTGAGCAGTTCATGATCAGCTTATTTTCTGTCGTCCATTTATCAACGTTATTAAAATCCTGTTGTAATAAATCAGCTACATGCGTCGCTGAGGTTCCACCAAAATAAATTACAGTATCATCAGCATACATCATAATTGAACTGCGGGTCATGCAATTTGGCAAGTCGTTAATAAACAACACAAACAATAAAGGGCCCAGAATTGACCCCTGGGGAACACCATATTCTATAGGTCGATTTCCTGATAGCTCATCATCGTACAAGGTTTGTTGTGTTCTTGTTGTCAGATATTCACGAAACCATACAAAACTATCTCCGCGAACTCCGTAATGATCAAGTTTATGAAGCAAGCATTCATGATCTACAAGATCGAAAGCCTTTTTTAGGTCAATAAAAATAGCCCCTGTCAACATACCATTATTCATGTTCCCTAAGATACGATCATTGATATATGCTAAAGCTGTTTCCGTGGAGTGTTTCTTTCTAAATCCAGACTGATATGAAGACAGTATGTTGTTAACCGTAAGATGTTCTAACAGTTGAATTTGAACGGCACGTTCCATGATCTTGGAGATTAGAGGCAGTACTGAAATCGGACGATAGTTATCTTCGTCCTTTTTATTCCCTGATTTAAAGACTGGGATTATTTTAGCTGTCTTCCAATCTGTGGGTATTTTTCCAGTCCTGATTGTTTGGTTAATTAAGTAAGCAAGTGGCTTTGCAATTATCGATCCCGCTTCTTTAAGGAGTCTTGCTGATATACCATCAAGACCTGTTGCCTTGTTCAGTTTTAATTTGGATATCTCACGGCAAATAAACTCGGGGGTTATTTCTTTCAGGATAAGGTTTCCTTCAATTCTGGAAGTTGTAACATCTGGTAGATGATGATTTCTTCCAAATATATTACACAATTGTGAGGCAACGTTTGTAAAGAAAAGGTTAAACTTCCCAGCTGTTAACTCTGAATTTTTTAATTTAGAATTTGAGTCATGTTTTTTATTGCTTGGCAGTATTTCTTTAAGGGTTTTCCACATATCCTTTGAACTTTGCTTTCCTGTTAACTTTGTTACGTAAAAATTCTCTTTTTCCTTCCGAAGCTTTAGCGTGACTGCATTGCGAAGCCTTTTATAGGTACTCCAGTGGATTTCTTTATTTGTTTTAATAGCTTTACGGTGATGAAATTCTCGTTGTTTCATTAAATCCCTGATACTTGACGAAATCCACGGCAGAGATTTACCTCTAACACGTCGCTTTACCATAGGAACATGAGTATCAACAACGGAATTAAATAAATCTTTAAAGGCAATCCAAGCCGCTTCGACGTCAGTTTCAAGTTCTAATAATTCCCACGGGACATGTTCTAAATCACTCTTGAATAAATTACTGTCAAAAGTTCTGTAGTTTCGAGCCTCAATTATCCTTGGGGGCGGCAGTTTAAATCGATGAAGTTTTCTTATACCAAAGATGGCACTATGGTCTGAAAAATCCACTTGTTGAACACCAGATATGTATAATTCTGGTCTAGATGTAAAGAACAGATCAATTTGCGTTTTTGAATGATTGGAAATTCGTGTAGCTTCGCGTATTAACTGGTGCAAATCATAATACTGCATAGTACGGAGAAAATCTTTAGTTATTGACATTTTATCACGAGGTTTCACGTCAAGATTAAAATCTCCTAATACTATTGTCTCGAATCCTTCATGCTGTATCGATGCTAAAGCGTGTTCTAAATAACTTATAAACAATCTTCCATCCGAATTTGGTGGTCTATATACAGAACCCAAAAGTAAATGAGCGCTTTTACTTGGTTTTACTTTAATCCAAAGGGCTTCTACAGTTGTGGTCGTTGTATCATGTATGCTGGAATAATTAATTTGTATTTCTTCGTACGCCAGATTTTCATCCACATAAATTGCTATTCCTCCACCAAGTCTGTTTCTATCATTTCTGATAATGCCATAACCAGGTATCAACAGTTCGCCATTATCGAAGGAAGCATCCAACCATGTTTCATTTAGTGCCAAAATATGGGGTTTATGTCTCTCGCAGAATAGACGAAGTTCATCCATTTTATTACGAAGACTGCATATGTTCAGATGATAAATTCTAAGTCCTTTAGGAGCCATGGTATCATTACACTGAGGGCCAGGATTTGTTGAAACATCATTTGATAGTAATATCAAATCAACTGCCATCGTAATATTAACCAAACGAAGTAACATCAATGCTTTCTTGTTGAATTCAATCATCGTAGTCTTCTTATAACACACTTTAGCGTTCGGTGATAGCTTGGCAATATTCACCAATGAAGCATCTCTCGAGGCCACGAAAGTATTCAGATTTATTCTCTCTTTACCTCTATGGACTTTAATTGATGTTTTTAATATCAGGTAAATAAGCAGACACAATACCACACGATATTTTACAGAGCCCAATAAATGACCCGCCATCTTGAAATATATTAAATAGGTTGATTTAGCCAATACAGAAAATATTAGCCGCTTGACAGAAGCGTTAAATGATCAACAAAATGAGGACAACGTAGAACAAGACGATGCTGAAATTCCAACGATGTTAGTTGATGTTAGTTGATGGTTTTTGATGGTTGTTGATGCTAGTTGATGGTTGTTGATGCTAGTTGATGGTAGTTGATGCTAGTTGATGGTTGTAGATGCTAGTTGATGGTTGTAGATACTAGTTGATGGTTGTAGATGCTAGTTGATGGTTGTAGATGCTAGTTGATGGTTGTAGATGTTAGTTGATGGTTGTAGATGCTAGTTGATAGTTGTTGATGCTAGTTGATAGTTGTTGATGCTAGTTGATAGTTGTTGATGCTAGTTGATAGTTGTTGATGCTAGTTGATAGTTGTTGATGCTAGTTGAAAGTTGTAGATGCTAGTTGATGGTTGTTGATGCTAGTTGATGGTTGTTGATGCTAGTTGATGGTTGTTGATGCTAGTTGATGGTTGTTGATGCTAGTTGATGGTTGTATATGCTAGTTGATGGTTGTTTATGCTAGTTGATAGTTGTTGATGATAGTTGATGGTTGTTGATGCTAGTTGATGCTTGTTGATGCTAGTTGATGGTTGTTGATGCTAGTTGATGGTTGTTGATGCTAGTTGATAGTTGTTGATGCTAGTTGATGGTTGTTGATGCTAGTTGATAGTTGTTGATGCTAGTTGATAGTTGTTGATGCTAGTTGATAGTTGTTGATGCTAGTTGATAGTTGTTGATGCTAGTTGATAGTTGTAGATGCTAGTTGATGGTTGTTGATGCTAGTTGATGGTTGTAGATGCTAGTTGATGGTTGTTGATGTTAGTTGATGGTTGTAGATGCTAGTTGATAGTTGTAGATGCTAGTTGATGGTTGTTGATGCTAGTTGATGGTTGTAGATGCTAGTTGATGGTTGTTGATGTTAGTTGATGGTTGTAGATGCTAGTTGATAGTTGTTGATGCTAGTTGATAGTTGTAGATGCTTGATGGTTGTTGATGCTAGTTGATGGTTGTTGATGCTAGTTGATGGTTGTAGATGATAGTTGATGGTTGTTGATGCTAGTTGATAGTTGTTGATGATAGTTGATGGTTGTTGATGCTAGTTGATGGTTGTTGATGCTAGTTGATGGTTGTTGATGCTAGTTGATGGTTGTTGATGCTAGTTGATGCTAGTTGATAGTTGTTGATGCTAGTTGATGGTTGTTGATGCTAGTTGATAGTTGTTGATGCTAGTTGATAGTTGTTGATGCTAGTTGATAGTTGTTGATGCTAGTTGATAGTTGTTGATGCAAGTTGATAGTAGTTGATGTTTGTTGATAGTTGTAGATGCTAGTTGATGGTTGTTGATGCTAGTTGATGGTTGTAGATGCTAGTTGATGGTTGTAGATGCTAGTTGATGGTTGTTGATGCCAGTTGATGGTTGTAGATGCTAGTTGATAGTTGTTGATGCTAGTTGATAGTTGTTGATGCTAGTTGATGGTTGTTGATGCTAGTTGATGGTTGTTGATGCTAGTTGATAGTTGTTGATGCTAGTTGATAGTTGTTGATGCTAGTTGATAATTGTTGATGCTAGTTGATGGTTGTAGATGCTAGTTGATGTTTGTAGATGCTAGTTGATGCTTGTTGTTAGTTGATGGTTGTAGATGCTAGTTGATAGTTGTTGATGCTAGTTGATGGTTGTTGATGCTAGTTGATGGTTGTTGATGCTAGTTGATGGCTGTTCATGCTTGTTGATGCTAGTTGATAGTTGTTGATGCTAGTTGATAGTTGTTGATGCTAGTTGATGGTTGTTGATGCTAGTTGATGGTTGTTGATGCTAGTTGATAGTTGTTGATGCTAGTTGATAGTTGTTGATGCTAGTTGATAGTTGTTGATGCTAGTTGATGGTTGTAGATGCTAGTTGATGTTTGTAGATGCTAGTTGATGCTTGTTGTTAGTTGATGGTTGTAGATGCTAGTTGATAGTTGTTGATGCTAGTTGATGGTTGTTGATGCTAGTTGATGGTTGTTGATGCTAGTTGATGGCTGTTCATGCTTGTTGATGCTAGTTGATGGTTGTTGATGCTAGTTGATGGTTGTTGATGCTAGTTGATGGTTGTAGATGCTAGTTGATAGTTGTTGATGCTAGTTGATAGTTGTTGATGCTAGTTGATAGTTGTTGATGCTAGTTGATAGTTGTTGATGCTAGTTGATGGTTGTATATGCTAGTTGATGGTTGTAGATGCTAGTTGATGGTTGTTGTTAGTTGATTATTGTAGATGCTAGTTGATGGTTGTTGTTAGTTGATTATTGTAGATGCTAGTTGATGGTTGTTGTTAGTTGATGGTTGTAGATGCTAGTTGATAGTTGTTGATGCTAGTTGATAGTTGTTGATGCTAGTTGATAGTTGTTGATGCTAGTTGATAGTTGTTGATGCTAGTTGATAGTTGTTGATGCTAGTTGATGGTTGTTGATGCTAGTTGATGGTTGTAGATGCTAGTTGATAGTTGTTGATGCTAGTTGATTGTTGTTGATGCTAGTTGATAGTTGTTGATGCTAGTTGATAGTTGTTGATGCTAGTTGATGGTTGTATATGCTAGTTGATGGTTGTAGATGCTAGTTGATGGTTGTTGTTAGTTGATTATTGTTGATGCTAGTTGATAGTTGTTGGTGCTAGTTGATGGTTGTTGATGCTAGTTGATGGTTGTTGATGTTAGTTGATGGTTGTAGATGCTAGTTGATAGTTGTTGATGCTAGTTGATAGTTGTAGATGCTTGATGGTTGTTGATGCTAGTTGATGGTTGTTGATGCTAGTTGATGGTTGTAGATGATAGTTGATGGTTGTTGATGCTAGTTGATAGTTGTTGATGATAGTTGATGGTTGTTGATGCTAGTTGATGGTTGTTGATGCTAGTTGATGGTTGTTGATGCTAGTTGATGGTTGTTGATGCTAGTTGATGCTAGTTGATAGTTGTTGATGCTAGTTGATGGTTGTTGATGCTAGTTGATAGTTGTTGATGCTAGTTGATAGTTGTTGATGCTAGTTGATAGTTGTTGATGCTAGTTGATAGTTGTTGATGCAAGTTGATAGTTGTTGATGCTTGTTGATAGTTGTAGAAGTTGATGGTTGTTGATGCTAGTTGATGGTTGTAGATGCTAGTTGATGGTTGTAGATGCTAGTTGATGGTTGTTGATGCCAGTTGATGGTTGTAGATGCTAGTTGATAGCTGTTGATGCTAGTTGATGGTTGTTGATGCTAGTTGATGGTTGTTGATGCTAGTTGATGGCTGTTCATGCTTGTTGATGCTAGTTGATAGTTGTTGATGCTAGTTGATAGTTGTTGATGCTAGTTGATGGTTGTTGATGCTAGTTGATGGTTGTTGATGCTAGTTGATAGTTGTTGATGCTAGTTGATAGTTGTTGATGCTAGTTGATAGTTGTTGATGCTAGTTGATGGTTGTAGATGCTAGTTGATGTTTGTAGATGCTAGTTGATGCTTGTTGTTAGTTGATGGTTGTAGATGCTAGTTGATAGTTATTGTTGCTAGTTGATGGTTGTTGATGCTAGTTGATGGTTGTTGATGCTAGTTGATGGCTGTTCATGCTTGTTGATGCTAGTTGATGGTTGTTGATGCTAGTTGATGGTTGTTGATGCTAGTTGATGGTTGTAGATGCTAGTTGATAGTTGTTGATGCTAGTTGATAGTTGTTGATGCTAGTTGATAGTTGTTGATGCTAGTTGATAGTTGTTGATGCTAGTTGATGGTTGTATATGCTAGTTGATGGTTGTAGATGCTAGTTGATGGTTGTTGTTAGTTGATTATTGTAGATGCTAGTTGATGGTTGTTGTTAGTTGATTATTGTAGATGCTAGTTGATGGTTGTTGTTAGTTGATGGTTGTAGATGCTAGTTGATAGTTGTTGATGCTAGTTGATAGTTGTTGATGCTAGTTGATAGTTGTTGATGCTAGTTGATGGTTGTTGATGCTAGTTGATGGTTGTAGATGCTAGTTGATAGTTGTTGATGCTAGTTGATTGTTGTTGATGCTAGTTGATAGTTGTTGATGCTAGTTGATAGTTGTTGATGCTAGTTGATGGTTGTATATGCTAGTTGATGGTTGTAGATGCTAGTTGATGGTTGTTGTTAGTTGATTATTGTAGATGCTAGTTGATGGTTGTTGTTAGTTGATGGTTGTAGATGCTAGTTGATGGTTGTTGTTAGTTGATGGTTGTAGATGCTAGTTGATGGTTGTTGTTAGTTGATGGTTGTAGATGCTAGTTGATAGTTGTTGATGCTAGTTGATAGTTGTTGATGCTAGTTGATAGTTGTTGATGCTAGTTGATAGTTGTTGATGCTAGTTGATAGTTGTAGATGCTAGCTGATGGTTATTGATGCTAGTTGATGGTTGTTGATGCTAGTTGATGGTTGTTGATGCTAGTTGATGGCTGTTCATGCTTGTTGATGCTAGTTGATAGTTGTTGATGCTAGTTGATGGTTGTTGATGCTAGTTGATGGTTGTTGATGCTAGTTGATGGTTGTTGATGCTAGTTGATAGTTGTTGATGCTAGTTGATAGTTGTTGATGCAAGTTGATAGTTGTTGATGCTTGTTGATAGTTGTAGATGCTAGTTGATGGTTGTTGATGCTAGTTGATGGTTGTAGATGCTAGTTGATGGTTGTAGATGCTAGTTGATGGTTGTTGATGCCAGTTGATGGCTGTAGATGCTAGTTGATAGTTGTTGATGCTAGTTGATAGTTGTTGGTGCTAGTTGATAGTTGTTGATGCTAGTTGATAGTTGTTGATGCTAGTTGATAGTTGTTGATGCTAGTTGATAGTTGTTGATGCTAGTTGATGGTTGTTGATGCTAGTTGATAGTTGTTGATGCTAGTTGATAGTTGTTGATGCTAGTTGATAGTTGTTCATGCTAGTTGATGGTTGTAGATGCTAGTTGATGGTTGTAGATGCTAGTTGATGCTTGTTGTTAGTTGATGGTTGTAGATGCTAGTTGATAGTTGTTGATGCTAGTTGATGGTTGTTGATGCTAGTTGATGGTTGTTGATGCTAGTTGATGGTTGTTGATGCTAGTTGATGGTTGTAGATGCTAGTTGATAGTTGTTGATGCTAGTTGATAGTTGTTGATGCTAGTTGATAGTTGTTGATGCTAGTTGATAGTTGTTGATGCTAGTTGATGGTTGTATATGCTAGTTGATGGTTGTAGATGCTAGTTGATGGTTGTTGTTAGTTGATTATTGTAGATGCTAGTTGATGGTTGTTGTTAGTTGATGGTTGTAGATGCTAGTTGATGGTTGTTGTTAGTTGATGGTTGTAGATGCTAGTTGATGGTTGTTGTTAGTTGATGGTTTGTAGATGCTAGTTGATAGTTGTTGATGCTAGTTGATAGTTGCTGATGCTAGTTGATAGTTGTTGATGCTAGTTGATAGTTGTTGATGCTAGTTTATAGTTGTTGATGCTAGTTGATGGTTGTTGATGGTAGTTGATGGTTGTAGATGCTAGTTGATGGTTGTTGTTAGTTGATGGTTGTAGATGCTAGTTGATGGTTGTTGTTAGTTGATGGTTGTAGATGCTAGTTGATAGTTGTTGATGCTAGTTGATAGTTGCTGATGCTAGTTGATAGTTGTTGATGCTAGTTGATAGTTGTTGATGCTAGTTTATAGTTGTTGATGCTAGTTGATGGTTGTTGATGGTAGTTGATGGTTGTAGATGCTAGTTGATAGTTGTTGATGCTAGTTGATAGTTGTTGATGCTAGTTGATAGTTGTTGATGCTAGTTGATGGTTGTATATGCTAGTTGATGGTTGTAGATGCTAGTTGATGGTTGTTGTTAGTTGATTATTGTAGATGCTAGTTGATGGTTGTTGTTAGTTGATGGTTGTAGATGCTAGTTGATAGTTGTTGATGCTAGTTGATGGTTGTTGTTAGTTGATTATTGTAGATGCTAGTTGATGGTTGTTGTTAGTTGATGGTTGTAGATGCTAGTTGATGGTTGTTGTTAGTTGATGGTTGTAGATGCTAGTTGATGGTTGTTGTTAGTTGATGGTTGTAGATGCTAGTTGATAGTTGTTGATGCTAGTTGATAGTTGTTGATGCTAGTTGATAGTTGTTGATGCTAGTTGATAGTTGTTGATGCTAGTTGATAGTTGTAGATGCTAGTTGATGGTTATTGATGCTAGTTGATGGTTGTTGATGCTAGTTGATGGTTGTTGATGCTAGTTGATGGCTGTTCATGCTTGTTGATGCTAGTTGATAGTTATTGATGCTAGTTGATGGTTGTTGATGCTAGTTGATGGTTGTAGATGCTAGTTGATAGTTGTTGATGCTAGTTGATAGTTGTTGATGCTAGTTGATAGTTGTTGATGCTAGTTGATAATTGTTGATGCTAGTTGATGGTTGTATATGCTAGTTGATGGTTGTAGATGCTAGTTGATGGTTGTTGTTAGTTGATTATTGTAGATGCTAGTTGATGGTTGTTGTTAGTTGATGGTTGTAGATGCTAGTTGATGGTTGTTGTTAGTTGATGGTTGTAGATGCTAGTTGATGGTTGTTGTTAGTTGATGGTTGTAGATGCTAGTTGATAGTTGTTGATGCTAGTTGATAGTTGCTGATGCTAGTTGATAGTTGTTGATGCTAGTTGATAGTTGTTGATGCTAGTTTATAGTTGTTGATGCTAGTTGATGGTTGTTGATGGTAGTTGATGGTTGTAGATGCTAGTTGATGGTTGTAGATGCTAGTTGATGGTTGTATATGCTAGTTGATGGTTGTAGATGCTAGTTGATGGTTGTTGTTAGTTGATGGTTGTAGATGCTAGTTGATAGTTGTTGATGCTAGTTGATAGTTGTTGATGCTAGTTGATAGTTGTTGATGCTAGTTGATAGTTGTTGATGCTAGTTGATGGTTGTATATGCTAGTTGATGGTTGTAGATGCTAGTTGATGGTTGTTGTTAGTTGATTATTGTAGATGCTAGTTGATGGTTGTTGTTAGTTGATGGTTGTAGATGCTAGTTGATGGTTGTTGTTAGTTGATGGTTGTAGATGCTAGTTGATGGTTGTTGTTAGTTGATGGTTGTAGATGCTAGTTGATAGTTGTTGATGCTAGTTGATAGTTGTTGATGCTAGTTGATAGTTGTTGATGCTAGTTGATAGTTGTTGATGCTAGTTGATAGTTGTAGATGCTAGTTGATGGTTATTGATGCTAGTTGATGGTTGTTGATGCTAGTTGATGGTTGTTGATGCTAGTTGATGGCTGTTCATGCTTGTTGATGCTAGTTGATAGTTGTTGATGCTAGTTGATGGTTGTTGATGCTAGTTGATGGTTGTAGATGCTAGTTGATAGTTGTTGATGCTAGTTGATAGTTGTTGATGCTAGTTGATAGTTGTTGATGCTAGTTGATAATTGTTGATGCTAGTTGATGGTTGTATATGCTAGTTGATGGTTGTAGATGCTAGTTGATGATTGTTGTTAGTTGATTATTGTAGATGCTAGTTGATGGTTGTTGTTAGTTGATGGTTGTAGATGCTAGTTGATGGTTGTTGTTAGTTGATGGTTGTAGATGCTAGTTGATGGTTGTTGTTAGTTGATGGTTGTAGATGCTAGTTGATAGTTGTTGATGCTAGTTGATAGTTGTTGATGCTAGTTGATAGTTGTTGATGCTAGTTGATAGTTGTTGATGCTAGTTGATAGTTGTAGATGCTAGTTGATGGTTGTTGATGCTAGTTGATGGTTGCTAATGCTAGTTGATGGTTGTAGATGCTAGTTGATGATTGTTGATGCTAATTGATGGTTGTTGATGCTAGTTGATGGTTGTAGATGCTAGTTGATGGTTGTAGATGCTAGTTGATGGTTGTTAGTTGATGGTTGTAGATGCTAGTTGATAGTTGTTGATGCTAGTTGATAGTTGTTGATGCTAGTTGATAGTTGTTGATGCTAGTTGATGGTTGTTGATGCTAGTTGATAGTTGTTGATGCTAGTTGATAGTTGTTGATGCTAGTTGATAGTTGGTGATGCTAGTTGAAAGTTGTAGATGCTAGTTGATGGTTGTTGATGCTAGTTGATAGTTGTTGATGCTAGTTGATGGTTGTAGATGCTAGTTGATGGTTGTTGATGGTTGTAGATGCTAGTTGATGCTAGTTGATAGTTGTTGATGATAGTTGATAGTTGTTGATGCTAGTTGATAGTTGTTGATGCTAGTTGTTGGTTGTTGTTGATAGTTGTTGAAGCTAGTTGATGGTTGTTGATGCTAGTTGATAGTTGTTGATGCTAGTTGATAGTTGTAGATGCTAGTTGATGGTTGTTGATGCTAGTTGATGGTTGCTGATGCTAGTCGATGGTTGCTGATGCTAGTCGATGGTTGTAGATGCTAGTTGATGGTTGTTGATGTTAGTTGATGGTTGTAGATGCTATTTGATAGTTGTTGATGCTAGTTGATAGTTGTACATGCTAGTTGATGGTTGTTGATGCTAGTTTATGGTTGTAGATGCTAGTTTATGGTTGTTGATGCTAGTTGATAGTTGTTGATGATAGTTGATGGTTGTTGATGCTAGTTGATAGTTGTTGATGATAGTTGATAGTTGTTGATGCTAGTTGATAGTTGTTGATGCTAGTTGATGGTTGTAGGTGCTAGTTGATGGTTCTTGATGCTAGTTGATGGTTGTTGATGCTAGTTGATAGTTGTTGATGCTAGTTGATGGTTGTTGATGCTAGTTGATAGTTGTTAATGCTAGTTGATAGTTGTTGATGCTAGTTGATAGTTGTTGATGCTAGTTGATAGTTGTTGATGCTAGTTGATAGTTGTAGATGCTAGTTGATGGCTGTTGATTCTACTTGATGGTTGTTGATGCTTGTTGATAGTTGTTGATGCTAGTTGATAGTTGTTGATGCTAGTTGATAGTTGTTGATGCTAGTTGATAGTTATTGATGCTAGTTGATAGTTGTTGATGCTAGTTGATGGTTGTAGATGGTTGTAGATGATAGTTGATGGTTGTTGGTTGTAGAAGCTAGTTGATAGTTGTTGATGCTAGTTGATAGTTGTTGATGCTAGTTGATAGTTGTTGATGCTAGTTGATGGTTGTTGATGCTAGTTGATGGTTGTTGATGCTAGTTGATGGTTGTAGATGCTAGTTGATGGTTGTTGATGCTAGTTGATAGTTGTTGATGATAGTTGATAGTTGTTGATGCTAGTTGATAGTTGTTGATGCTAGTTGATGGTTGTAGATGCTAGTTGATGGTTGCTGATGCTAGTTGATGGTTGTTGATGCTAGTTGATAGTTGTTGATGCTAGTTGATAGTTGTTGATGCTAGTTGATGGTTGTTGATGCTAGTTGATGTTTGTAGATGCTAGTTGATGATTGTTGATGCTAGTTGATGGTTGTAGATGCTAGTTGATGGTTGTTGATGCTAGTTGATAGTTGTTGATGCTAGTTGATAGTTGCTGATGCTAGTTGATAGTTGTAGCTGCTAGTTGATGGTTGTTGATTCTAGTTGATGGTTGTTGATGCTAGTTGATAGTTGTTGATGCTAGTTGATAGTTGTTCGTGCTAGTTGATAGTTGTTGATGCTAGTCGATAGTTGTTGATGCTAGTTGATGGTTGTAGATGCTAGTTGATGGTTGTTGGTTGTAGATGCTAGTTGATAGTTGTTGATGCTAGTTGATAGTTGTTGATTCTACAAGCATCAACTAGCATCAACAACCATCAACTAGCATCAACAACCATCAACTAGCATCTACAACCATCAACTAGCATCAACAACTATCAACTAGCATCTACAACCATCAACTAACATCTACAACCATCAACTAGCATCAACAACCATCAACTAGCATCAACAACCAGCAACTAGCATCTACAACTATCAACTAGCATCAACAACTATCAACTAGCATCAACTACTATCAACTAGCATCAACAACTATCAACTAGCATCGACAACTATCAACTAGCATCAACAACCATCAACTAGCATCAACAACTATCAACTAGCATCAACAACCATCAACTAGCATCAACAACCATCAACTAGCATCAACTAGCATCAACAACCATCAACTAGCATCAACAACTATCAACTAGCAAGTTGATGGTTGTTGATGCTAGTTGATTGTTGTCGATGTTAGTTGATAGTTGTTGATGCTAGTTGATAGTTGTTGATGCTAGTTGATAGTTGTCGATGCTAGTTGATAGTTGTTGATGCTAGTTGATAGTTGTTGATGCTAGTTGATAGTTGTAGATGCTAGTTGATGGTTGTTGATGCTAGTCGATGGTTGTCGATGGTCTATCAACTAGCATCAACAACTATCAACTAGCACGAACAACTATCAACTAGCATCAACAACTATCAACTAGCATCAACAACCATCAACTAGAATCAACAACCATCAACTAGCAGCTACAACTATCAACTCTGAATAACAAAAGCAACAATATGAATCAACAAATGAATATTAACTATAGCAAAGACATTATTAATATTATGCATGTCTTAGGCCGTAATGTTTAAGTAGATAGTTTTAACCTGTTCTCTCACAAAATATAATTGTTTGACATTAACCAAAATAAGGTGTGATGGTTACATATAAATTATTTGTTAGATCCACCTGAGACCACTTATGAACAATGCAATTACATTAAGGCAAAGGTTGTAAATGTCAAATGCAAAATATTTTGTAAAATAATATAATGTTTGCGGGTATTTCTTTTGTTCTCACAGGGCCATTAACAACTAATATACCTCATTTACTACATGTTTGCTAATCTTACCTCCGTTGACGACAAACCAGGTCTGATTAGAACTAATCATACCCCGTTTGATGCCAACGGAGGTACGATTATGAAAGAACAAAAGAAATACCCGCAAACATTATATTACAAAGGAATAGCATAAAATGAGGTGCATTAACCATTAAACGTCCCGCTCGATTCGGGTCATTTAGTCAAATTCCCTCGGGCCTTCGGCCCTTGATCGAGCGGGACGTTTAATAGCTAATGCACCTCTTTTTATGCTATTACTTATAATAATCGCACAAACCAACCTACCAAAAAGGACTTGTAATTGCATATTCTGCACCTAGTCTCCATTGGGTCTAACAATCACTAAAACTTATGCTCACTGTGCTCACTATGCAGTTGATCTAAACGTAAACAAGCTGACCTGAATTCACAGCCTACTAAGATATACTCACAGGCTAGTATAATTATCGGTTCTATAAAGTATCAACCAATATAACCAAGACATTCTGATAAACAATGTATATCAGTAAAGATGCACAGGCATGTGCTTTGAAATATTATAGCTATAAATATTTATTATAAGTCTGTAATAAGTCTGTTTTGGCTGTTAGTTCTTCTTTTTCGGTTTGCCTTTCTTCCTCTCTACAAAGCATCTGAATATTGCAAAACCTGCTGCAACCGTCACTGTGGAACTTACAGTATGCTGGTATTGGAAAGAAACTGTCCACGGAACTTGATATTTCGCCGCAAATATCTTCTGATGTCGAATTATCAAAGCCGACATCCAACTTCAAACCAAGTTTTGCTTCAGATTGAAGCGCTATTTAATCTTCTTTGCAGTCCAATTATTATTATTATTATTATTATTAAAGAATATTTACACAGGATAAAACACTTCAGTAATGGATTACTGCTATCAACGCGTGTCCTCTACGGTATCACTATTAAAAACTATATCTATAAAAAACATGCAAACTAAAATAAGAAACTAATTAAGATCAATATTAATTATTATATAAGCTAGGGAACACTATAGGTATACTAAGAGTACTAACGTTCATTTGTACTACAAGCTAAAATGTTCTTTCAATGCTCTTTTAAATAGCATGAAACTGTCAATAACTCTGACATCATAAACTGAATTGCCCCATTATAATAAAAGGCGCATTTTGTACATTCTAGTTTTATTTTTGGGATTCTGAGACTGAATCCGTTATTGCGCGTGTTCTTCTCATGTTGTAGACGCTCAAAATAATTGTTAAAATTACTGCAAGCGTTCTTGTCTATGCACTGTTTTGCTAGTAGGCAAGTTTGAAGTTTTGCGAAGTTCATCAAATCCGGTATTCTGAGATGTGCAGATTGACTTGGATCAATTATTCTAGCAGCTCGATCTTGGAGGCTTAGAACTCGTGCAAGTTGAGTTGCATTCAGGTTAAGAGTAACAATGCTTGCATATGCTAATAAGGGCATAATCCAATCTTCTCCATTTCGCCGCAAAAGAGATGAATTTACACCATGAAGGATATGTAAATGCTATTAATATACCTTTTGCACTATTTATGACATGCATAACACAGAAATCCTTGGCTGACTGACCTGTATCGTCAGCCGCCATGGCCGGCTGAATGGATTACGACGTGGCCGAAATATGACGCCTTTCTATCAAGCGTCGTGATTGGCTCGCGAATTAACTACGTTGGTGCTGATTGGCTACTAATAAAAAACATAGTGTCGATTTCACTTTTCGGTAGACGAAATTATAAAGGAAAGTTCGTTGAATTTTATCTTTAATGTGCAGGTTTGGAGATTGACATACCCTTTAATTTTCATTTGTGGTACGTACAGTATGCAACGTATCGGTGAAAGCATTATTTGGTTACCAGATGTGCCTGTGCAAAAGTTACATTTCTTGAGGTCGGCCCATGGTCTACAGGAAGGCAGCACACTATTCTTGACACTTCTTGGGTTTCCTGTGTGTATAGCCGACGAATATTTCGATTTGTTCAAGCTTTAGGTGTCTGGACGCACTTTCCGGGGGGAAACGGGGGGGAGCACCTACTAGGGAAACTAGGGAAAACTGCGCATGTTCTATTTGCACCGCGCTGTCTTCCGCTGTCTTCCCAAATTACAGAAAGATTGCTTCTCTGCTTTCACGGTAAGAATAACCAGTTATCGACTCCGCTGTTTTGTCTGTTTTCGCTTGCTTATGAACTGCCGAAATTCGAGAGTATTTGAGAGCCTGTGGACAAGAATCCCGATTACCCAATATTTCGATAACAAACGCAATCGCTGTATGTTTCTTATTTGTATCGTCCTTAATCGACGGCTTCAGTACTTTCATATTGACGACGAAATTAAAATATTATTTGGCCGCCATCTTCAAAAACAGCATCGTAATTTAACCCAAATACGTCGAACGTTTTCTTGACAAATAATCAACTCTACAAGCTCTCTTATACCTTAAAACAAAGATAATTTATCTGTCTACAATATACGTAAACGTTATTGTGCTACCTTACTTAGTTGTTTTTAAACAGGCGCAATATCGAACATGCCTTGATATTCGTGATATATCATTCGTCAAGCGCGGGATTTCCACAGAGCGCTCCATTTAAATTTTAAAAGTTCTTTTACATGCCTGTAGCTGCTACACAAGTTAAAGTGGATGTGACATTAGTTTCTATTGAAAAAACAAAGCTACACGGTTCAACATAGTTCACAGTTCGACATTGTTTACATTTAGATATCCAATTTTCCAAATTTAATACTATCATTGCTTACAATATATTAGCTTTTACTTCAATATAAACATAGCTCATAGCCTCATTCCGTCATTCGTTGCCTTTCAAATTGCGGTATATTCATACGTTGTGCTGCCGGCTGCGTACTTTTACATACAGTCATACACAAGCCCAAGTAGCCTGTAGTCCGAGTTAACGCCTATTCCCGAACGCCAGCAAATATTACAAACTTGAAGTTCGATTTGGCAGAAGGGTCGCTTCTCATGGAAAATTTATGGCTTGCTCTTTCGAGTAAATGTTGTTCGAATTAGATGTATGGCGTTCAAACATTGAATTTTGACATAAACGCGCCATATATGATTACCGTATGTTATTTTAATATTACAAGGCTATATGATCGCCTTGATATGTGGTGTAGATTTTAAAGTCTATTTTATCCTCTATATGTATAAATTTCTGGCATCATGCCGCAGAGGCAGCATTTCACTTCTGATGAGAACTCCTAGTATATACATATATTATATTGGATTTATTTTTGTTACTGGAAAATGAAAAAAATCCCGATATAGTAATATAGTATACCTATAGACTCCATTGTCCAACAGTCGAGGGGCTTCCACCCGACCATCTTGCCTTATTGGGCCTCACTTCGGCTCTCGGCGGGCCTGCAGGCTACGTATTATTTGACCATTTGAATAATTCGTTTTATTAGCTGACATGTGCTGTCTGACGAGCACA
Organism: Chrysogorgia sp. JL179-B06; assembly: GCA_035772405.1. Taxonomy (NCBI): domain Eukaryota; kingdom Metazoa; phylum Cnidaria; class Anthozoa; order Scleralcyonacea; family Chrysogorgiidae; genus Chrysogorgia; species Chrysogorgia sp. JL179-B06. The sequence continues at coordinate 813,530 of JAYKKM010000270.1, read as the reverse complement.
AGTTTCGGAAGTTGCTAAAGTTCGATAAAATTAAGGACAGTATTCGTGTTGATATTAAACAATGTATAAGATAAAGCATTTCAGAAAAGGAAGTAATACTAACGGTACGTCTGCCCTACGAGATTTTAAGTAAACCCTAAACTGCGCTCTGATTCTACAGCGACTAATATATTGTAAATAACATTCCCATCAGCCAATATATACAGTACGTTGTAGCAAAGTGAAAAGGTGGTGAACTGCCGAGATGTTTAGTAACGAAATACTGACATTTCGAGCGGAGCCCTTCATCAGAGTAAGACTTACTCTGACTTGGTCTTACTCTGACGAAGGTCTCCGCTCGAAACGTCATTATTTTGTTACTAAAAATCTCGGCAATTCACCACTTTTTCACTTTGCTATATATCCAAAACACTGTTTACGCAGCACTCTACTTTTATATACGTTGTACATCTTTTGAAATCGTCGCGAAAGTAGCGACCGTTTAATTCTATAAATCGACAATTTTAGTGATCCGCTAGCTCGTGTCTACCTTTTTCACAATTAAAAATATGACATATTGTTTAAATAAAAAACAATATGCGCTATTGCTTCCTTTCTGTACTAACTACATGGAACATTAGAAAATGTGCACGGCATCTTCTTGAAATTTGAAAAGAACCTGATGCAAACCCTACACAGCAATAAATTATTCCGCCGAACTATTTCAGAATCTGACTATTGTAGAATACATATAGCGAGACGTAAAATAAGGATAATTAAGTTTAGCAGTAAGATAAGGTAAATTAATTCTTGTAATGTGAGAGCAACCAACGTGGTGGATGCAACGGCGATGTTTGTATCTGCGGCTAGTAATACACTTTTAAATCGGAAAAGCAGCATCATTATTTCGTGTCCCAATACCCAGGATAGAAGAATGTATGGAGAAATTCCTTCGGTAATGTGTGCAGCTAAGTATTATTGCCTATGAAATGTGTAATAAGTAACGTAATAAGCATGGTTCCCACGATAGAAACTGTCAATATTATTAATATACGAAGGGTTACACAAACTCTTCAATATTTATGTTTGAAAAGCAGGGCGAGTTGGAATCCTAATGAGCATCTGTATTGCTAAAAAGCGTCCAGAGAACCTTTGTTCCGATGTGTGCAACTTTTCATACAAATATGGAAGACATTCTATTTCCCGAATTTTAATTATCGCATACATGAACATTAGAATATATTCGCCATTTGCGAAGATGTCCGTGATTTCTGAATATTTATAACGGTTTTGAACATGTCGCAAAATGGCATTGTCAGGCAAAATCTTCATTTTGTTTGCTTTCGAAAAAGTGTAAGCATTTGTTCTAAGATCACTCATTTGCTCATCTGCAAAACTCATGCCGTTACATGATTTTTCAAACATGATCGAAGTCACATAGTTATATAGAACATAAAGTATTAAAGAACAAAAAGCGATTACATCGATACAAACATAACAAGCATTTACAGATCACAAAAAACGATTTGTTTGAGAGGTTTGAGAAACTGTACACACCTATAAATAAAATAACATTTGTTTTGAAATCTACATCAGAATCACCATTTGAGGCGACATTCACATTCAGCTTCGTCACGTGAATGACCAATTAAACATAGAGATTGAAGGGATCCCCAACCTAATTGGATGACGCCTGTTACGAAAATATTTTGTTTGTCTGAAAAAGTAATTTAAATTATGTTTCCGGTCCGTAATCCTAATTGCCTAACAAGTGTTCTTATTAAGGTGGTACTAACTTAAAAACCAAATCTACTCTCTAACTGTATGGCAAATATGGCCACAGTTCTAATTACTCCAAGCGCGCTTCATTAATATGCTGCAGGCGAAATTTTTCTGTTCTTAATGAGAGTCTCAGGGAGGAGCTGTTTCGCTGAATGTTTTTGTAACAGTTTACGCAATAAAGTGTAAATTATTGCTTTCCTCTTCCAGAAAACGTACGTCCAAATGTAACGAGTCAAGAAAGTGAACCAACTGGATCAACTGAAGGTAAATCTATTTGTGTGTTCTGCAGATTAGTGAATGAATTGTGGGTTTTATATATGATAAAACAACAAACTTGGCATAGAGATAGATAATCTCCTAGCAATTAAAAATATCGGCTATGGACCCACTTGCGACTTATACAATCCCATATTCCATAATTGTGGTATAACAATGGCTTACTAGAGTTTCAGCATAGAAACGAGGCTGGTAAAATATTTAATACGAGTATAGTAAAAAATTAAATATAAAAACAAGATGATTTGTAAAAATAAATAAATGCATAAAATATGTTTAGAAGTTTCAATGTGGTAAGTGCTTGTAGGTTATATGGTATATCACGTGACCAACCATGTGACACGATACGATTTGTTTAAAACCAGTTTTTTCATCATCATCTCTTATTTCATTAAAGTACCTATACAGACCTTTTTCGTTTTTTCGTTATCTGTATAGAGGATGAAAAAATAGCTGTTAAGTTAATTTATAGTTTTTGATTTGGACATTTTGTTTAGAAGATATCACTCTTTAAACCTTGCAATTTATAACAAAAAGCCGCAAATTAGAAAGGCCTGGAACGAGCCACACTGTGACGTCATTTAAGAGACGAATGTGTGTTTGACGAAAACAATTTTTGATTTGGATAAATACTCTAGTCGCTAGCCCTTCACAGTTGGCAATTATTCTTCGAAAATGGGCCAAACTAAATGTGACTAGTTCCCAGTTTTCTATGCGGCCAGATTTGCTCAGTCATGGGGTTACGCGCTAGCGCGTCAGTTATTGTTATACTTTCTCTGTAATCTCTGGGGGACTGAGGCAAAGTGTCCAACTTCCAGCGCATATTCAAGAAGTACCGGCAATAAGCTTTCGTTTCATATATTATTCGTCGGGTCTTTCTCTTCAATCTATCAGTTCTCAACGAAAATGTAAACCCCTTTTGAGGACAAATACCTCGCAGAAATGGAAGAGTGGTATCCGAAAGCAAAGGTAAATAATAAATTCTATCTTGATTTATTCAGAAAAATGAAACCATAGAATCACAGTAGAGGTATTATTATTTGTATTGAACACATTCGGCAGTTATTTGAAAATGTTGTTCTTGGCGAAAATTTGTAACGAAAATGTTGATTATTTCAGAGTTGAAACCTGATGCTATTTGATGGGTTCCAAGCAGAGGCGCTCTCAAAGAAGAACGCTTACCACATCCCAGAAGAAGCGTTTCCTATTAGGCGAGCTAGCAGCTGAAAGGGCTGCTCTTGGACAAGAATATTTATCCAAGTCCAAATAATTTACTGCGCTAAGAAGAAGATTAGATAGTCTTAAGAAGAAGGTAATTGTTGTTAGCCTGTGTTCAATGTTCAAAATAAATTCTAAAATTCCTTCATTTTAATATATACCAATATATATCTGCTACTGCACTAAGAAAAATATAAATAGTTATTCTAAGGTTAACTTCTAAATAGTTGTGATAAAAGTTGTGATCTGTTTGCAACATATGAAATATGTTGCAAATATGGATAATAGGTTTGTATTGATACATGTAAAGGTATTTAATCATAATAATTGTAATCATAATAATTTATAAATTAATTTATATTAATGTTATATTTTACTCTAGTTGGTTGTGGTTTTTGAAACATGATATTTTGTTAATATATTTTGTGTAACTATAGGTGCATTCATTGCGAAATTTATCAATACAAGACAGTTTTTAATTCATCTTATATATTTTAGATTTCAAATATTCAGGAATCTGTGGCCAGTCATGAAGATAATTTGCCCATAGGTAATATCATCCCAAAGAGAACAACTGTGTTTGAAGTGGCAGTGAATACCTCAACGGTTAGGAAGAAGAACCCCACGACTATAACTGTGCAAGGCAAAGTCAATTTACCAAGACAAAGTGCCCACAGGAGACGATTAGAAACTCTTCTTGCTTCGGCAGCAATTAATGGCGGCTCGATTGAAAATAGAGAGCCTGCTTTGGATGGTATGTTCTCCACTATTCTCAAATATGCTAATGTTCATGCCATTTCTAAGTATAGTTCACAAGGAAAGTTGAAGAAAGGTGTCATAAATAATATTAAACAACAGGTACATGAATATGAGAGCAGTGAAGAAAACTTTATTCGATCACTTTCTTTACTCTATGCAGGGGGGGGGGATAAAGTACATACAGGCTAGATCTGCTTTAGTGATGAAAATTCAGGCAAGCGTACCATGAAAGGCTACTTGTTAAAGGAGCGAATAAATGTTGGCGGGATACCTATTCCAAACCTCTAGCTTATGGTGACTTAATGCTAAATATTGGAAAGCTAGATATTGGAGAAATCATTAGCTTAGATACTATTTGTGCTGACTTACCTTCTGAGCAGCATGTTGATGGTGTTTATAGAGATTTGGAAAATTTGCTTCTTTCTCTGTGCCATTTTTACTTTGAAACTGATTATTTTAGAAAATAAGTTGATAAGCTTGTATGGTTTGGTGAGAGTGAGGGTTCATTTAAAGTGGCTATTGGTGGGGATGGTGCACCATTTGGGAAATGGTATGAATCTATGTCATGGCTTGTAAGCTTTCTTAATGTTGGCCCAAGGGTAGCAAGCCCCAATGATAATTTCCTGTTGTTTGGGGCTAATTTCAAAGAAGATCACAAGGTTGTAGAGTTGTTTACAAAACAACTTGTGAAAGATATAGAGATAATTGAAAGGAAGAGCTACATTGTGCTTGAAAAACAAGTTAGTTTTACTATTGAGATACTTCCTTCAGACATGAAATTTACTGCTTTCCTCAATGGGGAACTCAATAATGCTGCTACATACTTTTCAAGTTTTGCTAATGTATGTCATGCTGATTGTACTGTGCTAGATGGGAAATTTGGCACATCCCAAAACTGCAAATGGAGACCATGGAGGTATAAGGACAGGATAGCAATTGCTCAGCTAGTTGCTCAGTTTAAAGCTAAGTTGTCCAATAAGGTAACAAAGCAAACTCAGAGAAGCAAAATCACACAATTCATAGCTGGAAAACATTCAAGGCAGGAATTTGTTCCAATCATTGGTAAACTGTGTGATAAGGCTGTTCTTGAACCTTTGCATTTAAAGAACAATGCTGTTAAGCATTTGCATACTTTGCTTTTAAAGTTAGCTATTTCAACCAGTAACCTACCTGCAAAACTTAATAATATTTCAGAATTACCTGAAACTTGTGCAATGTCAAGGTATTTGAAAGCAATGGAAAGTGACGTCAAGGCTACGCGGCTGAAGAAGCAGCTGGCAAATTGGCTACTCGAGGACCGGTCAAGAGACAAAGATTTCTCTTACCGCTTAACAGGAAAAGACTCAAAATTAGTTTTACATGGATTCATGTTCTTTGGTGAATGCCATTAAGGGTGTTTCAGAAGACCCAAGGTTACTGTGTAAACTTCTGTCCCTGGTTTTTACGGCAATTAAGCTTAGAGACTGTGTTGCATATTTCTCTATGTATCATTTAACTCCAGAAAAGCTTCTAGAACTACCTTCTTTAGCTTTAGAACTACCTTCTTTAGCTTTTTTTCTTTAGCTTCTTTTTTATACCGAGGTAGAGCGGAATAGTAAGACAAAAAGACAAACTTGAGTTACTTCATTTGAATTTTAATCACTACAGATCTGTTTCGTATGGCAAGCGTAGCTTACAACACTCATCAGGTGATTTTCGCGTGTGATGTTAATGCCTGGGAAACTTGAATATATTACACGGGTGACGTCATTACGATAATATGCGGTTTAGGTTTACAGAGTTATGAATAATTTAAAAATTGAAAAAATTGAAATCTGGTAGGTTATTTGTTACATAGCAAGTGTTTTTTTCTGTGTCTACATGTCGATATAAGTTCGTTTCTAGTGTTCAGTGAGCATAGTTCTGGATGGCAAATTATAATGTATTTTTCATAAAGGCATAGGTTGCATCTTTTTGTTTTGTCGGAATTGGGCCTGCATCGTTTAATTATTTTCCATCTGACTGAGTATCGGACATCTGAATCCTTTAAGGTCCAAATGTACTTACTCAGTTCAGTAGCATGTTTGTGTTGCTGATTTCTGAAGGAGCTGGTGTGGTTGTTGAGTCTGGTCTTGAATGTGCCCTCAGTGAGTTTTTTCTTCACCGCTGTCCTCTCTTTTTACTGTAGCTTGGTAAACTATTCCTACGGTTTGGCATTTCCCAGAGAGTGGGAAGTTTTCTTTTTGGCGGCAGTTACAATAATGTTTTTCATGTTAGGCATGCAGCTATAACTTAACTTCAGGGTGTTCTTGTTAAATATCTTGCGAAGAGGGTGGTTCAGTGGGAAGCATTCGGCTACCGTCCGTAGGAATTTGTGACCGATGTTGGTGGCTACGTTGGCGTTGAAGGGTGGGTTAAACCACGTTTCTACATCTCGTGCGCTTTGGGTTTGGTGGTTGTGGTTTGAAATTTAGGCTGTAGTCGTATCCGCTTCTTTTGAGGGCTTCTTGGTACGGGGGAATTGTTGTATCAAACGACTGTTTGTCAGAAGAAATGTTAGACAGCCTTCTGTTTATGGCTTCCGGTATGCTTCGGAGCACGGATGGCGGATGGTTGCTGTGGCTGTTGACATATTGTGGGATGTTTCCGGGTTTGGTAAATGGTTTGTAGGTTCCGGCTTTTAAATCTGGGGTGATGTCGAGATAGTTGACGCATTTCTTGTTTGCTTCGATGGTGATCTTCGGGTTGTGGTCGCTGAAGATTTTGCAAATATTTTTCTTGATATTCTCAATTTCTATTTTAATCGACGTTATCGATTTCTACCCGTCGATGTCACAAGATCTGTTAACACAAGCCCTAGCATTCGCTTCGCAATATGACGAGATAACTGACAAGGAGAAAAATATCATCATTCAAGCAAAGAAATCCCTACTCTTCAATAAAAACACACCGTGGTGTAAGAAAATATCCAACTCGCTCTTTGATGTAACAATGGGTAGCTTCGACGGCGTGGAGACATGCGAAATAGTAGGCTCTTACCTACTATCAAAACTAACTCCAGAATACGGTAATAACATTGGCCTATACAGAGATGACGGACTAGCCGCCTTTAACAAAACACCCAGAGAAATTGAGAATATCAAGAAAAATATTTGCAAAATCTTCAGCGACCACAACCTGAAGATCACCATCGAAGCAGACGGAACCTACAAACCACATCTCACAATATGTCAACAGCCACAGCAACCATCCACCATCCGTGCTCCGAAGCATACCGGAAGCCATAAACAGAAGGCTGTCTAACATTTCTTCTGACAAACAGTCGTTTGATACAACAATTCCCCCGTACCAAGAAGCCCTCAAAAGAAGCGGATACGACTACTAAATTTCAAACCACAATAGTAGTATAGAGAGTGGGGGTTCTGAGTCGGGTGGTGCTTTTTGCACCACCCATGACATCACTATTTCTAAGCATATTAATTTATTCAAGCTTCTCTTTCACCTTTACGATCTCTAACCCTAGTCTCGTGTACCTTTGGGACCTCTAACCTTAATCTAATTATTTATTTATTCAGATTACGTCATTAAACCTTCAGTATCCCTAACCCTAGCTCGTGTACCTACCTGTAGGACCCCAAACCCTAATTATTAGTATTCATTTTATTTGGCCTAATTATTATGCATATCAGTCTTCACTAACCCTAGTCCTCTTCCTCCGTCCCCCTATTCCGACACCTTCCGAACTTGATTTCCGATGGTATTACGTCATTATCAAAAGGTAGTACGCCTTTGTAATTATACACCTACGACAATGTGAATGTGGGACATTAGGCAAACCCGAGAGCAGCGCATGCGCCATGGATATGATATGGGATGAACTAAAGAGAGTAACGAAGAAGCATGTTATACCTTCAAAATAACTGGTGTCACGATCAACGCAGTTTTAGACCATGGTCTTTACGATCAATTTAGATTATCGACAGATCTACGAATATATGAACCAACAGAGATTTATACGATTGCCTCGTTGAAAAACCGGTCAGATATTCGATAGATCTACGCAAATATGAACCCGCTTTACGAAGGTTATGGAGGCGAGCATATTTTAAAAATCACGGAGTCGAACGAATCATAACGGCTTTTACGAATGTACCGGACTTTACGACTTTACGAAGTTCATCAGTCCTCTAGTGTATAAAGTAACGATTCCTTAGATTATCAAACCACTCGAGAAGCCTTACGATGAACGAATTCAAACGTATTGATTTGCCCAAGCGAAATCAAACTTTACTATGCATTTATAGACGTTGGTGTATATTATAACAGCTATTATTAGTCAATATGGGATAATGAGGAATATTTATCATCCCTGACTTCGTATACGTAATTAGTGTTAAGAACGCCTCACATCCCCTGTAGACTCCTAACCCTATTTCACCTTCATAACCCTAAATTTAATTATATTTGGAATATCACAGATTTCAATTCCGACTCCTTGACTCTCAATTTTGGAAAAAATGAATTGGAAAAAATATAAATTTAAACGGCATACGATTACAGCGTTGCTATGCTAATGCTTATACTGTTGATATTTGTATATTTCACTTGAGAGATGAACCCTAAAGATTTTGATCGAATTATCGCTTATCTTGCGTTAGGGTACAGGATTCCTATGAGGAAGAAACATTTCGGGAAACAGTGCGAAGAACGGTCGAAGATTTAAAATGTAGAACTAAACATAGAACTATTTAGGACTACAGGAGGACTATTTAGGACTACAGGAGGACTATTTAGGACTATTGGATGACTATTTAGGACTACAGGAAGACTATTTAAGACTACATGAGGACTATTTAGGACTACAAGAGGACTATTTAGGACTATCGGAGGACTATTTAAGACTATTTAGGACTACAGGAGGACTATTTAGGACTATCGGAGGACTATTTAAGACTATTTAGGACTACAGGAGGACTATTTAGGACTATCAGAGGACTATTTAAGACTATTTAGGACTATTTAGGAAACAGGAGGACTATTTAAGACTACAGGAGGACTATTTAAGAGCACAGGAGGACTATTTAAGACTACAGGAGGACTATTTAAGACTACAGGAGGACTATTAAAGACTACAGGAGGACTATTTAAGACTACATGAGGACTATTTAAGACAACAGGAGGACTATTTAAGACTACAGGAGGACTATTTAAGACTACAGGAGGACTATTTAAGTCTACAGGAGGACTATTTAAGACTACATGAGGACTATTTAAGACTACAGGAGGACTATTTAAGACTACAAGAGGACTATTCAAGACTACAGGAGGACTATTTAAGACTACAGGAGGACTATTTAAGACTACAGCAGGACTATTTAAGACTACAGGAGGACTATTTAAGACTATCGGAGGACTATTTAAGACGACATGAGAACTATTTAAGACTACAGGAGGACTATTCAAGAGCACAGGAGGACTATTTAAGACTACATGAGGACTATTTAAGACTACATGAGGACTATTTAAGACTACAGGAGGACAGGACTATTTAAGACTACAGGAGGACTATTTAAGACTACAGGAGGACTATTTAAGACTACAGTACTATTTAAGACTACAGGAGGACTATTTAAGACTACAGGAGGACTAAGGACTATTTAAGAGACAGGAGGACTATTTAAGACTACAGGAGGACTATTTAAGACTACAGGAGGACTATTTAAGACTACAGGAGGACTATTTAAGACTACAGGAGGACTATTTAAGACTACAGGACTATTTAAGACGACTATTTAAGACTATTTAAGACTACAGGAGGACTATTTAAGACTACTTTAAGACTAGGAGGACTATTAAGACAGGACTATTTAAGACTACAGGAGGACTATTTAAGACTACAGGAGGACTATTTAAGACTAGGAGGACTATTTAAGACTACAGGAGGACTATTTAAGACTACAGGAGGACTATTTAAGACTAGGAGGACTATTTAAGACTAGGAGGACTATTTAAGACTACAGGAGGACTATTTAAGACTACAGGAGGACTATTTAAGACTACAGGAGGACTATTTAAGATTATGAGGACTATTTAAGACTACAGGAGGACTATTTAAGACTACAGGAGGACTATTTAAGACTAGGAGGACTATTTAAGACTACAGGGACTATTTAAGGACTATTTAAGACTATTAAGACTATTTAAGACTACAGGAGAAGACTACAGGAGGACTATTTAAGACTAGGAGGACTATTTACAGGAGGACTATTTAAGACTACAGGAGGACTATTTAAGACTACAGGAGGACTATTTAAGACTACAGGAGGACTATTTAAGACTAACAGGAGGACTATTTAAGACTACAGGAGGACTATTAAGACTACAGGAGGACTCTATTTAAGACTACAGGAGGACTATTTAAGAACTACAGGACTATTTAAGACTACAGGAGGACTATTTTTAGGACTACTATTTAAGACTACAGGAGACTATTTAAGAGGACTACAGGAGGACTATTTAAGACTACAGGAGGACTATTTAAGACTACAGGAGGACTATTTAAAGAGGAGAGGACTATTTAAGGAGGGAGGACTATTAAGACTACAGGAGGACTATTTAAGACTACAGGAGGACTATTTAAGACTACAGGAGGACTATTTTACAGAGGACTATTTAAGACTACAGGAGGACTATTTAGGAGGACTATTTAAGACTAGGAGGACTATTTAAGACTAGGAGGACTATTTAAGACTAGGAGGACTATTTAAGACTACAGGAGGACTATTTAAGACTACAGAAGGACTATTTAAGACTACAGAAGGACTATTTAAGACTACAGCAGGACTATTTAAGACTAAGGACTATTTAAGACAAGGACTATTTAAGACTACAGAACTATTTAAGACTACAAGGACTATTTAAGACTACAGAAGGACTATTTAAGACTACAGAAGGACTATTTAAGACTACAGCAGGACTATTTAAGACTACAGAAGGACTATTTAAGACTACAGAAGGACTATTTAAGACTACAGGAGGACTATTTAAGACTACAGAGGACTATTTAAGACTACAGAGGACTATTTAAGACTACAGGAGGACTATTTAAGACTATACTATTTACAGGAGGACTATTTAAGACTACAGGAGGACTATTTAAGACTACAGGAGGACTATTTAAGACTAGGAGGACTATTTAAGACTACATGAGGACTATTTAAGACTACAGGAGGACTATTTAAGACTACAGGAGGACTATTTAAGACTACAGGAGGACTATTTAAGACTACAGGAGGACTATTTAAGACTACAGGAGGACTATTTAAGACTACAGGAGGACTATTTAAGACTACAGAAGGACTATTTAAGACTACAGAAGGACTATTTAAGACTACAGAAGGACTATTTAAGACTACAGGAGGACTATTTAAGACTACAGAAGGACTATTTAAGACTACAGGAGGACTATTTAAGACTAGGAGGACTATTTAGGACTACAGGAGGACTATTTAAGACTACAGGAGGACTATTTAAGACTACAGGAGGACTATTTAAGACTACAGAAGGACTATTTAAGACTACAGGAGGACTATTTAAGACTACAGGAGGACTATTTAAGACTATCGGAGGACTATTTAAGACTACAGGAGGACTATTTAAGACTACAGGAGGACTATTTAAGACTACAGGAGGACTATTTAAGAGCACAGGAGGACTATTTAAGACTACAGGAGGACTATTTAAGACTACAGGAGGACTATTTAAGACTACAGAAGGACTATTTAAGACTACATGAGGACTATTTAAGACTACAGGAGGACTATTTAAGACTACAGGAGGACTATTTAAGACTACAGAAGGACTATTTAAGACTATAGGAGGACTATTTAAGACTACAGGAAGACTATTTAAGACTATAGGAGGACTATTTAAGACTACAGGAGGACTATTTAAGACTACAGCAGGACTATTTAAGACTACATGAGGACTATTTAAGACTATCGGAGGACTATTTAAGACTACATGAGGACTATTTAAGAATATCGGAGGACTAGTTAAGACTACAGGAGGACTATTTAAGACTATCGGAGGACTATTTAAGACTACAGGAGGACTATTTAAGACTACTGGAGGACTATTTAAGACTACATGAGGACTATTTAAGACTATCGGAGGACTATTTAAGACTATAGGAGGACTATTTAAGACTACATGAGGACTATTTAAGACTACATGAGGACTATTTAAGACTATAGGAGGACTATTTAAGACTACAGGAGGACTATTTAAGACTACAAGAGGACTATATAAGACTATTGGAGGACTATTTAAGACTACATGAGGACTATTTAAGACTATCGGAGGACTATTTAAGACTACAGGAGGACTATTTAAGACAACAAGAGGACTATTTAAGACTACAAGAGGACTATTTAAGACTACAGGAAGACTATTTAAGACTATCGGAAGACTATTTCAGACTATCAGAGGACTATTTAGGACTATTGGATGACTATTTAAGACTATTGGAGGACTAAGCACCCTTAGGACTACAGGAGGACTAAGCACCCTACAATACCGCCAGAGTCCGACACGGTAGACGCAAGAAACTACGGTTTAACACTCCCAGGCTCTCCACCTTTGCGAAACTGAAAACACTGCATATATTCATGCGCCAGCCATATTTGTGATTTATTTACTCATCTGATCTGATCACCTTTCTTCGAGTGCTCTTCACTGAAAATCTTTGATGTGGCTGGCAAGTATCTTGATCTTATATACGCTCACAATCCAGATCGCTTTCGAAACGGGTTGGTCTACGATTTCGAGAACCTGTACTCGATCAAATTATATGTTTCCATATGCTTTTTGTCTACTAAATGTTCAATAATTTAATATGAGACTCAACATGTGAATGTTGTATGGAAATATGTTAACTGTTCTGAGGTAACTGTAATATTTTTATAAGCTTTGTTGCCTGTATTGTTTATTGTTATGTAATTATACAAAATAAAGTCGATGCTACAGTTTATTGTTTCATATATACCAAGTACTATTATTAAAGCATGCAATGTTGCTATCGAATTAATTACCCTGTTTCACTTGATATTTTACCTGTAAGCTTAAATGGGGCTCCAAAATGTTCTGGGTTATCAGTAAGTTTGTATCGATTGTTCATATTATATGCGAATGCTTACAAATGAACGTACAGTATATAAATCTCTGACACTCATTGTTGCCATTGAGTAACCCTGTTTCACTCGATATTTTACCTGTAAGCTTAAATGGGGCTCCAAAATGTTCTGGGTTATCAGTAAGTTTGTATCGATTGTTCATACATGTATTATTATACACAAATGCTTACAAATGAACACACAGTATATAAATCTCTGACACCCATACCAACTATCAAGATCAAGGAGTTTGTTGTTGTTTGACCTTGCTACTGCCAGCTAAATGGTTTGATTTACTGCCATGCCTTAGACACTGAGAAAAAGATTAACTGATTTAATGTTTGCTCAAACTGAACCTGTTTGCCGGACTGACCATATGAATTGTTATTACATGAGCACAGGCCGGCTCGCTTGCCAGGCTGACCCTGTTACTAGAACTGGATTAGGTCAGCAAACAGGATGGCTCATTTGGTGGGGCAGACTTCTCAGTAAGCCAGCTTGGATACTGAGCCAACTCACCTTCATATAATCAAAGCCGTTGGCCAACACTATGTTATGGGTTTGCAAGGATGTAAAATTTAACCACCCCTGTACTGACAGCTGTATCATTACATGTACTATTGTACCTACAACTATAGATTTGTGTATATTGAATTTGCCTACAATGTCTTTCAACAAGCCACAACCTCAAGTAGCCCGAGTTAACGCCTAGCGGGCGGCATACTACGAAACCCGAACTCGCACCCGGACTCGACTCGGACTCGACTCTGAAAACCCGGACTCGCCCTCGCAAAAGCCGGACTCCGACTCAAAAACCAGGAAAACTCAATGTTTGGTAAAATAAACGAAACCGTAAATATAAGTATATCTCCGCAGTTACAATTTGAAGTATATGACTCATAAATAACGAAACAGGATTACACAGCATGATGCTGTCAATGGTGATACAAGCTGGCCACTACTGGAGAGTCACATTACAGCGCGCAGAGTAAAACTGAATGTAACCCTTCCTTAAAACTTTGAAACTACAGTATAACGGCCGATCTGATTATTAAAGACCGCCACTTACTTTGCACAAAAAGTCACGAAAGACGTCACATAGAACATCACAGTACTCATATAAAGCAGAACAGATACAAAATACACCATAATAAAAAAGATGGCGGCATGTTGATTTTACCATGATCCTTTGCGTGGAGTAAACTCAATTTCTTTAAAAAAATACAAAGACTCCAAAATTATTAAAAGAGAAGCTATTATTTACTAAATTGATGTTAACTTAATTGTCAAATATATTTAGCTGTTATCATAAGCAATTTTAAACCTAATAGGTTCGCAATGAATTGTGGTAAAATCAACATACCGCCATCTTTTGAGGACTGGGACAGAGTTTGACTTAATTTCGATAATTGTAACCAACCCCAAAACAACAAAGATCCTAATCCCCCGCCTAACGAGTTTTTACATCCTAACCCTTAGAAAACTCGTTATACGGGGGGTTAGGGTTAGGATCTTTGTTGTTTTGGGGTTGGTTCCAGTCCTCTCTCCACATTTCGACCTTTTGAGTATACTAAAGAGACACGACCCCTGTTGTGACATTTATGGTTTGGGGTGGGTTTAAGTTTGTTTTAAAGCAGTCGTTCTTTCCATGTCTTTATGGGGGTTCGCAATAATACTGTAACTGTGGGTATATTAGAGATGAAGTAAAAACTATAACTGAACAATATGGTTTCAAGCAAGTAAGTAATTTTAGTATCATTGTACATTTGCATGTCAATAACACTATTGGTTGTTGGAAAGAAGCCTGCAAATTCAGTCTTCGCGAATCACACAAAGATAAGGTAAGGTAAAGACTTTATTTACAGAGGGTAAACACTAAATAGCCAAGGCTAATAAACTTGTGGCCCTCTATGAAGCTAAGAATTACAAATGAGTTAAAAGATGAAATTATATACATTACGATAGATAAGAATACATATAAAACTAAACTATAAAATGATTTAAAAATTTCTGTTGATTAAAAATTTCATTCCATAAAGCATGCTTGAAGGAGTACAACGAATCTCTTTTTCTTAAAGATAGGGGTAAACTGTTCCATACTTGACAAGTAGTTGTAGTAAATGTTCTTCCTCCTTCAGTCTGACGGGTAAATCTTGGACAGACTAAACATTAATTATAATTAGAGTATCTAGTTTGCCTATTATGAAAGTAATCGCTGTAGTATAGCTGTCGGACCAAAACTTCCAAAATTCATTTAACATGTCACATGTCTCGTCGGCTTGACTGCAATGCGTATATAATGTAGGGACAACACCCAAGCACAAGAAGTCGAGGCGGTTTCCAGTTTTTCGTTTTCATTAGTTTGCGAATTGAGCAATGACAGCCGCGACACCTGCGCCTTCGCAGCGCAGGTAACAGCAGCGCGAGAACAGATATAAGTGAAGACCTATTTCCTCAGTGAAATCTAAAAACAAATATAGCTGGACAACGCGGAGTCCGTTTTACTAGTCATACCCAAACGCACAGTTCCTGTCTTATTTGCGTGGCAATATAAATATTTTGTATCACGTTACAGTTACCATGCGAAAGGTTAAAAGAGGCCTTGGTGTATTGCGAAGGATTCGGGATGTTATACCCAGGGACTCATTAATCAAAGTATTTTATACCACTATTCAACCTCACTTTGATTATTGCTCTTCGGTATGGGATAATTGTAATAAAATTCTTAAAGATAAATTGCAAAAACTGCAAAATAGGGCTGGATGAATAATTGCGCGATCTGGCTACGAAATTAGATCAACTGAAGTAAGATCGGTGGTCATTGAATAAGGCAGTGTTAATGTTCAAAGTAACACATAACCTGGTCCCTTCTTATCTCTCGGACGAATTTTCTAGAAGGGACACAGCTCATGATCACAATATTAGGGGTAATCATGTTAATTTAAGTATTCCCAAACCCAATACTAATTTTCTAAAAAATAGTCTGGCCTATAATGGAGCAGTTGCCTGGAATTCTATACCTATCGAAATAAGACTTTTAGAAAACATTGAAACTTTTAAAAGTAAATTGACCTTTTAACAATATTCAAATATAGTACTTTGCTGTATTATTTTAGTATATATAGTTAGTTTAGTATAGTATATAGTTAATTTTTATGATATTAAATGTAAATTATAGTTCTTAAAATTTTTATCCAGTTGCTATATGTATGCATTTTTAACTTGTACACGGCTCTCTGGAAGAGCATATTTTATGAAGAGACCCCCGTGTCTAAATAAAGTTCATTCATTCATTCATTCATTCACCATGCGAAGCTGAAGCTTCATTGCGCGTTGTAACCCTTAATAATTAAAAATTATCTAGACACGGTAGCTTTTCAGTGCAAGCTTATAACTTATAACTCTTATAAGCAATATAAAGATTCAACGTTTTTTAAAGGATGACACTGATTGCGTTAAATTGTGGCTATTAAAATCGCGCTTTTCAGCTTTTGTCACAGCAAAGGAAAAGCATCCGAAAACACCTGGCAGTAGTGGCCAGCTTGTATCACCATTGACAGCGTCATGCTGTGTAATCCTGTTTCGTTGTTTATGAGTTATATACTTCAAATTGTAACTGCGGAGACATACTTATATTTACGGTTTCGTTTATTTTACCAAACATTGAGTTTTCCTGTTTTTTGAGTCGGAGTCCGGCTTTTGCGAGGGCGAGTCCGGGTTTTCAGAGTCGAGTCCGAGTCGAGTCCGGGTTCGAGTCCGAGTCCGGGTTTCGTAGTATGCCCTAGCGGGCGTCTTGTTAAATGAGGTTATGTAATAACCAAGGTTAACAACAAGGGAACTGCGCAAGCGCGAGGGACATCGGAGTATCATATGACAAGCATGTTGGATAACGTCGACCATTAGCGAGTGACCGTAGCCAGAGCAGGACACGGCTTAGAGGGCAGTAACGAGAGCGTGTGGAATTAAACATTGTAAGTAATGGTGCAAAATGGGGCAACTAGCGAAGATAACACTGGGATGGACGTCCGTATCCCAGTGCGCGGAAGTCCAAGCAAGTCTAAAAGAAGCGGTAACCCAGGCGGTAGTTCCCAAACGGTGGTAGCACAGGTAAACCGAGAAGCAGAGACCAGGTATGTCGCGATTTATCGACCGTGAAGACGCGCAAGGTATGTTGAGTGCACCTTCCTTTGTTGGTATTCATGTAGGAGAACCGGCTGCTCGCAGTTAAATATATGCCTGTTTAAATATCGTAGAAATGTCGGAACTTATGCTAGAAAATGTGGAAAGCCATAGCATGGAACGCCCCTCGTCTACAATTGACGGCGGAGCAATAATCGTGGAGTGCTTTAACAGCTACACCTCTGTCATTTTCACATTTTCATTGTATTCCACAGATAGAGCCCGTGATCTGTTAGCGATAATGGGAATGGCGAAACGTTTTAGTGGTAGGGATTGGTATAATTATGATCGCGCTTTTCGTATGGAAGCATCCGCTGCTAACTAACAGATTGGAGCGTGCTGAAAGCGGATCTGTGTAATTACAACTATACAAACGTGGGAAAAAAACACTAAACAAAAAAAACAAAAAAAAAAAAAAATTGCCTACAGCTGGTCATCCCCCGCGGGCAACCACTACGAAGCATGAGGTGATGACATAACTAGGGAAACGTGCGTCTCTTTGAATGGCGGATCAGGCCGTCGCGACCATTGTAATGGCCCTCGCGGCCATTGTAGATTTCATCACGCTTGCGACAAGTGCGGAGGCTCGCACCGATTAAGCATCCAATGCAATTATCCACTCCGTATTATCGCGCAAGATCAGTAGTAGATAAAGGAGAGTCCTGACTTTTTTTCAAAAAAATAGTCAGAACTCTCCATTGGTTTTGGACCCCCTCCAAAAATAATCAGGACCCCGACCTCCTCTCGCAATAGGTTTAACTCTACAGTCGAGATCCATTTCCCGAACACATCCCGATCCCGTTCCCGACCTCATCCAACTCCTAAATTTCCAAGATGGCGTCTTTTCAAATCACATGTCAAACCATTTACCGAACACGTGTCAAACACGTGTCAACCACATGTCAAACACGTGTCAAAACATTTCCCAAACACGTGTCAAAACATGGGTTATCCATTTCCCGACCACATCCCCGAACATGTTCCCGAACATGTTCCGACCCCTTCAAAGATGGCGTCTTTTCAAACACGTGTTAAACATTTCTCGTGCACGTGTTAAACACGTGTTCCAAAACATATAGTAAATCGTTTTTTTTAAAACGTATAAATGGCAAAAAGTTATGTTGAAATGGAAAACGTTTTGAAAAACATATTAACTGTGTGGACTTATACTTTACAAGACGTAATGACGAAACCAAAGTTAATTAAAGCCGCTACGTTAGATGTTAAGTTACGAAAAAAACTAGAGAAAAATGGTATCATAAGTGTTAAATTCTCGAAGAAAAATATTGAGAATGTTATTGCATTTTTTGGAGTTATTCCTGAATGTTTTCGTACAAATGAAATGGCGTATGCATTTCGTGTTTTGTTTCCTATGATTGCATATACAGAGGAAATAGTACCGTTGAGAAAACATGTATGGGTTGAAAGAGAATTTTTTTTAGGTGAAACGACGTACAAGAAATTTCCGAGTATTAAGAGTGTCGCAGACGCTTATGGTATGAGTCGTTATGGTGTTACAAAAAAACTACGAAAAGAGAGTGAACAATACTTGTTTGAGTATGATAGTGCTAACCGTTTTAAGTATGTTTGTTTTAGTTTTGATGATCCGCGAATCGAAGAGGAGCAGGTGATTGATGGAATAATAGACCTTGAAAGAGATTTTGTGGAAGGAATTACATGAAAAAACGTTGTCCGTTTCCAAGATGACCAAAAAAACTAGTTTTTCAGTTTTGAATCGATTTTTGTCACCACTCACCCCAAAACGATGAGTAGAGAATGAACATTGAAGCAGTTTGGTTAGGCGTTTTACAAGACGTGATGTATACGAAAAAATATTCACCGATAACACTTGGTATTGAACTTAGAAAGAAACTTGGAAAGAATAGTGCAGTGACGTTTACAAAGGAGAGTATCGAATCTATCGCTGCGTTTTTAGAATGTCTTCCGTCCAAGTATAGAACAAATCAAATGGGTCATGCGCTTACTCTTTTGTTCCGACTTTTGATGAAAACAGAAAAGAAGAAACCTCGCGGGAAACAAGTCTTTGTGGAGGTGACGAATTATGAGTCCGATGAAATTTCTGTGGAAACATATCCAAGTATCAAAATGGCGATGGATGTCTACGGTGTGTCCGCTGGTCAAGTCACACGACAACTGAACAAAGAGAAAAGAGGCGAGGAGTGTCAACTTCTCTGCGATAAGGAGGGTGACAATTTTGTCATATTTTCAGTTAAGGATCCGCGTGTCTTCGACTGGTACCTCTGGAGTAAGAGATAAAAATGGGGTGTAAACCAAGCAAATTACAAATTCAACACAATGGAGATCTCTTTAACGAAAACACAGATGTGAGGAAAAAGCTTCTCACAGGTATTCAAATGTCACGTGGAAATGATGGATTAGAAGGAAATTTTCAAATAGCGTTTGCCACAACACGTGTTAAGAAATACGAACGTGTTGTTACAATACCTATAGACGAGTCTGTGGTGGTTGAGACATAAGTTATTAGTTTTTGTAATCTCTTAAGATTACAAAACAGAGTTTCACGTGAAACACCAATCCAAATAATTAACGTATCTCTTTCGTAACAACTCGTCTCTCTCGATGTTCTCGTACTCTCTTTGTAATGTTTCTCTTCTAACGTGTTGTCTTTCGATGTACGCGTCGTCTTTGAATCTTTCACCCTCTCCCCGTTCGTAGTGGTAATCGTCCCATTTTTTATCAACGTCGTCGCGTTTTCTTTTCTCGTATTGTTCATAGTCTTCATACTCTTCACAAACGAAGTGTTTCTTATACGTTAAATGAAAAGCGTGTCCCTCTCCACCAACACCAAAACGCTCTCTATTAACGTTTTCGCCATAGTGTTCTAATAGTTTGAAAAATATAGATTTCAAACTTATTTTTTGTCCTGTGAAGTAATCTAAGATGGAGAAATCTCTTGATATTAACCAATGATACCTCGGATCTATTTTAGGTTGTAATTGTGTAAGAACTGCGAACAAGTATTTTTCCATCTTTAGTTTTTTCAGTGCATGTCGAACGTTCGTAGTGTTTTTGTTTACTTTTTCCCATATGATTTTAGGGAGTTCTTCCTCTTGAGCGTGTATGAACTTGTAGAAAAACCTTTGAAACTGTTCTAATCGTCTGGTTTCCGTAGAGGTTCTAAACGTGTGTGGTTTACTTTCTAAATAATTCATGTCTCTTTACTATGCTCTTTTTTCTCTTCTTCTTGTTTGTCATTTTTAGTGTGACTATACATGTGTTTCCCTACAGTGAGACCACCAGAGAGTAGTCCTAGGAATGGAATCATTGGTGTTAGTCTTGACATGAGACTTTTCAAATCCTTGTTAAGATATGGGTCTCTTTTGAGTTCTTTCTCGAGGTCTTCAGGTTTCTCCACTGCGTCGAGACCACCCATCATCATTGCAAATTTTGCTAAAAACATATCGCATAAAAACAATGTGCTTTTCTCTAAAACTTCAGCCTCGTATTCCGCGTACATTTTTAGCACGGTTTTTGCATTTGCTTTTCTAATGTACGCCTCACTTTTTTTTATTTCACCATCGCTCGCTAAAAGTAAAAGCTCTTCTCTTTTCATGTTAACCTCCTTCGCGATGTCTTCAGAGTTCTCCGGGTTTGTTGTCTCTTCTTTCGCAGAGTTAATTAAGTCTTCTGGATTCATTCTTTATTTAGGAGAAATGACTTCATGTCCGTAGGGATGTCTAAGGTTGATCTCTAGACACGCGTGTTTCTCTTCTCTTAGCTCTTTTGTAATACATATTACATCTTCTTTAGAGACACCGTTCAAATAGTCGTTGATAAGTTCTAACATGTCTTTTTTGTTCGTGTTGTGAAAACTTGTTATTCTCGAAATGTTCTCTCGATAGGGTTTCGCAATACTCGTAAGTTGTTGTGTGAGAACAATTGTGGACAACCCGTAATGTCGTCCAGAGTACCCTAACTTAACGAGTTCACTTGTTCTGTTTTTCACGTCTTGTCCACTTGCACAATCGTCTAGAATAATAAGTGTGTTTGTGTCGGTGTATACGTCAACAACATGTTTCATCATCGTGTTCACATTGTCTTGTTCGACAGGGAGAACAATGAAGTCGTTGTCGTGATAATATTTCCATTTGTGATACGTCGTGTTCCGTAGTATTGTTGGACAAAGTAGAACGATGTAGTCGAATGTTCCTTTGAAGTGCTTTTCTAACATCTTTAAAAGATAGAAAGTTTTTCCACAATAGGTTGGTCCTACGATCATCATGTTAAACGGGATATCCATCTTTTATTTTAGTTTTTCTTATACTTGAAGTATAAGAAAAAACGTGTGTTAGTTTAGTATTGAATACTTTGTAGATTTCCTGATGCAATGCTTAGCAACGCATCTGATAGTACAAATATATGACATATCAAGTCGACGGTTGTAGCACGTTTTGTGATTTCCAGTAAGATTCCACTCTGCGTGTTCATAATTTTCTTTCCAGATCCATGTACTTTTTGATCTTTTGTACTTCGCAAATCAACTACTAATGCGAAACTATCTTTGAAGAACTCCCTGTGTGTAACACTTTGATCAGTTTGACCAAACAATCGTTCAGCTTCAGAGTAGTACCTTGACTTGGGGATTCCTTGACTGTAGACTTCATTAGGAACTCCTTCGATAGTGACTTTTACACTGTCGATGTTAGGGTATACAAACTCTTCAGAGTCGGTAATCGCAGCTTTGGTGAATAACAACACCACAGCTTTCATGCTCTTTCGTGGTAAGTTAATGTTTTCGTTAATTAATGTTTCACCTTTTCCCCATGGACTCCTTTTCATGAGTGTGGTGTTCGTACGGTAATGACTTTCCAACCATATAGAGACTTGTAATCTCACTTGCGAGGTCGATGTTGTCGATGGTCTCGTATTCGAGCTCTAGATTTTCTAGAGAGTACCCTCCAACGACTTGGTTAGATTGTGCAACCATGATGTCGGTGGCGCTTGGTAGCTTGATAGCGAACTGTAAGTTGTTAGACATATTGTATGGAGCATACAATCCAGAGTCTCCCAAAATCTTGTCGAGAGATATTTTTTGTTTTGTTCCAAAAACACTATAGACTAGTGCGTCTGAGACTTTTGAGACATTTCCACTTGTAGCTCCACTGTCGTCTTTAGAGATAAGTTGCCGCAAGTTCTCTCCAGCAATACCGTACTCCATCATCTCTTCTCGTTCGATCGTTGTTTTCCAGAGATCTTTGTAAACAGCGATGGTAGACTCACCAACGTTGTCATATGCGACTTCTCCAGCCATTTTAACAGTCAGTTGACTTTGTAAAAGTTTAGACAAGTTGTTCAAAAACCAACTTTTAGCGTTTGCATTTTTAAAGTCAAACAGGACGTGTAAACTCCCTGGAACTAGACACGAGTCAGGTTTCAGTTTTGGGATATTGATGTAAAGTGTTTCATTAGGATTAGCCTTGTTAGGATTCAAAGTCACGACGTGTCGTGTACGTGGACCTTTGATCGTAGACATAATTGATTTCTTCGCGTGCGGCGATAGATCTTTATTGCTACTCATTTATTATAGATGTTTTTTTCTAAAAGACTGTATCTATTCCAATGCGTTGTGGTGACTTATCAAACGCTATTAACTTAATATTATCGTCGAAGTTAGATTTCTTTTTCGCTAAAGGGTAGACTTTCCTAGGAAATAAGTATTCTTTCATAGACCTTAGTAATTTGGTAGTGCACATGTCTCTTTTATTCTCTAACTCGTCAAGTTAGAGAAGTCCCCTCAGTTCTAATTCCAATGGCGTTCGTCTATCACTATCTCTTTTCGAAATCGTTTCACTTTCTGCTTTTACGGTATTCGTTTGCAGCCCATATCACCAAAACAACAACTAACCAAATATTTTTAGCTAACCACGCTAGACCGCTCGCACCGGCTTTGAGTATAGTGTACACGAAATTAGCGAGTCCTACTGCGAACGGACCCATTTTCATAATTAAATTCTTAACCGTTTTTGCGAACGATAGTCCTGCTTTAGCACCTTTTGCGACCACGGTTCTCATTCCAACTATGATGGTTGTGAGTAGTCCTGCGATAGATATAGCTAACGCAGATACGCCTAACATATTTTTTTTAATCCACTCTTTCATTTTCTCAAGTCGCGTCACGTCTTTCTCTTGTTCACCACGTGTTTCTTCTATAATTCGTTGTTGTTCAAAAGCGTCTGCTACTATATCTTCGTCAAACGACTTTTGAAAAAGTTCTCTCGCGTCGGCTATATCACTATCTTTCGCTTGTTCGAGATTCGCATCACTTCTTTCTCTAAATTCGTCAATCATAAGTTGAATAGCTCCTCGAGCACCTACTCTACTTTCAGGTAAGATTGTAGTAGATGGATGAAGTACACCATTGACAACACGTTGATCTTCTTCGCTCAGCCGACCAAGAACATCGTCTGGAACTTGTACTTGGTCAACGATAGAAATCATAGGTAAGTTGGAGGCTGTGTTAGTTTCACTTACCGCAGAGTTGATAAGTTTCTCGAATTGTGAAACAGCGTTAGAGTTTCTCTTCGCTGAATTTTTCACGTACGAGTCGTTCACATTGTTGAGAACTATTTTCTCAACAGTGGAATATCCACCATTTTTAAGTCTTTCTTTGAAAAAGACTTTTCCATCTTTCACAGTAGTTCGGTTTCTAAGTTCTATGACACTCTCTGAGAAAAGGTTAAGTTTTTGGCCTTCACGAGAGTCTTGAACGTATTTGTCTACTTGAGCGTCGTTCACCACACTACCCCCTGTCACTACACTATCACCACCAAAATTTGTTTCGGCTAAGAGAAGACGGTTGATGTATGTGATTCTCTCGGTGAGTAATGGATCATCGTCGACTAGTAATCTATCATTAAGATCGTCAAGAGTTGTGTCGAGTTCTTCATTATCTAGATTATCGTACTCTGGAAACCTCTCTTCCATTTCAAAAACGTCTTCACCCTCTGCCATTTTATTTGTAGACTTTTTTTCAATTTTTGAGAAAAAAAAATTTTTTTCCCTAGAGGGGCCCCCTCAACTCCTATCGCGACCGCTGACCACCCGCGCCCGTCGGATGAAGAAACAAAACCCGTAAACAAAAAGCCGCGAAAATCTAAAAACCCGTAGGAAACACTACGAATTTCAACTCTTTTGTAGTGGTAACATGAGTTGTCACCACATAGGTTGTTCCTTGAGGTACTTACTATGTAGACTACGTTGGGAAACTAAATGTTAACGAACAACTCGTTAGATTTTTTTAAAAATATATTTTTTACGTACAAGACTTTTTTAAAAAAGTTAGGCTGCCTCTGAAGGTGAAACCAGCCCAGAATGTTTTTATCTCTTTTGTTAACGTTTTTATCTCTTCTCAACAGTGCAACAGTGTCTCAACGTGAGATTTAACAGTTAAAGTTTTAACAGTTCGTGGTGGTGACTGGTTTCTTTGAAGTCCCTCCTCGAACATGGCTATCCGCCGTTCGTGATCCGCCACCTCTGCCACCACAGTCGCCAGCTTCTCGTTAACTTCCGCTGACTTTTTGTAGGACGTTTCTCCTTGCTCTCTTCTCCTTGAACAGGAGAACCTCGAGTCTTTCTCTCGACAGTGCTACGGTGGCTTCGTTTTCCATCATTGTTTACACAACGTAAGACCAGTGAACTCTATATATGGAACGCTAACTCCCAATCATAAGTCGGGTAAAAAGTGAGGCAAGGTTTCAGGCCCCCACGCGGTTTGCAGGACATTTTGAATTTTTTATTTTTGGATGTTAGAACAGTTAGATTATCCGCTCTTTTTAAGAAAACTACGTTCGCTAGCCGGATACGCTGTACGCATATTGTAAACACATAATTTATCTTTGTTTTAATATATATTGTAGCTTTGGGAGTTGATTATTTCTCAAGAAAATGTTCGTCGAAGACAGCCGAAAGTTCGTGTTTTTTTTCACAAGATGGTATCCGTGACGAAAATTATATTTTTGGGCATGTTCGGTTACCGCTTTTAAAGAAAACTAAGTTAGCTACAGGGATAAAGCTGTACGTATATTGTTAATAGATAATTTATCTTTCCTTTAATATATTCTATAGCTTTGGGGGTGGTTTATTTCTGAAGAAAACGTTTGCCAAACATAGGCGAAAGTTTGTGTTTTTGTTTTGAAGATGGCGTGCGTATTACGAAGTCAGTTACTGAGCGATTCACCAGTTCAAGCATGGATAGTGAAATAAATTAATTTTACTAGCTATCCATGGTTCAAGTAATTTATTTACCAAAAATATTATAAGGTCTACAACTACAAAAACGTTTACCTTGAAGCAGAGACTGAATATATCAGGGGATCTGAAATCTACCTGCAAACCGCGTAGGGGGCCTGAAATCTACCTGCAAACCGCGTAGGGGCCTGGAACTTTTTGCCTCACTTTTTGCTTTACGAGTTATCGTTCCAGTTATATATATTGAGTTCACTGCGTAAGACATGACTTGAATGATGAGGACTGGGGCGAGGACGATACGCCTCGCGAGCGCCTCATGAGCGCTCGGGCGCTCAGTCTTGAAATCCCACAAGCCTACCGCGAACTACCCACAAAGTGTATAGATGAAACACCGTAGTGTATAGTTTTAGGGTTGGAGGAAGTAAATAGCCTGTTGTGCAAATTACTTTCAAGTACCTCAGTACGGTGCTTTGTAGTAGGTTGCGGCCTCCAGAGCGAAACCGGGGCCGGATTATCTCTCCCTCAATGGTTTGTCTCTACATAACTCAACCCCTTTTTATTGAATTTTTTTAAATTTTTTTTGACTCTTAAGTATAGTGTACTTTACATTATTACTAATATTATTCACTTTTTGAAAAAAAAATTTTTTGAAAATTTTTTTTTTGAAAAATTTTTTTTTGAAAATTTTTTTTGTACGTTTTTAGAGATTATTTTTTTTGATGCACTAGAAAATTTTTTTTTTACAAATTTTTCACTTCACTCAGGAATCCAACAGTTATGTTTAGCATCGTAACCAGCCCATTTGACTAGAACCATTTTTTTCTTGTTCACTACTTTTCTTTTCAAAATTTTCTCTACACGATACATAGCGTCCTCAGTTTTCTCTACGGCAGACATCTCTTCCTCATAGAATTTTCCAATAACATCTTCTCCACTTTCATCACGAAGAACGTAAACATTTGGATCTCCACGAACAACCTTACTCACAGAGAAGATTTCTTCTGTGAAATTCGCTTCGTACCCTTTCGTGAATATGCTTTTGTACTTACTTATTCTCACTTTTTGTCCAAGTTTATATTTTGGTTGTGGAAATTCACCAAACTCTTGACCAAAAAGTGTTGTCCACACTTGACTCTCGTTGTCTTTTGTTACACTTATTGGTTTCATGAGAATACTACTATGTTTTGTGTTATTGTAACTTTTCACAAGATCGTCCAGAACGTCTATCCACTTGTGAGTTCCCTTACTGTAGAAATACCTCCACATACTTGTCTTTAGAGTTCTATTAAATCTCTCGACAACAGCTGCTTTCTTGTCAGAGTTCGTAGAGAAATACTCTATGTCGTGTTCACTCAATAAGCTCTTAACACCTACGTTGTAAAACTCTAGTCCCTCGTCGAATTGTGCAAGTTTTGGATAAATTTCAAATCTTTGATGGAATTGTCGTAGTAACTCGTCTACAGCTTTTGTCATGTTCTTCGTATCTTTACGATACACAGGAATAGCGAAAGCATAACGACTAAGGATCTCAACACATGTGAGAATCCAATAGTAACCATTGTTCTTGTTCTTGTATTTTCCCATATCGACGAGATCGAGTTGAATTTGTTCACCAAGATACGAGACCCATGTTTTTCGAAACTTGTGACGTCTCACTATAGGCTTATATCGTGTGTAAGTGTCTTGAGTTTTCAACCATTCTTTCACGCTACGTTTACTCACGTTCAAACCCTCCTCTAGTGCTTTTTGATATAGTCTCTCCATGCTTTGATAACCAGTCACAGGATTGTAGTACAAATCTCTAAGACTCTGTTCTATTACAATATCACTATCCATACTTTTTATTTAAAAGTATATTAATATCAATCAAAACACTCCCTACTTCGTCTATACCACTCACATTTGTTTTACTGTGAAAAGACAAGTTATTGTATGTACCACTACGAGTAGGAACACTAGACTCGACAGTTGGAAAATGTAATACACTACCACTTAGTGTAGACTCTGATGTGATAGGAAGAACTGCAATAACACTACTTTGTTTACCTAACACGTCTATTGTCTCATCTACAAGAGTATCACAATGAATCTCTACGAACCTTAAACCTCTGTTGATATCTATCTTGTTAGGACTAACCACCTTTACTGCTCCCATTGATGTGTTCGTTGGGAAACCAAGTAGCTCTCCAAACTTGTACAACTTAGTAGGGCGAAGTGTCTTTAACGTGCATGTATGATTATGTAAGTTATGTGAAATCGTTATCCCGATGTCTTTTTCATCTGAGAAGTATGTCACAAGACTCTCGAAAGACCAGTAACCTTCGGGTATCACATGTTTTATTGAGTTATACTGAATGACGTCGTTGAAGTCTTTGATCACATTCTTATAATCCCAAAACACACTCGCTGACTTTACGACTAGAGTTGAGTTCTTTGGGAGCACCAAACTCATGTCCAACGTGATTGTTTTCCTATTACTTTCGATAAATACTGATAGTTTCTTCATTTTATTTATACTACAAATAAAATGATACAAGCATACTATGGTGTGAACTATGACAAGGCAATTAAGAATTCTGAGATTGCAATTCAAAAGGCTAAGCTAGATCTTTTGAAAAAGTATCCTCATGCAACGCTAAGTAAATTTGAATTTGATCCAGTTCAAACACAACAGGGTGATGTGACAAGAGTAGATATATACTTTCGAAATAGTGACATACTCTCGACTGACATTACCAGCACCACATTCAAGGAAGATCAAAGTATGTGGAAATGGCTTCATAACAATACACCTTTCCCAAGAATATGGAATAGTGGTGGTACAGTTCAAAAACTCATACTGACGGAGAGAGCTGGTACGTCGGATGTGATATATCCTCCATACGTGTTCAACTATCAAGTCAACAACTTTAATATCTACGTTGACGATAAGAATTACTTTAGCTCTAACCTACCCAAGATAGTGATAGACACGAAAAAGTACTATCAGGATGGACCTGACGGGAGTATGATCAGTACAGTGTGGACTTTATCAAAAAGTTACTACCAAGCCATTAGTGCCATGTACATTGCCACGTACAAGTCAGGAGTGTCTTTACAAAACCTAACACCTAGTCCTGACATTCCAAAACAAATAACGAGTCTCATGAAATTCCATGTGTACTTTACAATGAGAAGGATTATGTTCCGTCTTGACAAAAGTGGACCTGACATTGCAGACATTTTGAGATTGTACATTCCAGATTGGAGAGTGTTAAAAAACCATCTCCCTCTCGGTGGTAATTGGGTGAGTATTATTAGAGACTTACAAGGAGATTACAAACGCTATTGTCCAAGAGTCAGTAATGGGATCACAGAGTTAGGTCAGGAACTCTTAAACCAATCTATAGAAGTGTATGTCTACGCATTGTTAGGAGCGCAAGCGAAAAGTAAACAAAGTATTGTAGGTGGTCGTGCTAGTGCACGTGAAGTACAACAAGTTTTTAGAAACATTGTCGAAGATGCAGTGGTACAATATTCACCAAGTACATGGATTAATTTGATGAACAGAGCGATCAAAGACACGAACGTCAAACTAGATATGGCAGTGACACCAAACACATGGCTCATTCCACGAAGTATGGTTTTGTTAAAAACTCCTATCCCAGGTTACAATAATTTACTAAGAGAGTCGACAGAGACGAACATGGTATTTGGATTCAATAGTAAACTTAATTTTAAAAGTGTGAGTAAAAACGTGAAAACTCACTCTAATGGTGGAGAACATTTGGAAACACTAGATGGAAACAAAAAAGAGGAAACACCACCACCATCACCACCACCATCACCATCACCATCACCATCATCCAGTTTGTTACCATTTGTAGCGTTAGTGGTAGGAGTAATAGTGAGTAAGTTTGTGATATAAATAAATGAGTTTACATCTTGGATATAGTCAGTCAAAAAAGGTAACAATACCAACACAAAAGACACCACTACCTTACAAGACTGTTTTTAACGTTAACGTTAAAGATGCAAAGGTTATTTACCAACACGCTGGAAGTAGTGACAAAGTGGAGAGAATAGAAGACGGGAAATCTCGTCTTCATCAAAACGTATATCGTAAAAGTCCTACTGTAGGTGTCGGTACCGACTTTGTAAAAAATTCGAGTTCTAATAGAATGGTTTTTGATTGTCCACAATTAACTCGCGTTAATGTTTCTATATTTGTGGTTTTCAAGTTATTAACTGCTCCGTCAGTAGATAGTTACGGATACATTGTTGGTAATGATAATGGTTCTTACGATAAATTTATAGGTTACAAAACAGGATCAAACGACCAACTATCATACGGTGGTGGATGGCCTGTACAAGAATATAATTGTACAATACCAAGTGGTGTTATAAGAACTAATAAACATTTAATATCCTGTCACTGGATGATGAAAGGTAGTCATGTACGTGTGAATAACATAAAGTCGTCTGACTCGTACTTCAACGCGAATTGGAAAAACATTGGTGTTCCGTTCTCTTCGATATTCTTTAACGAACGTCTAGAGAGTTTCGATAGTACAACAGGTATATCAGGTGAGATATATGGTTTGAAGATCGTGAGTGGTTTTCTAGAGTCAGACGATATTTCGAGTCTGAACAAGAGTATGATGCTAGAGTACGATATAGTGTAGAATAAACGAGTTTACATATTGGCTATAGTCAACCGAAAAAGGAAGTATCACGAGAGCAAAGAAAGATTTTTAGATACACGTTAAATTATCCTACCTTAGTATTTAAACAAATGTCTCTTTTTTTTTTGTAACCAACTCTGGTTACAAAAGAGTAGACGAACTAGTTTTTCAGATTCTCCAAGTCAGGATAGATAGAAGGTGGTGCAGACGGGTCTTCGACGACGCGCGCTTTGACTTGATTCACAAACAGGAGTACATCGGTGTCTTTGTCTGCCTTTTTGATAACCTTCTCATTCTTTTTCACAGACTTTAACCTTTTGAGTGTGTGTTTAACACCTTCTGAGCCAGACAGTATTGTGGCCGCACCAATAGCGACAGCTCCTGATATTGGATTTGGAATAAGAATAGTTGTAACTATTCCACCAACAAGTACAATCGCAGTTATAACCACTTTCACAACAGCTTTCACTTTGAGACGTAACGTCTTCTTCTTTGAGTTTTGTAAATCTTTTTTCACAGTGAGACTTAACTCTTCTAAGTTTTGACTAAACATTCCCTTTATTAAGATAAAATTCACTTAAAAGGGTCATCTGGGATTAGTTTCCTCTGTTGTGCATATTTCACAGCTACTGTTCCTGCAGTCATTGCGACTGTGAGTTTAACTGTTCCAATGAGACTACTTGGTGCACCAAGAGATTCTCCAAAGACTTTTTTCGACACCATACTAATACCAACTGCAGCAGCGACGTAGAGTAATGTGTCGTATATTTCGTTCATGATTTGCTTACGATCTGTCATTCTTTTATTATAGTGTTTTTTCACTTAGTCAAAAGACTCGATGGTCGTGGACGTTGTCGACGATGGTGGGGTTGAGGACAAGTCTTGACACTTGTCTTGACACTTGTCTTGTTTGTACGCTAACGCGTCCTTGCGGTACGCGAAGTATAATGCACCAACGCCTGTAATAGCACCAATTGTTCCGATAACATACCCAAAACTAAAACCACTTCGTTCATCACACTCGTCGTGTTGTTTTTCCTGCTCAAACCTCTCACGAGCTTTTTTCTCTTTTGCCTCTTTACTGATCACAGCAAGTCTCTTACCTGCCTCAACTTTTCTAGGGTCTTTTATTTTCACTGGAACATTACTAGTTATCTCCATATTTATTTAATGTATTATTTACTTACAGTAAAACCAAGTTTACTTACAGTTCACTCACAGTTCACTTACAGTTCACTCACAGTAAAACCAAGTTTACTCAAGAGTTATTTCTTTTTAGTGAATGTGTCACCTTGATGTTGACTTTTAAAATATTTATTCTCATACTCCAGAGTGCTTATTTTCTTTATGCGAAACTTTGCGTACTCCTCTAACTCCGCAATCTTTTTCTCGAGTTTGAGTACCTTAATCGCATACTCTTCTAGATGTGAATGTCGTGATCGTACTCCTGTAAACATTTATTATAATTACAAAAACTCATAAAATAAAGAAATGACAACCATGATGGCAGGAGGATTATTTAATGCACTTGCATTCGCAGGTGCTGGTTTTCTATTCAAAAGTTTAGATGGAAACAAATATGGTGAGGAAATGAAACGTCATAATCTTGCAATGGAGAAACTCGCACAAGCTAGAGAAAAGTGGAACGAAGAAGAAGTTGAACACCGCGATAAACTTGCGAGATTACGACTTGCTTTGTCGGACGCTAACCGTAACATAAACGACACGAACGCAGCTCTTGACTTACTCTCCGCAACATTTCGCAAAAGACCAAAACTCCACGACTATTACACACCATCACCAGAGATGCAAGACTATTTGTCAATAACAGAAGGAGTGATGTTTGTAAGTGCAGGATGGGTTGGTTATAAAACTTATAAATACGTTGTTTTTTAAATCGATATTTGTTTAAAGAGAAAATAACACTATAATAAAGAGATGAGTATTGAATTTGGAAAGTGTGTGTTTAATAAAAAGTATAATAACGCTACGGTGAGCATTGCGATGAAACCTATTTTGTTCAAGGATGTCCTCACATTTGGAGTGCAAGAGAGTAAATTTGACAAAAAGAAATTCACAGCCGCACTATGTCTTAGCGAAGAACAGCTGGAGACTTTAGAGAAAGTTGGTGAGGAGTGTCTTAAAGGTCTTGTAGACAAAGACATCGCCGTCACTGAGGTAAAAAGCAGTCTGTACAACGACAAGGTGTACATTAAAGCAGACCCAGACTTGTTCACGGCGTACAAGGAAGACGACGAGGAGGTGGAGTTTGATGATCTAGTCAAACTCAAAAAGTATAAAGTGAACGCAGCCGTCGACATAAGTAGTGTGTTCATCAAAGATGAGGTTGCTCACTTACAGTTGTACTTTCATGAAATGGTGATATTAGACGAGAAAAAAGAGAAGAAAACAAAACGAAAACGTGTAGCTTTCTAAGAACTGTATGGTTCCCAAACAGTAATGTTTGGAAACAATAAATGAGCATTCACATGGTTAATGAACTTGTAAACTACTACTACTTCCCTATAGAACTTGAGCTCGACAAAACGATTCCAAAACGAACTTAAAGTACGTACTATAATAAAAGAGATGACACGACCAAAAGGATCACTTAACAAAATTCAAAAACCAAAAGTGAAGTACATAAGAAAACCAATTCCAAAAAAAGAGAAGGACAATCATCAAACTCTTAAAGATTTAAAAGTTATTGCAAAAGAGCGAGGGGTTAAACTGAAGTGTAACGCAAGTCATAGTGAAATTAGAGAAACATTAAATATGAAACCTATAGAAGTACCGAAGAGATACGATCATTGTAAGAGTGGAAAACCAGCTCAAATTGTCATCAAAACAAATACGACTACTGGAGAAGAGACAAAATACAAAAGCATATTTGAACTAGCAAATAGTTTGAACATGTTTGCAGGATCTATTACTTATCGAATAAAAAAAGGAAAAAGTCTTGAAATCGATGGAGACGTGTACACATTCCATAAAGAATTGTAATGATCATTTCTACAGAACAACTTGTTGAAGGAGTATGTGGTGTCTGGACGAATGAACGTAATAGGCTGTTGAGACTAACTCTCATGTTCGAATGGTTAGCACAAGGACGTCGTGGGCGAGATGATAGATTTGAGGATTTCAATAGACTCTACACAAACGAAGCAGGTGAACTCACTCTAAGCAATTTGATAGAACTTATTGAGACTCACGACGATTTGAGTCAAATTTTTTACTTTCTTCTTGGACTTTTAAGTGATGATGATTATGAACAGTTTTTAGATCGAGACAAAAGATTCAATCTTTTGAAAAACAACTAGTTTAGTACAATCGATTTTTTTATCACTTAAAATAACACTATAATAAAGACATGACCACTTACTTGAAAAATAAAATAAGTGCGTGGTACAACTGGATCGCTGGAACACCAGAACCAGCCACTGCACCACCAAAGTCTTACATGAAGGAGAAACTCATCGAGTGGTCTAATTGGTTTGTTGATCATACACCAGAACCTATTAGAAGAAGAGTCACGAATGCTTTCACGTCTTTGAGAAGTAAGGTGAACACGTTAATTGACGATGATACGACTACACCCGAAGAAGAGTTTCATGATGTGAAAGATCATGTCGTCAAAAGATCAGAAACTGCTCTACGTGGGTTTTCAGAGACACATACAATAGACGCACCAGACAAAGTGGATCCAAAGTCATTCTTAACAAATATAAAAGCATCAGTGATCGATCTTTGGACATACGAATTGGAAAAGAAAAAAGGATTAAAGACAAAACTTATCCTAGAGTGTGTCATGGTAAGAACAACAGACGCTGGAGACGTAGAGTCTACTGCAATGTTTCACTCATTGACAGAGACGTTGTTAGAAGGAACTGACATGAACGAAGTCTATCACAAAATGATTGGGAAAATCCAAGAAAGTCTTGCCACTTATTTGAAAAAAGGAAGTAATTGGCGAGTGTTACGTGTTGAGAAGTTAGACATTTTTGTTGACACGTATAAACCAATGAATGGTTCGTCTTACATTCCTACTCCAAACGTCTTGGTGAGAAAGAAAGCCATTATCAATGTTCAAAACAAAAAAGACAACATGTGTCTAAAATGGTCTATCACTGCTGCGAGAATGTTAAAACAAAAAAATGCAGAGAAAGTTAGCAAAGAGATGAAGAGAGAGAGTGAAAAGTTTAATTGGAATAACATCTCGTTTCCATCGTCGTTGTCAGATGTTAAAAAGTTTACGAAAAACAATAAAATAAATATTAACGTATTCGCATACGAAGGTAAAGTTGGTCTATATCCACTTCCTATCGGTGGAGAGTCAAAAGACGCTATTAACCTATTACTTATTACAGAACAAAACGAAGACAACACAGTGAATTCACATTACGCGTGGATTAAAGATTTAAGTAGATTGTTGTCAAGTACAAAAAGTAAACACAACGGTAAAATCTTCTATTGTTGTCGGTGTCTTAATAGTTTCAGTAGTCAAGGTGTTTTGAACAAACACGACGAACATTGTTCACGTGTAGATAGTATTAAAACTGAAATGCCAAAAGAAGGTGAAACCATAAAATTTGACTTTGAGAGTTTCATCGAACCTATATCAACGTGTGTAAAAAATCCAGAGAGTAGTTCTACAACACAATACCAACATCACACCCCCTCTGGATTTTGTTTTCATCTCAAATGTTTCGACGATGTGTTACATTACGAAGAGCCTTATCTCTACACGAAAAAAGTCGAAGGTGAAAACATTGGAGAAAAATTTGTTGTCGAAGTAGAGAGAGCTGTGAAAAACGTATGTGAAAAGTTTAAAGTCGCAAAAACAATGATATACGAAACAAAAGACAAACAGATTTACAAAAACAGTAAAACATGTTGGTTGTGTAGTGAGGGTTGGTCAAAATTAACTAAAAATGGAAAACCAGATCATAAAGTAAGAGATCATTGTCATCTCACTGGAAAATTTCGTGGTGCCGCTCATAACACATGTAATTTGAAATATAAGTTACCAAAATTTGTGCCAGTTATTTTTCATAACTTATCAGGTTACGATGCACATTTGTTCATCAAAAATCTTGGTGTTACAGAAGGAGACATTAAGTGTATTCCTAACAACGAAGAGAAGTACATCTCCTTCAGTAAAGACATTGTTGTAGGTCATTACACGAATAGTAGTGATGAAGAAAAACCTATTAAACGGGAAATAAGATTTTTAGATAGTTTTAAATTCATGGCCTCTAGTTTAGACAGACTAGTGAAAAACTTATCAGAAGACCAACTTGTAGGAACACGAAAACAGTTTCCTAATGATTTCAAACTCGTCTCTAGAAAAGGTGTTTTTCCTTACGAGTACATGACAGATTTGTCAAAACTCGGCAAAACTTCACTTCCTACTATCGACAAGTTTCATTCGAAGCTTACAGATAGCGACATCACTAATGAAGACTATCTACACGCACAACATGTGTGGAGACATTTTGGAATGTCAACGTTACGAGATTATCACGATCTCTATCTCAAAACTGATGTACTCTTATTGGAAGATGTTTTCGAAGAGTTTCGAACTGTATGTAAAACTAATTATGGATTAGATCCGGCGTTCTATTTCACATCACCAGGACTAAGTTGGGATGCGCTCCTAAAAACTACAGGAATGGAGTTAGACTTGTTGACAGACATCGATATGTTGTTAATGATCGAAAAAGGAATTCGTGGTGGTGTTAGTACTATCACGAAAAGACATGCACAGGCGAATAACAAGTTCATGGATTATCAGAAAAAGACTCCGTTTGTAGATTCACCAAACTATGATAACACAAAACCTAATGTCTACTTACCCTACTTAGACGCGAATAATCTTTACGGAGCCGCAATGAGTATGTCACTTCCTGTAAGCGATTTTAAGTGGATGACTAACTTAGATGAATGGCGAGACGTGACGTGTATTCTAGAAGTAGATCTGGAGTACCCCAAAGAATTACACGACCATCATAACGACTATCCCCTTGCCCCTGAACGAGTTTTAGTGAACGGAATAGAAAAACTTATTCCAAATTTAAATAACAAAGTGAAATATGTTATTCACAAAGAGAATCTTGAACTCTATCTTAAATTAGGATTAGTGTTGACAAAAATTCATCGTGGTATTACATTTGTAGAAAAACCATGGATGAAACAATACATTGAAAAAAATACACAATTGAGAACAAAAGCAAAAAATGATTTCGAGAAAGATTTTTTCAAATTAATGAATAACAGTGTATTCGGAAAAACAATGGAAAACATTCGTAACAGAGTGGATATTCAATTAGTAACTGATGAAGAAAAAATGCGAAAATTAGTTGCAAAACCAAACTATCATCATCGTACTATATTCGACGAGAAACTTGTCGCTGTTCATATGAAACGAACTAGTGTAGAATTTAACAAACCAGTCTATTTAGGAATGAGTATTTTAGATTTGAGTAAAACAGTGATGTACAAGTTTCATTACAACTACATCAAACCAAAATATGGTTCTGATGCTGAGTTGTTGTTCACAGATACGGACTCGTTGATGTATGAAATTAAGACGGAAGATTTCTATAAAGATATTTCGGAAGATGTGAAAGACATGTTTGACACTTCTGATTATCCAAAAGTTCATCCTTCAGGAATTCCTACTGGACTCAACAAGAAAGTAGTTGGACTTTTCAAAGATGAACAAAGCGGTGAACAAATTCAAGAATTCGTTGGATTAAGAGCGAAACTCTACGCGTGTAAACAACTTTGTAAAACTCAAAAGAAATGTAAAGGTGTGAAAAAATCTGTAGTAGAAAAATCTATTACATTCGACGATTATAAGAAATGTCTTTTCTCTGGAGAGAGTCAAATGCGAACGATGAACACGTTTCGATCACGGAAACACGAAATCTTCACAGAGGCTATCCATAAGACGGCGTTGAGTTCAAACGATGATAAGAGACATATTTTACCTGACGGAGTGAACACATTGGCGTTAGGTCATTGGCGAATCGATAAATAATTTAAAAAGTTTAACTAAATAAATAAACATGAGTGAAACAGTCAGAGTGTGTCGTCATTGCGACTACAGAGGTTCACCAACTGGTGTTAAACTACATTTGAGAGCGAAACATGACATTTTACAAAAAACAGAGAAAGTGCTTAAAACACTTAGACACGCTTGTACGACATGTGGGTTGACATTCTACAACGCGAAAGCAAGTGAAAAACATATAAACAAAGTTCACAAAGGATTTCAAGCTCAAAACCCTAGCGACGAAGTCGCACGTCGTATTGCTAGCGACGTCGCGAGTAGACCAATATGAGTCTTGTCTTAAAAAACAAAACTGGGAAACTAGTTTTGTTTTTTCAACACGTGTTCGGGAACACGTGTTTGGGGTTGACACATGTTTGGAACACGTGTTTGACATGTGTTTGGAACATGTTTGGAAAGACGTCGGGAACATGTTCGGGAAATGGTTTGACATGTGTTTGACACGTGTTTTTTTTGGAAATGGTTTGACATGTGTTTGACATGTGTTTGACACGTGTTTAACACGTGTTCGGGAAATGTTTTGGAACATGTTTAACACGTGTTCGGGAACACGTGGTTAACACGTGTTTGAAAAGACGCCATCTTTGAAGGGGTCGGAACATGTTCGGGAACATGTTCGGGGATGTGGTCGGGAAATGGATAACCCATGTTTTGACACGTGTTTGGGAAATGTTTTGACACGTGTTTGACATGTGGTTGACACGTGTTTGACACGTGTTCGGTAAATGGTTTGACATGTGATTTGAAAAGACGCCATCTTGGAAATTTAGGAGTTGGATGAGGTCGGGAACGGGATCGGGATGTGTTCGGGAAATGGATCTCGACTGTAGAGTTAAACCTATTGCGAGAGGAGGTCGGGGTCCTGACTATTTTTGGAGGGGGTCCAAAACCAATGGAGAGTTCTGACTATTTTTTTGAAAAAAAGTCAGGACTCTCCTTTATCTACTACTAAGATCACCCCAACGCTTCGACCGATCAAAGAGAGCGCAGCCTAAATGAACTGTCACCACGCACTGTTAACATCGCACTTGAAATTACACGCAACTGAAACATGCCGACAGCGGTGTCACCAGTTGATGTCACCAACTTGAAAATACAATTAATGTCGCACGCGGATCGTAACAAGGTTCGGTACTTTCTTGTTAAACGGTTTTCGTTATGGTTTTCGTTTGGGATTTCACAAAGAGTTATCAAAGCTCAAGTCCGCAGAATCAAATTGCCCAAATTGACGAATATTAGTGAAAGAGTTGCAACTTGGGCGGGTTTTTGGTCCTACGATAGCACCACCGATTGAAAACTTACATGTGATACGTTTTGGTGTGATACCTAAGAAGGGCAACGACAATTGGCGGCTTATTCTTGACCTGTCACATCTCATGGCCAATAGCGCAAACGACAGAATAATAAAAGAATAATTTTCACTGACTTACACGAAGTTGAAGAATGCGATAGATACGATTATGCGCTACGGTAGAGGGACGTTGAGGGATTTTTTGAAGAACAATTTTGATGTGGAAGACTTACTTCATTATTTGGACGATTATTTTACGTTAGGCCCCGCAAACTCTAATATATGCGCTCGACGTTAAACCGCCATTAAACAAGCAGCCGGAAAGCTAGGCACGTCGGGCAGCGAAGGTTATGGCGTGTGTTACGCGTGCCAATGGTTTCAAGGGTATTGGTCGGCGTCCAAACAACCCATCGGTCTCGGAATAGCCTACAAAGAATTGTTCCCTACTGCATTGCCTTGCCATGTGTGGAGACGGGAGTGGTCACGAAAGCGAATCCAGTTATTGTGCGACAATGAAAGCGTAGTGCCCATAATCAAGTGTGCCACGTCTAAAGACTCGAACATTATGCACTTGTGTCGCGAATTGTTACTTAACGCAGCGCGATTTAATTGTAATGTGTCCGCCGTTCATGTCCCTGGTAAGACAAATGCTCTAGCTGATGTATTGTCGCGCTTTAACATGCAGGCATTTTATTTTTCTTTCAAATTAGCAGCACAGGCATCTGCGACATCAATAACGGCTAATTTAATGGGCTAGTCAACGAGACAGTATTAATGGTATATAATATGATTAGTTAGATATATATATATATATATATAAAAAAAACAAAAAAAAACAAACGTGTGTGTCGTCATGTATGGTCAATCGGGAACCTGGGTGCAGGCCCAGCATGTTCACATTATCATGGCCTCATGGGCTCTGTAACGTCGGGGTAGCAATCCGCACATATACTGTCGTAATTTTTTTTCTCTCTCCAACTACATATAATTTTACTGTTTAATTTCGGGGAGATAAATGCAGGTGATCCCATATACCATTGTAACGTCGGGGAGATACCCACAGGAAGTGGTGACCCCATACCCACAGGAAGTGGTGACCCCTTTCGGCATTTGAGCATCGGGGAGATACCCACAGGAAGTGGTGACCCCATATGCTATTTGAACGTTGGGGAGATACCCACAGGAAGTGGTGACCCCTTTCGGTATTTGAGCATCGGGGAGATACCCACAGGAAGTGGTGACCCCATATGCTATTTGAACGTCGGGGAGATACCCACAGGAAGTGGTAACCCCATATGCTATTTGATCGTTGGGAAGATACCCACAGGAAGTGGTGACCCGATATGCTATTTGAACACTGGGAGATACGCACAGGAAGTGGTGACCCCATTCAGCATTTTTTAACTGCGGGGAAATATCCACAGGACGTGGTGACCCCATTTGGCACTTAAACGTTGAGGAGAGACCCACAGGAAGTGGTTGTAATCACGTGCTGGACGTGCATCTCAGAAGTTGCGAAGGTGGAAGGTTAGGGAGGGGTTACTAGATTGATTACTTTGAAGTGTAATGCTTGTAAGGAACTAAGCATTACTATGGTGGTCAGATCAAGATCAGCTCGCGTTATCTTGACCTGAATTCCAAGTAACAATAATACTGACGTGCAAAACCCTGTAGCAAGACCTGCACCTAACCTTCCACAATTGGTAAGTAAAGTGTACGTAGGTGTTAATTTGAGATTACATCGCAATGGTATGGCCCGAATAAAGCAGCGCAACTTAAGTGTCCATCGAGACATTTGAGACGATGTTTATTCAGTCGCCCAAATTGCTTTGAAACAGCATTGCTGGCTTTTTCGCGCAATTCTTAAGCAAGTTCGCCAATGGCCTTCGATAATCTTTAATGTATGGATAGCGTTCATTGATTTGGCCTTTTGCGACGAGCCAGACAGAAATTGTTTTGAATACGGATGATAGTATATGTTTCCTGGCCAAATATTTGTCTACGTTTGCATCCCACCGCTCGGTATCTCGACATAAATAATATATACTGTAATCGTGTCAATATAAGGTGAATCGTTCGACTGGAATACTCATTCGATAGTCAGTCGCTTTCTAGACATGAACGGCAGCGAAATGGGATACTCAAGTTGCGTCGAATTCATAATAAACGACACCGCAATTGCAAATCATTCAACTAAAATATTAAAATATTATTCACACAAAATGCGAGGGATTATTGCCGATACGTATATCTATATTCATACTTGCATAATGCAAATTATTTCCGTTCGTCACGCGTTCGTCACGGGGGCTATATTCGTGAGCGCCAATTACTTCCGTTCGTCACGCTATATCTAATTCTCCAGGAGAAGCGAAAACACTATCAAAGACAGCAAACTGTAAAATCTACAAGTATAGAACACTGTAGGAAAAGTAACAACTATACAAAGTCACCGGGTTTATATAGTCTATATTTGTTATATAATTATAACCAATTACTGGCGTTCGTCACGCTATATCCGTTCGTCACGCGTGAGTCCCGGCGGCTGTGCGTCACGCGTGAGTCATGTGTGAGTCACGGCGGCTGTGCGTCACGCGTGAGTCACGCTCAGCATGACGTGTGTTTCTCGACCAATCAGCGCGCGGCGGCATCCCTTTGGGAGCCATATGGTGGGGGGGGGGGGTTACCTACTAACCTTGTCACAGAAAATTAAACTTAAACCTGAAAACGTTTGACAATAAGATGATGCATCAACAAACGACATGTTTTCACGACAAGGATTACCAAACTTTACATGGCTAGTCCCAGTTTGTTCAACGACCAAAAAATTCAACGTAATAAAATCGATTACTTGAAAACCATACGTCCTAATCGCTTGAAAATAACGCTGTTGATAAAAATTGATGAGACAAAATAGCCGGCAAACGTTCATGCAAACTTGCAAGAAAGTGACCGAGAAAACGTGAATCGTTTATGCCGTGTCCTTTGGTATAAAGTGCTTACAAATACGATACGGAAAACGGCAATAAAAAGGAAATACCTGTAAAAATACGAACTGGGGATGAAAGACACACAGGTTTCACACATCACAATTCTATCCATTCGTAAACAGTGATAGTTGTTTTCCCATTCAAAATTATTTTAATTTCATTTTGGGTCGAGTCCAATATATCCCAAAATATTTCAGTGTGAACAAACATAACCC
Organism: Chrysogorgia sp. JL179-B06; assembly: GCA_035772405.1. Lineage (NCBI taxonomy): Eukaryota > Metazoa > Cnidaria > Anthozoa > Scleralcyonacea > Chrysogorgiidae > Chrysogorgia > Chrysogorgia sp. JL179-B06. The sequence goes on along the minus strand of JAYKKM010000270.1, from coordinate 771,721 downwards.
CCCAAGAGCCTGCAGGCTATCGGAATACTTGGGCTTGAAAACGTTTCCAGTGAGCACAAACATAGAATTAACGAAACAGCAAAACTTCTATCATCAATTTTATTATCCAAAATCCACGTCCAAACTATTTTACATCAATATATTTCAAGTGAACGGCATTCTCAAGAATCGAACTATGTGCTTCGCTCTCCATTTGTTGGCCATTTTTGCAATAAATGAGCCTGCACATAATCAATAAATCTCAAAACAGCGTTCAAGAAATATATGACATCATACACTCGTTAACGTATGTTAATTTATGTTAACTATCCATTGCGTAGTTAACTAGGTGGTTATAGTTAACTACGCGACTAACTACGCTTTATACAACGGGATTTAACCATGTAGTAAACTAACCATAGTTAAGAAAGTTAACTGGGTAGTTAACGCTACTATAGTTAAAGTTAACTAGCTTTTTATACAACCGGCCCCTGGCGTCACGAGGGGGCGAAACAGTCAAAAAACAAAAGGGAAAAGACAAGGACAACCGACTGCAAGAAAGAAGCGACCCAATTTGCAATGTCAGAAAATTCCGTTTGATGCTGTATTTTGTTTGCTAAAATTCAGATTTTTGTGAACAAAACTTGGCGAACTCATTCTCGATAGCGTGTTACACGAAATCGAGGCTCCTCAAAACGCATCGCTCAGAATAACAAAAACACATTGCTCAAAATGCCAAAAGTGGAATTGGCAAAATAGATAATGCAATTCAGTCTATAAAATAATTGTTTGAGGAATTGGAGACTGTCTTTACAGTGGAACCTCAGTTGGACAGATTAGAATCTATTTTCAATTTAGTTGAAGCAAATTATAGAAATATAAAGAAACAACAAGAAACCATAGCTGATAGAATTGTAGAGGATGGTTTGTCGGAAGATGATCAGATGTTAAAATCCAACGGAGAAGTTGGCGAAAAGCTAAAAAATTAGTATTCACAACTTGCTAAAGTTTATGCGGCTTACGAAAAGAAGCTTAGCTCAACTAAATCATCTACAGAAAATTCAGAATCATTGGAAGCGATGACATCAGCATGAGTGACAAAAATGGCGGAAGCCATAGAAGGCTCCAAGTCAAAGTCTAGTGGCCTTGAAAGGTTACCAGTAAAATCTTGGGACGGATGCAGAAGATCATATTCCACCTGGAATATTCGCAAGACAAAGACGAGCAACTACAACGCTTCAGGAAAGCAATGCCTAAAGGGTTATGGTGGACAGACCAGGTGAAAACTTGCAAGCTAAGAGTATTGATCGCGCATGGGAAATTCTTGATGTTGAATTTGCTGACAAAAGGAAACTCATGGATGGTTTATTGGCGGGAATAAATAACAAAAAACCAGTGAAGAATGACTCGAGATCACTTTCTTAATATATACTTAATAACCGGTTATGTAACTGATATGGAAGACAATGGATGTCCTGTTTCCTTGTCGACCGAAGCTCCTTTCTTTATATCTATCCTGGTGACAATTCAGCCTTTGGTCTAGATATTAAAAGAGATAAAAAGGAAAAATGTATCAAACCTTATGCACTGGTTACATGAAGAGACAAGTCTTCGTTCAAGATGAAAACCTAATGTTGTAAATGAGAATGGTCCGAGAACCGATCTGCAAACTCTGAAATACATGAACCAGAGACATGCAAACAAAATGTTGCCAAACAAAACACCTACTCACTGCTTGTCCTATCTATCAGAGTTCAACAGTAAACCAAAGATGGGACATTGTTAAACAGAAGCAGAGATGTCGGAAATGCTTAAGAGCGGTACGTCATCTGATAAGTGTAAGTGTAAGTGCATGTAAGAAAAACTACCACTGATCATTGCACAATGACAAGAGGAACGAACTATCATCAAATTTAAACCCGAATGCTCCTACATTTCCTAATCATAAACTCTTCTAAACACAAGAATGACGTTCAGACTGTAACTGGACTATGCCCAATTCAAAAGATTAAAGTGGCAGATGCAAATGGAGTACCTATGGATATTCTTACAATGCTGGATACTGGTTCGAATACTAGTCTCCTTTCTAAAGCTGCAGCAACGAAACTTGGATTAAGCGGACAACAAACACACTTAACTATGAACCTGGCTGGAGGGGGCAAGAAGTCTGAAGTTTCTGAAATTGTAGAAGTCACCATGGTCTCATCAATTGAAGATGTCAAAAAAAACCTTCTTGTACACACAGTCAACAAATCATGCAGCAGCGCCAAAACAGTTTCAAAGAAGGCTTTGGAGAAATATGATCACCCGAGTCCAAATTCAGAAAACTGCATCTATCTGGTGGAAAACTGCATCTATCTGGTGGATTTACTTCTTGGAACAGACTTTGCGGATGCCTTGTAGATATTCATGCTATACCAGGAGAACCTGGAGAGCCTATAGCTAAGATGAACTGATTTGGTTGGTACGTCTTAGGCCAATTTTCTACGAGCAATTCAAGAATTCAATCAGTTGATGTTGATACAATGAGCGTAATGGAAGACATGAATACTCTTCTACAACAAGATCTTGTTGGAATGAAACTAACCAAACTGTGTACGTGCAGCGAGAGCGAATTACGGGAGAACAAATTTGTTAAGTCACTTTCCGAGTCAACGACAGTGGTAGACGGCAGGATCGAAATCAAAATGCCTTGGAAAGAAGATGGCCCACCGAAACATAGCAACTATGACATTGCTCTTAAAATAATTTACTCAATTGAGAGATTATTTGAAAGAAAAGATGCACCGAGCTCATTGACGAAGAGGTTCAGAAGGTAGTTTCCCAAGGTTTTGTGACCGAGATTCCCCCAAAAGAAGTGGATCATACGAAACCTGAATGGTATTTACCATTTCAAGCCGTCTCCACACCTGACAAGACAACAAAGCTTCGATTTGTCTTCGATTCTTCCGCGAAAGGTCATGATGATCTCTCTCTCTCTTAATGATCATCTTGAGAAAGGCCCGAATTATATTGTTGGGTGAAATAGTTTATTGATTAATAACGAGTTTAACAGCTTCACACAAAGAACAGATATATGAAAGCCCCGAAAGACAAAGATACAACAACTAACTGAAAAACGTTATCGTCGTCATATCACGTCAAAGCTAGCTACGCCATAACAAACTAGTTCAAAAGTTAATACAACATTGACGTATAAAACTACAACTGAGTGCTCTATCTGCACTCAACAATATAAACGATCTTCCGAGTGTCCTTGCGGCATGGCGATGGGATAACGTTGCGTACTCCAGCGATGTGCGCAAATGTTCAACCAGATTCTAGTGCATCCCAATGACCAAGTCTTCCATCGATTTCTATGGAGGAGGAGTCCAACAGAAGAACCAACTGTTTATCAGTGGCTGCAATTGAGCTTTGGAGATAAGCCAGCACTGGATATTGCGTCAAATTCAGTTAAAGTCCTGGCCAAAGTTGTTATATTCACGCACCCAAAACCAACTCAGACTAAAACAAGCTTTATTTTACAAAAACACATGCCCTTAAATACAATACAACGATTAAATTAACATAACCTACCTAAACAATTTACATAAAGTACACGCAATACATACAAGGAAATCTAAATATAACAAAAGCGTCTCAAGACGAAGAGCGCCAAGCAGCAACAGAACTTCTGCAACATGTGTACGTCAATGATGTTGGAGGATCTTGTTCAACAGTTGAAGGTAACGGGTGAAATGAGACCAATCGGATCCCACAGCTGGGCTAGAACAGCAAGGCAACTTCCCTTTGTAAACGCTTCGAACTTACCGATAATTTCCTCTTTCTTCAAGGTAAACTTGTCCTGTTTCTTATCCCATTTGTGTCCGAGCAGATCTGTAAATCTTTCATCTTGTGACTGATCAATCTCTTTACTGTTCGAGTGCCAAGTTTTGATCTTAAACATTCCATTTTCAAGTATTGCATCAATTCCTGCAGTGACTTTTTTTGCTGAATTGACCAATCAAAAGAGCGCCATTTTGCTATCCATTTGGATACTCAGTTGGGTAGCACATTCGCTGTGGCGACTACTTACCAGGGAAAGTCCCTGGGGAAATTCCGTTTTGTACGTGCGGCGATTTACTAGGGAGAGTCACCGTCGCGTGACATTAGTGATTAGCATTAGTTATTCATTAGTGATTCTGTCTGATACAAAGTGTTGCTGATTTACGTAAACTCTCCGTTCGATTTTTTTTCAGCCAAAATCGTTTAGTGTCTTTAGGGTTTTCGACGAATATGAACGCTTACAATACTATCGCGTCCGTGTTGTGTTGGATATACGATGTCTCACCTTCGGCTCGCTTCCGCTCATATTGTAATTTGATAGCACTGTCTCCTTCTTCATTTGGAGGTTCCCCCTCGGGGATTTCCCCTCTAGCCATATGGCTAAATACGTGTTTACTAGTTGTCAGTCCACCTGATAGCAACCCTAAACAAGGGAGGTAGGGTGATACGTATGATATAAACTTCTTTACGTCTCTTTTTAGTAGCTTGTCAGTGTTCAATTCATTTTCAAGCTTCTCAGGTGACTCAATAGCGTCGAACCCCCCTAACGCTTGCGAGAACTTGCTTATTAAAAAGTCACAGAGGAACGCGTTCGCTTTCTCCATTCTTTTTGCCTCCCATTCTTCGTAGATCTTGTTGATAACTTTAGCTGACGCTTTCTTAATGTGAACAACCGATTTGTCCAATTCTCCATCCTCAGCGAGTTTAGTAAGTTCGTTTCGTTTTTTGTCTACATCATTTTGCGGGGTGTCGTCGACTTGTGGTGTGTCGTCTTCAGCAATAGTGGATTCTGTGTCTTGTATCTCTTCAATGAGTTCGTCAATTGTTTCGAGATTTTTTGTCTTGCGCTTTGGCATGTCCTATACTATACAATATGTTTTATTTTTGCGGAATAACTACTTTGTACGAGTACGGGTGTCTTAGAAGTATCTCCAATCTTGCGTACTCATTGTCTTTCAACTGTTTTATTATTTTCTCAATCTCCGCTTTATATACTCCATTGAGATAATCGTCTACGATGATTTTCATATCGTTTCTGTTAGGGTTATAGAATGTTACTAACTTTGAGATGTTCTCGCGATATGGTTTACTAATTGAGGTTAGTTGTTGTGTTATAACTATCGTGGATAGGTTGTGGTGTCTAGCACTAAAGGCTAGTTTGACTAATTCACTTGTTCTGTTTTTAACGTCCTGCCCACTTGCGCAATCGTCTAGTATTATCAACGAGTTGGTACCTTTATAAATCTCGGTTACGTGTTTAAGAACTATGTTGACATTGTCCTGCTGACACTGAATAGCGATAAAGTATGGATCTTTCTTTTTATGAATTTCCATTCTCTGTACGTCTTATTCCATTCGAATGTTGGACATATAAATGATGTACTCGAAGTGATTCATATAGTCTTTCTCTATCATGTTCAAGAGGTAACGCGTTTTGCCGCAGATTGGATTGATTGTAGGTCGTTGTTGATTAGGTTTACGAGACCGTCGGAGAGCACGAATATTCTACACATAACGTTCGCTGCTGTGGCTTTTTTGTTAATGTCATCAATATTCCTGACTGGGTGTTCACAATCTTTTTTCCAGTTGCGACTTTCGCGTTATCTTCGATAGACCTAAGGTCAACAACCAAAGCGAAACCATCTTTTTTTACTTCTTCGACTAATCGTTTAAACCTCTCGTCAACCTCGACACTACCTTTCGCTCTACTATAATCAAACGTCTTGCCTTGATCCTTCGAGAAAAGAACTTTTTTACCTTCGAATGCGACGCCGTTTTGATCACCCTTCTTACCAGAAGTTATGGTTGACTCGTCAATGAGTCTCTTCGAGCTCGGTCCATCTTTCACTCTAATGTCTAATTTTAGAACCTTTTTGAAGAAGCCTTTCTTATCCCTCACTATTGACGACGTTACGGTTGATCTAAGTCTGTTCGTGTTCGGTATGTCTTCATATATGTCGTTTAGATCTCTTTGGCCCCCTTTGTCGGTACTGCGTCAGCTTCTATAGTCACCGTCTTACCATCGTCAATGAACGACGTTTCTTTTTGCCCACCTTGCCTTCTAGCTAGCTCACCTCTTATCTTACTCGCAGTGTCGCGACTGTTGACGTAATTGACATGAACGTCTTTCGGCATTCAATCATACCGTACTCAATGGTTGTATCGCTGAGCCACTCTTCAGTCTCAGTGAGCTCCTCTTCTAATTGCTCGTTAGTGATATCTTTATACTCATTGAAGTTTTCCATCTCGTGGTCGTCGAAACCTTCCCCACCTTCAGCAATATTATATTAACTCACATTTTGAATATCGCTTTCGTGGGGTGAGTGTTGTGACTCGCCAAGTGCGCCGAACTTGTTAGACTAGCGAGTAAACTAGAATATGAAGCGACGTGTTCTGTGAAAAGCCATGGAGGGGGGTAAGTAGTGAATTTCGAGTTTAAAGCGACATGTTCAAAAAAACCGTTTGAAAAGTCGTTCGTAAGAGCTTGGTTGAGGTTGTTTTATCGATTTGAAATAGCTACAAAGTTGATCGTCGCATTTTGATGTATGAAGCGACACTATTGAGGTCAGCTTGGTCTGGCGGTACGCTGAGTTAGTGTTTGGCCGTCGTATAAAAAATGAAACTGCTCCCGCGTACCGCCATGTGCTATACTACTAAAATTCATAAGTGGGTGTGTGAGACGTGCGATAGGTCATACCATGTAGCCTCTAAAAGTAAACACCTAAGGACCAAAAAGCATTTGAAAAATTGTAACATCTAGTTTTGGATTATTTTGTTATGTCCATACGCATAGCTAGATATACCGTCCGGTAGTATGTGTCGTTTGTCGTCGAAGCAGCTTAAGGATATTTTATTTATTTCGTAGCTTACTAGTTGATGGTTTTTGCTGCGAATAGTTTTCATTATGTGAGACATGTGTTTACTATTTATTAGGACATCCTTATAGTTATCATGTCTTATGTTCTTTCTAATGGTACTCTTCTTGATACCTTTAGCAGTCTTCCCACCTTTTCCATCTTCTTTCACGTAGCTATACATTTTCGACCTTAGACCTACGAACTCAACAATGGGGACTCCTGATGTCTCATCCTTCATTTTACCAATAACCTTCTTATTAGTCGAGTCATAGTATGGAGATGACTTGACGTATCCACTAAAGTCGAACATGTCTTTATCAGCGTAGATGTTTTTGTATATATCCTCCGTCTCAATCTCGTACGTTAGACTGTCTGTATCAGTGAATAGTAGTTTGGCTCTATCATCGTAGTTCTTTTGATGTAATTGTAGTGAAAGTCATACATTAGTGTCTTTGACACCCTAGAACACACATACCTACAAACGTCGGCCTATTTAGGGTTAACGTCTCTTTGATCTTGTGAACTGCTACCAAGTTATCGTTAAATATTTTGCTGCTCACAAAGGTTGGTTTTGACGTGTGTCAAATTTGTTACTTGTCCTCATTTGTTACTAAATTTGTCCTAAAAAATTGTCCTCATTTGTTACTAACTCTACGTTCACACGTATTCGTAGATTCTACATAGTCTTTCCGAATACACTATTGTTCATGAGTTTGAAAAAGTCTTTCTCAAAGTCGTTCTTTGCTTGGGTTCTCTTGTCTGTAGTAAAGTCGATATATTGCTTGAGCCATGGCGACTGGTCGAACTGAAGTACTCTATGTATCTTTTGAACAATTGTAGGTTTCTATAATGAACGACATACTTACTTTTATCGTTTAAGTTTAGTATTAGTTTCGCGACTTCTCCTAGATATCTTAAACTTATTTTGGATTGTCTTACAATAGTTTGACAACATATTACCACTTACTTTCATCTTCTCAGGGGCTAAAGGATAGTCGTTATGAAGATCGTGCAACTCCTGTGGATATTCTAGATCAACCTCTAATATCACTCCTTTTCTAGAGTCGTCTTTATACTTCGATAGGTCGATCTCTTTTATCCATTCAAACCCACCAGTAGGTAGGAACTGACTCATAGCCCAACCATATAGGTTATTAGCGTCCAAATATGTGATGTATTTCGAGGGTTTCTCATTATCATAATTTTTCATATATTTATTATTGGCTTCTCCGTATCTGTTCGCTATGTATGACACTCCTCCACGCATCCCTCTCTCGACAAACTGAAACATATCAATATCTGTCATCAATTCTAGTTTTATATTTGTCATCTTCAACGCAGCATCCCAGGATAGTCCAGGTGAAGTGAAATAGTGACATGGATCTAACTGATAGTAGAGTTTACATGTTCGTCTAAAGTTCTCGAATACATCAGCTAGTAGTAGCACGTCAGACTTAAGGTATAGATCGTGATATTCGCCCATGTCTTTAATCTCAAAAGCTCTCCACACTTCTGACGCATGTTCATAGTCCTCATCGGATACACTCTCATCGTTTAGAACACTGTAGAACTCCTCTTTTTGTGGCAAACTCATTTCCTCAAACCTTTCGAAACTATCCATGTAATCATCATATGGGTATACCCCCTTTCTTGATACCAATCTCAACTTATCATCTTGAAACTCTTCAGATATATATTTAAAACAATCTCTTGGTAGGTTACTGACTAGGTTCTCCAAACTAGAGCTCATAAATTGAAAGCTGTCCAGAAATACTAGGTTTTTACCTAACATGAATGCCATATATTTCTCCATATTATTTGGTATGACATTAATCTTCTGATCTAACTTACCTATCTCTTGCATTATAAAGTGACTATCATAACCTCTTAGATTGTGGAAGATGACGGGTATCTTATCAGTCAGTCTGTAGTTCCTGATTTACTAGTGATGTGGCAATGGTCTCTAACTCTTACGTCTCCACTTATATACTCCTTATCACAAATATGACATTTGGTAGCTTTCTTGAAATTTGTTTTATCATCTTTGGTCAACACCATATCCTCGTTGAAATGCTCCTTTCTAACTTCTTACAGTATCTAACCTCCTCTAACATCTTTTTCATGAACTTTCTAACTGCATTCTTACCTCGAAACACCTCTACTGGTTTGCTATATTTATCATCGTAACAGCACACTACTTTGTAGCCATACCCACAGTCTGTGTGTTTCTGATACGCACTAGTGTATGACCCTGTGTATTGACCTTCTCTGTGATAGCCTCGAAGTCTGCGTATATCAAACGGTACCTCTAGTTGTTTGTGAAAGTTTTCGTACTCAAGAATATTGTCTCCTTTTTCTGGCATCTTAATTGCTTGTTTATCATTTACCACCATACAATTCCTCTTGTGTTTCTCAAGCACGACTCTAGTGCTGAAACATTCAAGACAGTACCTACAGAAGTTCTTGTGACACTTATGTTTAGACTGATTGAACATGAATCTATCGAAATCTTTAATATATACGTAGTGTCGTTTGTTACCATTTGTTATAAGTAGCAGGTCCATATGATCCTCGTACCTCTCCTCAGACACGTAGATAGGTAATGGCTGTCTATTCTCATACCCAAATACGCTAATACTTATGTTGTTCTGTTTCTCTATCTTATTATAATGTTTCATAGATACTGGGAACTCCACTTTCTCATAGTTCACAGTGCCAACATTTTTCTTATGTTTCGACACTCTCTGTGGATCCTTTTTTACAGGATTCTTATGTAACACATGACACCACATAAAACACTTGTCATCGTTGTTCTTTATGTTGACTAGACCCTTTGATGCGTTCCTCAATTCTAATGGTCGCTCAACATAACTCGATCCTCTAAAAGGTTCATACACCACCACATTAATAAAGTGATCATCAATATTGTCCACAATACACCCAGACCCTTCTGACAGCCACACAGCTATACGATTTACTATCTCCTCATTAGCTTGTCTCGTAGTCTTGTTAATATCACCACTACTAATCACTGTTTTAACTACACTATTAAAGAAGGCTGTCTTAAACACAGACTTGTCGTCACCAATTTGTTTCTCTAGAGTTACTTTTAACGTCTCAAATAACTTTAGACCTTTTAGTTGCTCTAACTCTCTTCGCAAAGTTCGGCCTATCGCGACTCTAGTCTTATTGAGTTGTGATAGTGGATCCTTACTGTCGACCACTTCAACATCATACGATTTAGTATACCCTCTGAAAGCAACGCTCCTTTGTGTTACTGTAGGAAACATACTACTAACCCTTCTAATATCTTCCTTTAATGTTTTCTCACGTATACGTTTACGTTGTTCTTTTAAAGAGTCTCATCTTACCAAATCTAACTCGCCTTTTTAGACTCTACATCGGAGCAACCACCCGTCTAATGAATGATGGGATATCTCTAACCCTCTGTCTGACAACACTATCAATAACAGTTTGTCTAGAGTCTTTTCTAACCAGATCCATCCATTTATACCCTAACTGTTTAGCATCAGTGAGGTAACTCACGGACAATCTCCTCATAAAGTTCATATTACTATGTAGTGTCGGTAAGTCCTTAAGCCTTTTCACGCTAGGAAACTCACTCGAGTTACGATCCACAGCAGAACCTACAACAGGGTCGTGCCTAGCGACACCTCTACCCACAACAGGGTCACGTCTGGCGACACCTCTACCCGCAACAGGGCCACGTCTAACGACACATCTACGTCCCTCACCCTGTAGCCCACGAACTGAGACATATCTCGGACCCTCCGAACCATGCGACACATCACTTGTTAGTAGTCTCGTATTTGGTGGTAACAGCGAACTTTTTCCATTTGAGTGTCTCAACCTATCTGGTGGTGACAGCACATTTTTCACTTTTGAGTGTTGTATATATTTGCCCAGGTTTGGCATATACGGAAACAAAATGAAAAATGGGCCGTCATCACCAGTTAGATAAGTTGAGACACTCGAATGGAAAAATGCGCTGGTACCCCCAAATACTTTACTACTTACAGTATGTATACTTGTCAGTGTTAATACTTAATATATACACTGCTATAGTGAATAATGGAGAGCTCGGGGGGAAACAGACGATACAGTACATGGATGATTGTCAAGCAAGCTCATATCCTCAGAAAAATTATTCTGTGTCCCGGACAGGGATAACTTTCTGATTTCCAGTGAGATGCTCTGACCATTGAGCTACCAAGACTCATATGGTGAGTGAAGGTTACATTGCTGTAATGATTCTATTGATATAACAGCAGTGTATATATTAACACACCCAATCATTAGTCATTACTGAAATATATAGTAACTGCTGTGCATAGGCAGTACATATATCATTAGAACCAGTGCATCATTGTAACCTCTCTCCATCTGAATCTCGATGGCTCAATAGTCAATGGTTGAGAGGCCGTCACTGGCAATAAGGTTATAATTTTTTCAACCAGGAATATTATGTTTCTGACGATATGATCTTGACGTCCATGTTTTGTATACTGGCATGTATTCCATATATAATCTGTGTTTACAGTACTCCATCCATTATGGAACATGTTAGACCTACAGTATACTTAGCTGGCCTAGTGGGTCACAACTTATTCTGTCAATGTAAAATACAGCTGATTATTATTATGTTCACATTGGGTATGTTGACACTACTATGTGTGTTAGCTAGATCATTGTCAACAAGCAGACTAGGCATGGCATTCTGAATATAGGTTATAATATATATGTGCACGGTGATATAATCTAGATACTATAGTACATAATGCCATATATATATGCTTTGTTACATGGCAAATATGGTATCTGCAATCTGCATTAGGCATTATTATTATTAGTATTATTGTTAATGCATTATTATTATTAGTATTAATAATAATAATAATAATAATAATAATACAATAATATTTATACAGGATAGCCCCTTCAATGCTAACACTGGTATCAATATATGGGGTCTTGTTTTCTAACAAATTACAGTTGTTACAAATTTCAACACATATTTACAAATGTACAGTATATAATGTTACAAAAAGTAATTTTAACTCAAAAGTTGTATATCCTTCACATATTGTCAATTAAGGCAATAGATAATGGTGCTATAACATGTATGAACAGATTAATTGAAACATGGAAAATAGCTCTTTACTGGTAGATATGATGTTAAAATGCCATGGAATTTCCTGACTAGCATTACAAAATATAACTTGCTTCTAGTACAAGAGGTACAAAACTTGGGATTTCTATTAACCAATCAGTTTCAAGTCCCGACTAAGGAAAGATCAGTTTCCCTGACATGCCTAGAGACCTCTGATTATGACCATCAATATTTAGTTATCCATATTCCTGCCAGCTCCACATCACAGTAGTCCAATGTGGGTAGAATTATCAACGTACTGTATATAATCTATCCACACCAACAATTGGAGCAGAATCCCTAATACGTCTTAGTAAATCTAATTTGAATGGACCCCTATACATTTGCACTATATGCATGCCATCCGTAGACATTTGAACGAATTCGATTTTTTTAAAGGACACTCATTGTATGATAGATGCACTTTCTTCCTTCAACAGCCTTTGGTGTCTATATACAAAACACTGCATTGATTATTTCGTGAGTCATCAATATTGTGATAAAAGTAATTTCTTTCTTAGTGATTGATGGTAGAAACAGCAGTAGACCCCCCACTATTCTGTTGCTGCACTCAAAAATTAAAAAGTTTAATTCGGCTTCATGTATTTATTTTGATGTCCTATGAAACAATTAAATTCAGACAATACAAAGCTCAGAGATATTGTCCACTGAAAATTTATTTACTGTAGTTTGGCAAATGAAGTGGCTATTATCTAATTCAAGTAATTTAGAACTAAAAGAAGTACTGTACTGTAAGTTTCAAACATAAATTGGGCGAGGGGTTGTTGCGCATACGTATTTCTTGTATATTTAACTAATACAAGCTGTATATGATACGAAACATCTACCCTGTTTCCATACACACATAACACCTTGCGACGCCCACGTATAGTGTGCTGGTGTGAACTGTGAAGACTGAAGAGAAGCAGCCGCCATCTTGGAAGTTAGGAACATCAAATTATAGTACGCAACTTATGCAAATACAAATAGTCCGGGCGGTGAGTGAGGTCATACATGTCCAATACTGTCGAATAGATTCCATTCGTACGATTCGTACGATTCGTGAAACCGTAACTTGATACCGCGTAGGAAGTAAGGGGAGTAGGAAGTAAGGGCAGATTCGTCCGTCCAATCGTCCGATTTGTCCGATCGTGACGAATCGTGAAATTGGTGACGTTAAGATGGTTACGCTGCATGTGACTTAGGTAGAAGAGGTACAGGGAAAAGTCCGTCCAATCGTCCGATTCGTCCGATTTGTCTGATCGTGAAATTGGTGACGTTAACATGGTTATGCCGCATATACTCCTAACATTACATCACTATCATGTGTTATTGCTTCGTTCTATTTATAAACCACGAAGCAACATATACATATATCACTTATTGCCAACATATCACTATCATATATGTTATTGCTTCGTTCTATTTATAAAGTCTATTTATAAAGTCTAGGATGACTCTGAAGATGACCGCCGCTGAGGCCGTCGAAACGTCAGTCACCAACAACAGTCTTTCTCAAGACTACAACAACCTGCACGATCAACTTCACACATCTAATATGCATATATCACTAATTGCCGACATATTTTTATCACTTATTCCCAACATATCACTATCATATATGTTATTGCTTCGTTCTATTTATAAACCACGCAGCATTGCCAATATATCCTCAGCAATTAATATTCATCACTTTTATTGATCGTGAGCCGGTCATTTACCGATCCCATAAATGTCGATACGATTTACGATCTGATCCACCGATTTATCGCTGGTTACCTATATATTGGTCACCATAAATTCTTAACAGTTGCATTTGGGGCCAAACTTCACTTCGCATTAGGCTTCATGCTTGCGTCGGTTCGAAGGGCGGATGAGCTGGGGTGTCAATGCAATCTGACTATTTGAGACTGTTGCTCACATGTCTCTGGCTTTTAAAATGCGTTCAACTACAATCGCGTAATTTTAGAAAGAAAAAAACAACAACATTCTAAATTTTCCAGAATGAAAATACACTTGCAACGTTCTACTTCTGGAAGATATTGTATATTATTGGGCAAAGATGTGTGGTAACTACGAATGACGGTATAAAGTTAGGTTTTTGTGGTTTATAAATAGAACGAAGCAATAACACATGTTAGGAGTCGTGTGAAATCGAAAGCAATAACATATATGATAGTGATATGTTGCCAATAAGTGATATATGTATATGTTGCTTCGTGGTTTATAAATAGAACGAAGCAATAACACATGATAGTGATGTTATGTTGGAAATAAGGCGGTGTGAAGTTAGTAATGTTAGGAGTCGTGTGAAATCGAAAGCAATAACATATATGATAGTGATATGTTGGCAATAAGTGAATAAGTGATGTATGTATAATAAGGCGGTGTGAAGTTAGTAATGTTAGGAGTCGTGTGAAATCGAAAGCAATAACATATATGATAGTGATATGTTGGCAATAAGTGAATAAGTGATGTATGTATATGTTGCTTCGTGGTTTATAAATAGAACGAAGCAATAACACATGATAGTGATGTTATGTTGGAAATAAGGCGGAGATGGTTGACTTTCGACTCATAAATACTTCCTAAGGAGCCGAAGTGTTTAGAAAGCCAAAATTACAGAATATCAAAGCAAGTTGGTCGTCGTGGTCGCTGCTCGAAAACAACATCGATATCTTCAATTAAAGTGGATAATACCACTATTACAAAAGAAAACGAAATCGCAGAAACGTTAAATGTATATTTTAGTGAAATAGGAGAAAAACTGTCTTCTAACCTAAACGAAACAGATCGGGCATTTTCTGAATATGTCACACCTGTTTCGAATGAATTTAAATTTTCGACAATAACAAACCTTTTTGTCGCTAAGGCTATAAATGAAATGAAACCGAGTAAGGCTTCTGGCCTTGATAAGATCTCCGCAAGGTTATTAAAAGATTCTTCGGAAGTCATTGTGCCTTTTTTAACTGAACTTTTTAATTTATCACTAACTCAGGGTATTTTTCCTAACGACTGGAAACAAGCCCGTGTCTCTCCGATATTCAAATCCGGAGACAAAGAAGATTGCAGCAACTATCGACCAATCTCTGTGTTATCAGTTGTTTCTAAGTTATTTGAAAAACTAGTTTTTGAGCAATTGAATAAATATTTAATTCTAAATAAGGTTTTTACACATTATCAATCAGGATTTCGTAGAGGCCACTCTACTACCACGTCTTTATTGAGTACCACCGATACTTGGCTTATTAACATTGATCGAGGTTTTATTAACGGGGTTATGTTTCTAGACCTCAAAAAAGCATTCGATACCGTTGATCATAACATACTAATAAAAAAATTAGAATTATATGGTGTCAAGGGAATTATGTTGCGATGGTTCATTTCTTATTTAAGCAATCGTAGTCAAATTTGTAAGGTAGGAAGATCATTATCATCCATGAAAAATATAAAAACTGGAGTACCGCAGGGATCGAATCTGGGTCCACTATTATTTTTGATTTACATAAATGATCTTCCTAACTGTTTAAACGATTCCATTCCTGCGATATTTGCTGATGATACTAATATAACTGTAACCGGTGTTTCGGGTGAAGATATTGAGAGAAAACTAAACATAGAACTAAATAGCTTACATCACTGGCTACTAGCGAATAAATTATCTCTAAATATCAGCAAAACGGAATACATGATCATCGGGTCTCGACAGAGATTATCGCGAATTGAAATAGACCCTAATGTTTTAATTGACGATCAAAATATTAATCGTGTGACTACCACAAAAACTTTGGGTGTTTTTCTTGATGAAAAAATAACATGGAGAACCCATGTTGATCATGTATCCAAAAAAATATCAAAAGGAATAGGAATCCTACGAAGAGCTAAAGATGTAGTCAGTAAGGATAGTATAAAGAAATTATATCAAGCTCTAGTCCTACCTCACTTTGATTACTGTTCCCTTGTTTGGGACAACTGCTCAGGTTAATTAAAAGATAAATTACAAAAGTTACAGAATAGAGCAGCTCGCATTATTACTGGTGACAGCTATTACTCATCAGCCACTGTTACTTTGTCCAAATTAGGATGGAAAACATTGCAGTGTCGCAGGGATGAGCAATTATTGTCCCTAGTTGATAAATGCGTCAGTGGAAAATCAAATTTAAGTAATTTATTTGAGTTGGTAAACCGGGACTGTTATGATTTGAGAAGTAATAATAAGAAGCTGTCCTTACCCAAACCGAATACTAATGCTATGAAAAAAAGTTTTAGTTATCGAGGTGCCATGATCTGGAATTCAGTAAATTAAATTAATTTTCATTAAAATTATCTTAACTTGTATATAGTTAGTTTTTTTTTTTTAGCAAGAGTTCTATATTTGTATTGTTGCATGGTTTTATTATTTTAACCTATTGAATTGTAAGTAATATAGTTAGTTAGTTAGTTAGTTAGTTAGTTGGTGAAGTTAATTAGTTAGTAACTATTAGTTAATTAGATACACGGCCCTTTGAAAAACAGCTTTTTAATTTTAAATATTTTATTATAATATAGCTGATAAGCCTACCGTGTTTAAATAACATTAAATCTGCGCAATCAAAAGAATCATCAAATGGAAAGCGAAGCTGCAGAAGTTAGAGAGAGTTTACCCATGCAGAAGCAAAGAGTAATGGATCTTCTTAGGGAAAAAGTTCATCTATCGCTGGTTACCTATATAGTGGTCACCATAAATTCTTAACAGTTGCATTTGGGGCCAAACTTCACTTCGCATTAGGCTTCATGCTTGCGTCGGTTCGAAGGGCGGATGAGCTGGGGTGTCAATGCAATCTGACTATTTGAGACTGTTGCTCACATGTCTCTGGCTTTTAAAATGCGTTCAACTACAATCGCGTAATTTTAGAAAGAAAAAAACAACAACATTCTAAATTTTCCAGAATGAAAATACACTTGCAACGTTCTACTTCTGGAAGATATTGTATATTATTGGGCAAAGATGTGTGGTAACTACGAATGACGGAAGTCGCAACTCAAAAAATTGTCTCACCTATAACGAGAAATATGTCATTCGCCACATCAAATTCATTGTGGAAGAATATATCCGTCGCGTTTTTCTTGACAAGCAAAAGGAAATGTCACAAGTAGAAAAGCGATAATGATATTTATATCGGGACCGCCGATATATGCCGATATATGTTGACGCGATCGGCCGATAACCCATCAGCCTGAATGTTGTCGGTTATCGGCTTCTATCGATTAATTTCCGATTATCTGCTCATCCCTAATTACTTTCACAAGCGCTTTATTATAAACTTCAAGTCTTGGTACGGTATTACTTATAACTACAAGTGATTAAAGATTGTGTAAGTCCATTCGACGCATGTGGACGAGCAAGTGGTGAATGAAGATTGGTTTATAAACATAAAATTATGCTGTAAGTACTCATTAGATTCGACAAAATGAAATTTGAAACGCCATACTTACCCATTGAGATTTACCTACAATACTGAATGCGTGTTTAAAAGGTTCGACTTTTTGCCCTTATAAATCCGCCATTTTGAATTTTCGTAATCGCGTAACTTTTTTGACAGACAAGAAGATAGGAGCACACATTGTAAATATTGCCGGCGGCCAGAGAATATGACACATATATACATTTATATTTTGTATTGCTGCCACCCACCCTACCCCGTTAGGAGAGATTTGTGGCAAAGATTCGCGTCGACCGAAACTGCCGTAAAGTTCACCGGTTTTTAATGACGATAACTTTAGACACCGCATATTCGTATGCGTCTTTACACAGAAAGATATGAAAGAAATCCTAACTCGAATCCTAACGTATAATCGTCCTCCCATAAAAAGAACTCGTTCGGATTGCATTTTAAAAGTACTGCCTTAAATCTCGTCGCAGTTTGTTTGGACGAAATTGGACGGATTTTTCGCTGTACCTCTTCTACCCACTAGTTAACCTCACCAATCTCACGATCCGTCACGATCGGACAAATCGGACGAATCGGACGATTGGTCGGATTTTTCGCTGTACCTCTTCGCAGTGTGCCCTCGGTCAACCTCACCAATCTCACGATCCGTCACGATCGGACAAATCGGACGAATCGGACGATTGGACGGATTTTTCGCTGTACCTCTCGCAGTGTGCCCTCAGTCAAGCTCACCAATCTCACGATCCGTCACGATCGGACGAATCGGACGATTGGACGGATTTTTCGCTGTACCTCTTCTGCCTAAGCCACATGCAGTATAACACTACTTAACCTCATCAATCTCACGATCCGTCACGATCGGACGAATCGGACGATTGGACGGCATTTTTCGCTGTACCTCTTCGCAGTGTGCCCTCAGTCAACCTCACCAATCTCACCATCCGTCACGATCGGACGATTGGACGGATTTTTCGCTGAACCTCTTCGCAGTGTGCCCTCAGTTAATCTTACGATCCGTCACGATCGGACGAATCGGACGATTGGACCGACTTTCCGACTACCGCATCAACAATTTTTTCATCACCAGACATATACCACTATTATCCTCTCAGATACACTTTAACCACTACATATCCCAAAATGTTCACCTCCTAACGCATACCCACGAATTTCACGAATCGTACGATTGGAATCTATTCGACAGTATTGGACAACCCTCAGTGAGGTAGGTATCACCTGAGCGGGTAATTTACGGGAGTAGGATTTTCTAGACCAGTTTTTGGCGTAGAACTCGAATCTGGATGTTATTCAGGCAGATGAGGCTGCTCTTAAAAGTTATAGCCGGATATTGCGCAATTTAGCCTAATTTCCGTGTAAAATCGTTAGTTTTAAATAATTTGTTATATTTACTAAGAATCCCAGCAAAACAGGTCTACTGGACCAGTTTTATATTTAGAATCCAACTGGCAAGGTCTTTTTTATAAATAATATAACTGAGGCTGTATTTGACTATATTTTGAATATAGCCTCGTTTTCATGCAAATAATATGTAATTTGAAATAAATCGTGATGCTTATTAAATTAACGAGAATAACTTTTCTACATTTGGAAGGGACATCCATATCTGAGTGTTACAATATTAAATATACGAGAGGTGTCTCAAAATTAACATTTTCTAATTGGTTAATTGCAGTATTTTTATTATTCATCATTCGAACTCGATGCATTAGATGTACGCTTCAACGATCCAATCTGTCTGCCATAATTGGGTACCATGCCTTTCTCCAAATTCTAGTGTTCTGGCTGTGTGCTTTTGTAGAGTACTGCTGCTACATGGCGGCAAAAGGGAATGTCAACAACCTTGTGCTCCTTGCTCATCTTTCTCCAGAAAATAGCTGACCTTGCCTCGTTCACTTGTTCGGTTTTCGTTACAGGAAGCACACATACTTTTCAATGGCACCAAATATCTCGTCAGACACATGCATCTCGCTTGTTTGCTCGCTTGTTTCCAGCAGAAGGGCTTCCCTTTGCGTAAAAAAACTTGCCACATAATCATTTCCAGTAAATGCATGGAGTCCAACCAATGCTTTCTTTTCCTGATTGGTAAGACTACACGAGTTCAGGTGAAGGATCTTTCTTGTCTTGCCAGAACCGAACTTCCACATTCCTAATTGGTTCCATTCCAAGTAAAATTATGGGAATATCGATATCACCAGAACTTGATCGTCATCACTGCTCCTTGCAACATGCTGAATCAAATACGCAATTTTAGTATCAGCCTCCTCGTGGTCTGTTGCTAGTCCTCACACAAAAAAGAACCGTTTTGCGTTATCTCGAGGCAGGCGTCTCACTCCTAATAACAACCTTGTATACGTATCACATGCAACGTAGACCATGTTATGCTGCCTTCGAAGATATGAGAAGAGTCGTAACGCAACATCTTTAAGCGGCTGCGTGAATAATGGCTGCGAGATGAAGAATATAGACTCTGCGAGCATGTGGATCATCGGGAAGTTGCGCATCGTTTTCAATCAATGAAGTTAACGCGGCATTGAACAGTTTGCTTTTGGCGGTTTTTCTTCTGATTCCATCGCATGTTGCCATCGATAGTGGGACTGGTGCAAGCAGGTTACAAAATCGGAAAACAACGTCAATAACATCGTAAATGTGTTGAGGAATGACTTTATTGATCCCTTCTGGATTGACTTGGACCACAACAAATTGTACAACCTTGCCTCTGGTAGCGTGCAGAAAGCCTTCTGTCTGTTCAAGAGCGTGGAACATTGTTGAGAGACAAATTTTTTGAGCGATTAAACTCAGAGAGTTCCGATGAAGATCTTTATCTCAGTCCCATAAAACGAGTTCAATGGAAGAGTTTTACGGACGTCAGTAAGAAGCTAAAGATGTCTTCGAAAGGTAAATCTAAGGAAATCACTGTTCAGCGGGACATTCTTGGTCTTCTCGTTGCTAAGTCACAACAACAGAATGCTGCGATAAACATCGATAAAGCCCAGTGTTATCTGCTTGCACCAGTTCCACTATCGATGGCAACATACGATGGAATCAGAAGAAAAACCGCCAAAAACAAGCTGTTCAATGCCGCGTTAACTTCATTGATTGAAAACGATGCGCAAGTACTGCCCGACGATCCACATGCTCGCAGAGTCTATATATTTTCGATATCGCATCCAATTTTTGGAACCAGGTTAAGGTACCAAACACGTTTAAATATGTTGCTTTACGACTCTTCTCAGATCTTTCAAGGCAGTATAACATCGTCTACGTTGCATGTGATACGTACAAGGTTCGATCAATAAAGAACAGTGAATGAAACCTGCGAGGTGATAGCGATAAGTTTGTTATTAGGAATGAGAATGTGCGTGTACCTGCTGATTTTAAGAAGTTTCTTGGCAACGGCGACAACAAGGAGCGACTGTTTGAGCTTATCGAAGAAGTGTGGGTTCAAAATAGGAATCAACTGCGAGAGCGTGTTGTATACTTCGCTAGGGGAACGCCTGCCTCAAGATAACGCAAAACGGTTCTTTTTGTGTAAGAGAACTAGCAACAGACCACGAGGAGGCTTATACTAAAATTGCGTATTTGATGACCAACCAACAACCTGTGTGGTCAGTGGCGAAGCTGGCCATAGCAACTGGTCATGCTATGCTAATTTATAAACATCTGCATATTTTGAAAACAATATATTTCTAAAGATCTAAATATGTAAATCGTTTCAAAATTTGCATAGCATGACCGTTGCTATGGCCAGCATCGCCACTGTGTGTGGTACGATCAAGTTCTGGTGATATCGATATTCCCATCATTTTACTTGGAATGGAACCAATTAGGAATGTGCAAGTCTACATCGACAACGGTTCTGGCAAGACAAGAAAGCTCCTTCACCTGAACTTGTGTAGTCTTACCAACAAGGAAAAGAAAGCATTGGTTGGACTCATGCATTTACTGGAAAGCGAAGCCTTCTGCTGGAAACTGGCGAGCAAAGATCCAGTGTTCTTAAACATTTCAGCCCGTTGGGGACGGAGATGCATGTGTCTGACGAGGTATTTGGTGCATTGAAAAGTATGTGTGCTTCCTGTATGGAGAAAAGAAAAACGAACAAGTGAACGAGGCAAGGTCAGCTATTTTCTGGAGAAAGATGAGCAAAGAGCACAAGGTTGTTGACATTTCCCTCTTGCCACCATGTATAGCAGCCGTCTACGAAATCACACAGCCAGAGCAAACTATGTGGCTAGAATTTGGAGAAAGGCATGATACCCAATTATGACATTGGAGGATCCACAGTTCCATGGTTGGGTCCCTAACTTAAAGACCGATTGGACGCCTACTTCGTTTTTCTCCAACCTTATCATTATGACCATGTGTCGATGCTTGTATGTTCGAAAAAATCACTAGATCGAGTTCGGCGGTGCTCAACTCCAAGCAGTTGTTCAGGTTAAAAAGTATCGTGTCTTTGGAGAATATTCGTGAACAAGGGCTTCCTTCTGGACCACCAGAGCATCTGCAGCCAACATCCAAAAACTTTGTTACGTTTTCTTCTAATTCGCTTGTATTTTCTAGATCGTCATCCATAAATTATTTTTGCAACTTTGGCTTTGAATAACAGACTTGAATCGGATCTACTCGCAACAAGCCTTCGTTACCACATGTTGTCCGGAAATATCTCTTACAGGAAAT
Organism: Chrysogorgia sp. JL179-B06; assembly: GCA_035772405.1. NCBI lineage: Eukaryota > Metazoa > Cnidaria > Anthozoa > Scleralcyonacea > Chrysogorgiidae > Chrysogorgia > Chrysogorgia sp. JL179-B06. Next base: position 749,543 of record JAYKKM010000270.1, on the reverse strand, counting down.
AATTATAATTCATACCTCTATTTCATAAAGTTATCAAATTTGCCAAGCACATTCTTTCATGGCATGTCGGAAAAGCCTAAATAATGCCGGTAAACCATAATGGGGAATATCGATTTACATTAACACAGCTGGACGGCTATTGTCATAGAAAATTGCACAGCGCACGTATATCAAACACGGTAAAACGTTGCTCGAACATTATTTTGACGCATTTAAACGATTATCACAAACTATGATCATTCTGTAAACGGACTGTGTATGAAACCAGCACTCCATAACAGAAAAATTGCAGTGGCTGGCACACGACACCTTGTCATCACAGTTTATCATCAACTCAAGTCTAGTTGATCTGCACGCAGGGTAGAAATTCACCGCGGCCTTAAATTAAACAGTAAAACTCTAAACCTAGACGCCATTTGAACGCGATCAAACATTTAAACGCTTGCCGTAATCTGGCGTTTGAACACGTGTAGTAACCGTGTCAACGTCTGCTGTGCCTATGAAACGTTTGTACTGAAACCGTGTTACCGTTTGAAGGCTTGCTATACGATCCGTTCGAACGGTATTGCCAAACGGCAAACCGTTCGAACGGCAGTAGTTATCCGTTCGAACTATAATATTGTAGTTAATGATTGTGAAACGAATGGCAGCCGCTGTTCGAACGGATGTAGCTATCCGTTCGAACGGCTGTACTTATCCGTTCGAACAGCTGTAGCTATCCGTTCGAACGGCTGTAGTTATCCGTTCGAACGGCTGTAGTTATCCGTTCGAACGGCTGTAGTTATCCGTTCGAACGGCTGTAGTTATCCGTTCGAACGGCTGTAGTTATCCGTTCGAACGGCTGTTGTCATCCGTTTGGTATTTTGCAAACCGTTCAAACGGTTTTATAAACCGTTCGTCATCCGTTCGCCGTCCGTTTTTTTTTTCTGTTTTAACGGAATATCGTTAAGGTACGTTTTCCCATGGAGGGTCGCATATAATAGTCATTCGTATCTCCCTCTGTTCTATTTATGTTTGAAAAATTTCCATTTTTTTTTGTAGTTGAAACAGCCTGCGTATTTCTGCAGGATATCGGATTGAACGAGGTTGGAGAACATCCACAACAAATCAAGTTAGTATCTTCTCCATTATTTTCACTGAAGCATTACTTTTTCAAAATTGTGTTCTTTATTTAATAATAATGATTTTAGAATTTTAATATTTATATAACGCATATGTCATAAATTGTTTAAATGCACTTTTCAACTCTAAAATACGTTAAAATAAATACTACAATATACTAACAATCACCTATGAAAATATATCGTGATATATAGCAATAATAATAATAAAAGTTTAAAGAATGTGGGACATTAAAATCTAGAATAGTCATTTTAAGTAGATGTGACTTCACTTCAGTGAAGTAGAATGGAATGGCATTCCGCAGTTTTGGTGACGACATGCGTGATCACCAAACGTTTCATTAGATTTAATTATTGGAAACTTTAATAAAATGCCATGATATTTCTACGAATATTACACGAAGATGATGGTATTAAACTCTTTTCTGACAGGCTGAAAAACATCCAAAATTGAACCACCTCTTTGTTCTATTGATATCTCTTGAAATAACCATAACTGTTGCGAAAGCTATACATTTTCTGAAAGCCCAATAAACCAGCTTTTACTTGTGCTTTTAAATTTCCCGAACAAAACACATTATGCTAATATAAATTAGCATTAATTATCATAAATCAAGTTGAAAAATTTACGTTTTTCTAGAAAAGGCCATCTTGCACGCCCGCATAGCATCTTGAAAACTCAAAATGCCACCAATTGCAGAGTTCGTTATGAAATCAAATCAAAGTTGGCGGGTGACCTTACGGAGCTGACACTCGGGCAAGCCATATAAAAGGCTATTACAGTAATTTAATCTATTCGTAATGAAGGGATGAAGTAAAATTTCAGCACTCTGTATAGAGATACTTGCTGATGTGTCTAATATAAATAGTAAAAAGGCGTGCTGTAGTTATTTTGTGATACGAGTCACGTTTCCTAGCGCGCTTAGTAGTAATATGTATATATATATATATATATTTCAATGTGTTTGGGACTGGACCGAGCTCTTAGCCAATCAGAATCAAGAATGATTTGAATTGACCAATCAGAGCACAGTCCAGTCCCATATTTCCAGGGGGGTCCGTATTTTTAAGGTGTGGTCACCCTGTTAAGAGCGACCAATGATCAAATCAGGGGGATATGCAACTGGTCGTATACTAGAGGTTTTTAGTGAATTTTGTATATCTACGTCATGAAACCTGGTCTTGTTTTACGACCAGTTTGTGGTGGTCGTCCCTGAGTTTTACGACCAGATGAAGGTCATTCAAGGTGTTCGTAAAAGTCAATTTCATGAGATAGATATAGAAAAAAGTCTAAAAAACCTTTAGTATACACCTCACCCGATGTGATCTATTGAAGGGTATACTTACGTGTAAATTTTTCCTTGACTAAAACCATTTTATTTTTCACGAGAGTTGAGGTTTACTTACTTCAAAATAGTGTTTTTATCGTAAATCTACGAAAACGTAAATTTGCGAAAAAAACACTATTTTAAAGTACGCTCCGTTTCTGCTCCTCGATTATCTCAATCGCCTGTAGCATTACCGAATTTAGAATTAATCATAGATTTTTCCGTCACGGAGCTCTTATCCCAACACCATCTTTCTTGCATGGAATGAATGTTATTTTATAATTCAGGTCTTAAAAAGTGTTTTAAAAAATTAGATGAAAAGTGTTTAAAAAAATTAGATGAAATGTACCTAAAAAAAGTTTAGTGAATTGGATTATGGTAATTTTGTGTGTGAAAAGTGTTTGAAAAAAGTTTTGTGCTTTTGGTAACTATGGTAATTTGGAAAAAGTGTTTCAAAAAGTTTAGAGATGATTTCATAATGAATGTGTGAAATGTGTTTGCAAAACGTTTTTGGGTTTAAAAATTTTTTTATTATTTATAACCAATTCAATTTTAGAGTTTTATTTGTATTTTTCGGTCTTTTCATTGTATATATACGCGTTCCCCTTAGTTTCTTCGTCTTCCTCGTCTTCTTTTTCTTCTTCTTCCAATTTCAACCATCTTTCTTCGTCTCCACCTTCTTTCTCCTTTACTTCTTCATCATCATCATCTTCATCACTACCAAAAATTGCCTTCAAACTATCTTCACTATCATAATCACCATCATCCTGAATGGGTTTGAAGGGTTTGAAGTCATAGAAATTCCACTCTTTGGATGTAAACCCGTACGCGTATCCGTACCCTTTATCGTTGTAGTCCCATATGAGGGGTTCTCCATAGGAAGTTTCGTTCGTTTTTTCTTCTTTCGTATCCATTTTTATTGTTTGTTAAACTTCTTAAGTTTGTAGATTTGTTTGGTTGTTACTACGTTTATATAATCGCGTATTGTTTATTAAATGTAAAATAATAGTTTCTTATAAGCTTATTTATATGAATGGTTTTTGGGAAAATTTTTTTTCATTTGTAAAAAACCTAGGGTATAAAAAATGATATCATAAAAAAATGTACAGTTTTGTTGAAGATGGGGTATATACCACCGCGAAAGACTTGGTCATTTCAAATGTGTAACCAAGAAAATGCTGAAAAATTGATAGAGGCAGCGAAATTAAATCACACTCCACGGAATTGTCTTAAATTAAATGAAATATCGTTTTTTGAATGTAGTCGTGAAATTGTAAAAGATAAATGTCTCAATGAAGCAAGAGATGATATTTTTGATTGGCTTCCATATGGTGGAGAAATCGTTCGTTCTTATGCTGATGATTTCTACCATTTTAAAGGTAGAGTATATGATCCGTCCACGTTATATCGATATGGAAAACGTCAAGGAAAATGGGAAAACTTTGGAGTGAAGAAAGATCCCGTAAATTAGCTGATTATAAGAACAAGCATCGACAAAAAGAAAAGGAAAAAAGAAAAAACTTTTAGAGTAAAGAAAGAAAATCATGTAAAAAAATAACAATGATTCACATTAAATGTTTTATTATAAAAAATAAATTTATACAAGAGAAGGAATTATTGTGTCGTCGTCTGTTTTTATAAACTTAATATTTTTATGCAAAAGATGAGAAACATCTTCCCCCCGATAATATTTTTATTGAGACTTGCTTGTCTTCTGCGATATCGTTAGCAATGAAAAATTGCTCCACGCGTTCAACGTAGGTACTCCAATCTTCGTTCGCTTCGTCGAAAGCGTCGATTTTCCCAATAGGCATCGTATAGCGCAGGTTTATATTCTTCAATTGTTTTATCTTTCTTTATAATCCAATCCTCGTCGCCAATTGTTGTGTCTCGTATTTACTAAACAATCACTTCAAATAACAACACAACTCTAGCTATATTCTCGAATATCAGCAATGTGTCAACAACGTACAAGCAACGTACAAGCAACGTTTTAGTTATTATGCGTGTACATAGTTTTAGTAACGATGCCGCTGTCCTAATGTTCGACATAACACATTATGTTGCTATTTGGTAATATATCAATTTCACTATGTCCTAGACAAGATAATGCTGCTGGTTTAGAGCCAAACCCTGCAACATTGTTGCATTCCTGGTACATAATAATGATTATATATATAGCAAAATTAATTTGAATGACAACACATGAACAATATATATTACTAAGTCAAGTGGACATCTCACTGACTGCTTGCATGGCTTATAAATTGATATTGAATAAAAAGTGAAAACACTATATTGTCAACAGTACTTACAGGCACAGCAGGAAGCTCATGTAAAATTTACAGTAGTCCACACAAAAATAAAAACTCTGTTTTGTTAATAGTACAATGAGCGAAGGAATAAAACAATTTGAATAATAATCAGCCATTCCTGTAAATTTAGAAGCTGGTAACCACTGCACAGATAATAATAATAATAATAATAATAATGACGTATTAGGAGCATTATACAATAGTCTCAATGCTCTTACAACAATATATTATTAATGTTACTTATAAAACTAATTACAGTTTCATTATAAGATAAAGCCTACTACATATATTACCACTATGAACAAAAACTATTTTGCGAACAATTGCTCTTGGTATCGATATCTCGATATATTATTGAAGCATTCAGTTCGTGCGTTGCGTGCTTTTCCATGTTCAATTCGCGTTCATGTTTGCATAATTTACATATTTATATGTTGAATATTGTAAATGTAATACAGTGAAAAGCATTGCAGACTTCTGGCCACGAATAAAGACAGTAAACAAATAATTACGCGTCAGTACTTTAAACATTAAAATATAAGACCGTCTGTAGTGAAATTTTTTGTCAAACCAAGGTATTAGTTTAGAGATTCCAATACCTTGAGGTCTAAGGCTCTTCAAACGCCAGCCTGCGTTGCTGCCCGCAAATAGTGCATGCAGGCTATTCAAATATTCGTTACTAACGTTCTTGCGCCGTGGTGCGATGTTACGGAAAACTAAATCCTTGGCGGGCAGCGACCAGCTGGTATTTATTTGTGCTATAATTCCTAAATTATAAAGCTAGTATTTGTTGATGGAATAATTTTATTATTCAATTCAACCAGGAGAAAAAGGTATTGGACTAATACGTTTAATATCTTAGCGCGCCGCCCCTGAAATTTCACGATCTGCTAGCTCCAAGGTACGAGGGAATTAAAATTTTAGAAACAATAAAACTTTTAGTAGTTTTCGTATGAATACTAAGCGATTTCAGAATACTTTTATTCCCTCAATGTGTTTTTAGTCTTTAGTTATGTTTGTAATTTATTAAACTTTCATCTTTGTAAATTATTATATAGTATTATATGAAACCTTTCTGTAAATCTTTTATGTTAGATTCTCCATTGGTGATCACGAAAAAGTTGTCCATTTTCCTGCTGGAAGTGCCTTTCTTAAATTTCATGCCCACATTGTTTCAAAGACAGTTACCCTAACGTGCAAAAGAGTGAAGTACAAGGATTGCATGGTAAAACCTAAAAAAGGAGAAATATTTTGCAGCAATATAATAAAGTTGGAAGCAGAACTCACTGCCTTTCATGAACCTGTCACAGTTCTTCTTTCCCACTCAGCTGCTGAAGATGGAGCGTATGCAGACTACTATGACCTAACTGTCCAAAGTTTGGATACAGAAGCTAAAGATTTAGAAACGGAGAGACTTAGTCAACCCGCAGGTACAATATCTGATCGATGCTCAATTATAAAATCGGTACGACTGGATCCGCATTATGTGATTTAAGCATGTTATTTTCATGCTGGGCTGCTTTAAATGCTCAAGAGTGTAATTTTTCTAGATCTCCCTTTAGGCCTTCATGCATTTGCAAAAATGTTCCTCTTGAGGAAGAGCTTTTCGACATTGACCTGATTCCACTATACGTAGAAATCCGTAGAAATGACAGGCGCTCAGTAAGTTTTCTCTCTTCACTGTAGATATCCCAAAAGAATTTATTCCAGCGCTCTCTAGTGTTCAGGAAAGTTTACCTCTGGCAAAAGTCAGTATTGATAGAACGTGTACACTGGTTGTGGCTTCAAGGATCAGATCTGAAGTGTTTTCTGTGCAACCCGACAAGCTCTGCGTTTACGCAAAATCATATGGCAATGAGACTGAACTGGAAATACGTATTCCCTATGGTTCTGTTGAAACAGAGTGCTTATTGACTATACAGGTATTACAATCATACTAAATATACGTGTGCGCACAATCCCTAGCTCGCGTACTGTTTGTAGCTTTTAGAGTAGTAGCAGTACTATTACTTGAAACTAGATAATAATCCATTCAAGATGAACAAGGGTGGATCTAGGGATTTTTGTGATTAGTTTCCGAACGCCGAAGGCGTGAGAATCGAGTTCCAAAGGCACGAGATTTCTAGGAGGCTTCGGGGGCATTACAAAAAAAAAAAATAATAATAATAAATGCCCCTCCCGGAAAATTTTGAAATCTAGAGTCTCTGAAATGCCATTTCCTGCATTTTGGGGGAAGATTTTACAGAACTCTGGAAGGTCAGAAAACGTAAATACATATGTCTAAATTTACAGTTTGCATCAAAATTAGTAGGGTTTTACAGTAATTTATACTTATGGAAGAGTGAAATTTATGTTTATATATATATTTTGATTTTCTAAGGCTCTGAAAAGCTACTTCCTGCATTTTAGGGCTGTTTTAATAGTAAATATAAAATATTAATGTCATAAAGACCCTAACTATAGTCTACCTCATCACTTCAATGGGAACAGATTTTCAATTATTGCATTCTCTCTTCCAAATCAATTTGTAATACAGTAATTTTGTACTACTTCTACTGTAGGATGGCGACTGGTAAATAAGTGTTATACAATGAATAATAGTTAGTAACCCTGACCTGGTTTTTCAAAATTAACCAAACTCACCTTACCTTCATAATTTCAAACATTTAAAGCACAATATATATGTACAGTGTCTTCAAATTAATGGCACATCAGTTCACCACTAAGTTCAGCCCCTGGATGGCAGGTAGGAATGTTAAATAGTTGAAAATCGTGTTAGTTCAGTATCTGGATAGCAAGTAGGAAGGTCAAATAGTTAAAAATCATGTTAGTTCAGCAACTGTATGGCAGGTAGGAAGGTCAATTAGTTAAAAATCCTATGAGTTCAGCACCTCGATGGCAGGTAGGAAGGTCAAATAGTTGAAAATCATGGGTATGTTTCCTGCAGAATGACTTTGAAATTTCAAACTAGCAGTTCAATAGGAATAGATTTTCAATTATTGCATTCCCTCTCCCAAATCAATTTGTAACAGCAATTTTGTACTACTTGTACTATATGTGACTGGTAAAAAGTGTTATACAATGAATGAATAGTTTATAGTAGGAAGGATAAATAGCTAGTAGGAAGGTTAAATAGTTGAAAATCATATGAGTTCAGCACCGGGGTGGCAGGTAGGAATGTTAAATAATTGAAAATCATGATAGTTCAGCATCTGGATAGCAAGTAGGAAGGTCAAATAGTTGAAAATTATATTAGTTAAGCACCTGGATAGCAAGTACACTGTAGAAAGGTTAAAATAGTTGACAATCATGTTAGTACAACATCTGGATAGCAAGTAATAGTAGTAATAGTTTATTTAAAAGACTGATTTTTATAACCAAAAGGTTAAATTACATCAGTGACATACAAAGTAGACATGAAATTGCATAGTAGATAAACATAGTAAAAATGTTGATTAAAATATTCAGTAATTAAGTTATCATTAAAATACGTTGATTAAAAATATAAAAGTCCGAATGGCTATATATTATTTACTGTTTTCCTTTGAAATAATTTGAGGTAAAAACGATTTCCTAAAACGTTCAGTTTTACATAAGTAATTATTATATTTACATCATTACGAAGTAAAAACTCACTTGATTTATCATTGTTGTCGTTCTTTTCATAAAATCGATCACACAATTTTTCACGTCGCACTTTAAGTGAAGGAATACCAGTAAAGTTCCGAGCATATCCATAACTTAATGACGGTAACACAATTATCAATGCACGTCTTTGAATCTTTTAAATATCTTCACTCAAAAAGTTTTGAATGCCAAAGTGCCAGACTTGGCAGGCGTATTCAAGAACAGGCCTTATAACAGTAGTGTACACAGTAATTAAAGTATTTATGTCAGTGTTGGATCGTTTTAAAAGCCTGATCATATACAGTCTTTTCCCTGCTTTTTTTACGATTTGGTTGACATGTTCGTTCCAATTCATATTATCCTGGACAATAAGTCCTAGAATACGAGCAGATTTTACACGCTCGACAGCAACACTGTCTACAATTACAGGTGAAAAGACCCTTTTCTCTTTAGCAAAGTCGAATACCAATTATTTGCATTTAGTGACGTTAAGCTTCATATTATTAGTGTTAGTCCAATGATATAATTCACCAGGTCTTGGAGGTTGCTGTTGCAATCTGGAACGATACTTTCAGTGACAGTACTGTCGTCAACGTATTTCCGTCGATCATTCCAATCCATGAGAAGATCGTTTATCATAACGAGGAAAAGTACTGGTCCGATAACCGTCCCTTGTGGTACTCCTCCATTTACTGACACGTTGTTTACGTTCGATAAGAAAGCTTCTTAACCAATTTGTTATGGTTGATGGTACATTCATATCAAAAAGTTTATGCAAGATAGTGTTATGGTCTATAAGATAGAAAGCTTTCGAAAAATCGAGAAGAAAAACTCTTACAGCTTTCTTTGATGCGTCATTTTCACTTAATAAGTGATGGACAAAGCTTAATAAAGCATGTGTCGTCGAAGAGTTTCTTAAAGAACCAAATTGCCGTTTATCAATCTTTTCCCTTATTGACTCAATTAGCCGCCAATCTGTAACAAAACGTTCACAGGTTTTGGACAAGGTGGCAGTTAGTGAAATAGGGCGTAAATCCTTGGTAATAGCAACAGGTACTGGTATTTTTGGAATTGGAATGACATCAGTTTTTTTCCATATGAGAGGAACAGATGCTTTTGAATGGAAGCATTACAAATTTAAGCCACTGGAGAAGCAAGCACATGGGCGTAGAACTTGAGGACCCAGTTTGGTATTCCATCTGGACCTGGTGATTTGGAAGTTGATATAATAGATTGAATTGAATTGAATTTTTTATTTGCCATTAAATATACAGTAATTATATGTATATACAAGCTGTCAATACAGATGGCGAGGAGACCTCATGAAACCACTAGGCTTATCTAGTGAGGTCACCTCACACTGCAAATTTCAAGGAGTCGATCACACCCCAAAAGCGCCATTCCGTCACCATTTTTTTTGGGACAGAATAACTCCTCTGGAGCTGTGTCGATTCCCTGAAATTTGCAGTGTATGTATAAATGCAATATTTTACTTAATTAAGCGTTTTATATGTGCGGCGTAAAATTTATCTTAACAGAAATTCTATCATATGTTTCTTAAAAATAGAAAGACTGGATGAATCTTTTATATGTGATGGTAGAGCATTCCAAAGCTTAGGACCTTGGTAAAGAATTGTAAATTGTTTCAGATTGGTGCGACATGTATGTGGACGATAATTAGCTGCCGATCTGGTATTATAGTTATGCACTTGGTTGCTGGTTATAAATAGGTTGAGGAGAATCAAAGGCAACATTTGATTTTTATAACAAAACATAAACCTAGCTACATAAAGTGAATTGACTTTAAAAACTTCTAGTATACCTAATTGTGAGAATAGAGGATCAGAATGAGCACGGAAATCTGCATTAGTTATAACTCGCACAGCACGCTTTTGTAAGTAAAATATTCTATTTAGATTTGTTACATATGTAGATGACCAAGCTAAGTTACAATAGGTAATGTATGGATAAATCAGAGTGTAATATAGAGATAATTTAGTTTTAGATGACAAATAAAAGCGTCACCTGTGCAATATACCAACAGATTTAGAGATCTTTTTACACACATAACTTATGTGGTCTTTTCAAGTTAGATGTTCGTCTATATATACTCCTAAAAATTTTGAAACTCTCTCTTGTTTAAGTATTTCATTACCAAAGCAAAGAGAAAAGCTGTTCGTAATTTTCTTCTGATTTGATTTGAAAATAATGTAATTTGTTTTTTAATATTAACTGAAAGTTTGTTGCTTTTCATCCAAACATCAAAATTTTTCAATTCTTCGTTCATTATAGACTCTAGATAATTTGGATCCTAATGTGAATAGAAAATGCTAGTATCGTCTGCAAAAATCAAGGTTTCTGTCAGTTTAGAGGCATTAGGAAGATCATTTATGTATAGGATAAAGAACAAAGGACCTAAAATAGACCCTTGAGGAACATCACATTTTATTATTTGCTCGGAGGAGCAAGTTTGATTAAATTGAACAAATTGTTTACGGTGTAAGAAATAGCTTTTGATCCACTTCAGAGCTATACCACAGATACCGTAGTGCTCCAATTTAGCAAACAAAATGTCGTGGTCTATGGTGTCAAAAGCTTTAGATAAGTCTAAAAATATACCTGCAGTTATTTCTTTACGATCAATGGCCGAGGTAATTTTGTTTACTAAGTGAATTAAGGCCATTGAGGTCGAGTGGTTTTTTCGAAAACCGAACTGACAACAATATAAAATTTCATATCTTTCTATAAAATTAATCAAGCGTTTATACATAACTTTTTCAAAAAATTTAGAAAAGTTTGTTAACAAAGAAATAGGCCTGTATTTTGCAAAATTTTCACTATTTTCTGCTTTATAAATAGGGATAACTTTAGCAATTTTTAATTTGTCTGGAAAGACTCCAGTGGAAAGAGAGAGATTAATCAATTGTGTAAGAGGTTCTGAAATAAGGTCAAAAGAATTCTTAATTAGGTACATTGGAATATTATCATACCCGGGGGCTTTTCCTGCCTGGAAGCCTCTGCATATCTCGTCGAGTTCATTCACATTAGTCAGATTAAGGTGATTGGTCTATTGTCATTATCAGTTAAGAAGGAACGAAAATAAGTATTTATTTGTGGTATTTTACTCGCTAAAGCAGGGCCGATATTAGTGAAGTATTTACAAAATCTATCGGCAATTTCAAAATGATCCGTTATCATTTTGTCTTCAAACATAAATGCTGAAGGTAAAGAAGGCTTACTCTTTCGCTTATTAATAACCTCGTTCACTAGTTTCCATGTTAATTTCATGTCATTTTTCGCACTTTCAAATTTGTTGTCATAATATGACCGCTTAGAATTTCTGATTAAATGAGTGAGCTTGTTTTTGTATGCTTTATACCGTGATTCACGCAACGCACTTGGCGAATTTATTAATTGCTTATAAAGCCTATTTTTTTTCCTAATGGATTTTAATAGTCCTTGTGTCATCCAAGGAGAACTAAGCTTTTCCAAGCGTTTCGTTTTATGGTCTCTAGAGGAAAACAATCTTCAAAAACCTTAGTATATTCATTAAAAAAAGTATTATAAGAATCATTAAGGTCCAACCAATTGAGTTTAGTACACCAATTTATCAGGGAAAGACGTTCGCGAAATTTGTTCATATTGTGATCGTTGAAGGAGCGCTTGAATGACCTTTCCTGACAATTTGGAGTCAACTCTTTATGAAAACATGCAAAAATTGGCAGATGATCAGAAAGGTCATTAAGGACAATACCATTAAAGATGTTTTCAGAGAGTTGGTTGGTGAATATATTATCAATCAATGTAGCTGTGTGAGGGGTAATACGAGTTGGATTCGAGATAAGTGGATAAAAGGCAAAAGAGAATAAGCAATTAACAAATTCTTGAGTAGGCGCGTGATCATTGTACCGGAGTAAGTCTAAATTAAAATCACCCATTATATAACAGTGCTTATTACCCTTGGTAATATTAGAAAGAATGTCATTTAGTTTGTCAACAAAAAGTGCCGTATTTTGATTTGGCGGCCTGTATATTGTACCTATTATAATATTTTTCCCTTGTGGGACGTTAATCTCCACAAATAATGATTCAATTAGATCAGGATCTGAAAAAGTACACTCAGAACATAATTTAAATTCAAGATTGTTTTGCAAATACAGGCCAGTTCCTCCGCCAGTTTTAGATTTACGATGATTGGAGACAAAACTGTATCCGGGTATATTTACTAAGTCTAAAGTAAGATCATTTAGCCAGGTTTCTGTTACCCCAATGACAGAGAATGGTTTCTGCAGATTTGCTAGCAAAAGCTTAAATTTATCAAAATTACCAATCAAACTTCGTGCGTTTAAATGCATCAGTGAAAAGGTGATATTTGGAGTTAAAGAAATTACTTGATCACTAATAGTTTCTTCCACCATGTAATTACTAATTGCAGGACGAAATGAAAAATTAATGTCAGGATCAATATAATTAGAATACGAGTGTGGTATTTCAGCTTGATCTGTGGGATTAAACAATAACGATTCAAGCCGATTTGGATCAAAATGTACTGAACCATGAGTCAATTGGTATAATATTAAGTTAAAAGAAATATCGTCCAGGTGATAAAATGGGAGAGCAGATTGCAAGTTAATATCTTCTGATGGACAAGACATATTAAAGCAGTAATTTGTAGAACTAATTTTAGTTAACTATTGTGATATACTTAGCTCTAAGACGAGACTGCACCTTCTCGTCTTCTAAAATTCTCCAGGTCGTTAAGACTTTTGATTAATATTTGACGAGAACCTTCCGCCTCTCGGAGATAGACTTTGAAGTTTTTAACCCAACAGAATGTGAAACCATTTTGTTGTTGGTATTTCTTTGCTTCTGACAATAATTTCTGTACACCAGGTGTTAAGTGCTCAAAGATCCTAGCCTCTCCCAGTAGGTTATGTCCTTGTAGTCCAATATCAGCGGCTGGAATTTTACATATGTTCTTACGTACTTTCATAATTTCTTCTTTCACCACTCTTCTAATAAATTTACAGATTATCGGTCTTGGGCCGGCCCTTGCATTCCTGAAAGGTACGCGGTGTGCAATATCGATGTCATACCGCGTAACCTCGACTCCTAATTTCTGGAAGAGTCTGAGACACATGGCAGTATATTTATGGTACACATCTTCTTCTTTAATAATATACTTTGTGGAATTTCAAAATGACTGTTCTCTGATTGAACATCAAAAGGAATTTGATTTAGATTTAGAGGAGGGATTTCTTGGGTAACTGAGACGAAAAAGTCATTATTATTTTCTGCAAGGGCTTTTCCAGAGACAACCCGATTGTCTAAAACGAGGGTTGAGAGGGCCTTCTTCTTAGGATATCCTGCAAGTTGTTTTATGGAATCCCACCATTTTTTAGGATTAGGATTTAGTTTTAACTGTTTCAGTTTGTTTCAAGGAAGGCAAATCTAAGTTTCTTGCTTTCTCTGTTTGCCTGGTTGCGTAAAAGACGATACAGCGAGTCTTTCCCATGATGAAATGCCTTTTGTCTGTTTTGGATAATTTTCTTATATCCTGGAGTTGCCCAAGGTTTATATTTATCGTGTAACTTGACAGTTTGACTTAGGAGGAAACAATCTAATCCAGTATTTATGATAGTTTGAAAGAGCTCTAATTTTTGTTCGCATGAGACAGTACGGTACAGCACGGTCCAATTAAAGTCAGCTAGCCATTTTCCAAAAGCAGACATTGCAGCATTGCGTCCCTGTCTAATCTTCACTTTCGTGTATTAATTTTTGGTTTTACTTTTTTTGAGAGTGCATAACACTGAATTATGATCGCTAGTTCAATAGGTGGGATAACCAAGGGAGAGTTACAAAAATCCGACATGTTTGTAAGAAATAAATATAAAATAGCATTTTCTCTTGTGGGTTGTTTAACAATCTGCTTTAATGTAAAGTGTCTAAGCAATGCAGAAACTGGACATCTATTGAAGTCTCCAACAAGGAAAATACCTGCATTTGGATACTTGGCAAGGGCAAGATCAAGTTTTGTAATCAAATGCTCGATGAGTGCGTTGTTATCTTTAGATGGTGGATGGTAGACAACACATACGATCAAATAGGGAAAACCGCGAAAAAGTCTGTGTGGTCTTAGATAAAACCAAAGAGTTTCGAAACAAACATCTTGCAACTCAGCTAGGATTTTAAAGGGAATATGTAACTTATATAAGCACATACTCCTCCTCCAGACCTAGAATTCTGTCACGCCTTAATAAGGAATAACCATCAATTTGAACAGCATCATCATCAATATTTTCATTTAACCAGGTTTCAGTAATTAAAGCCAAGTTGACACGGTTCAATTTAAGAGTACTTTCCAATTCATCTATATTTGGCAGAAGTGATCTAGTATTTGACAAGAACAAAGATAGTTGATGATGTTGCACGTCCGGGCTTAATTGTTCTCAACCTTCGTGGCTCAATAAAGGGATTTCGATTAAGTTATTCTTCTTTAAAAATATTTGATTGGTGATACTCGATGAACGATCTAAAAGGTTAGTTGTTATAACAGGGATATATTGTTTATTTGAATTCGTGGGTACTGGTCTTGAATTTGCGGGTGCTGGTCATAAAGGCAACGATCTTAAACAGTTAAAAAGCCACTTTCCCTTAGGAATTTTGATGCTTCACCCTGGAATGAATTCCCTATGGTAACGGTAATTGGAATACCATTTCTATTCTTTTGCCAATGTTTATTTGGTTTATTATTACTTTTTTCCGCAAAGTTAATGGATTGACGAATTTCAGTTGAAAAAGTATTTCTTGGTTGCTGTGAATTACTTTTTTTTTTCTTGTTTAGTTCTGTGTTCAAAGAGCGAGTACTTTCATTAGCATCCCTTTTGTTTCTATTACGACCAGTTTCTATAGAAGTCGGATCAATGCTTTTAAACTGATATGGTAATGTAGGCAAATTATCCAATGACTCAACATGGGAATTATCACAACCGTCATTCAAAACAATAAATTCTTTATTGTTTATAACTTTCTTGGCTTTATTTTCAAATACACCAAGCGATCGCACTTCCAAATTTTTTGCTCGCTGATCTTGTTTAATAGGTGTGTGATAAATATCCGTTATAGGTGGATTTTGGTTCTCGCTACATGCTTTATCTTGCATAATTAATGAAAGAGCTAATCTCAAAGAATCTTGCTCATTTTCCGCTTGAATCGCTCATTCCTCCAGAGAACGAATAGTTTTTGATGCCTTTTTCTAACAACTTGTTTAAAGGTTGAAGCAAGGTGGAGAGGTTTGGCAGGAAATGTTGGTAATAGAGGAACGGACTTGAGACATTCTCAGGCCGTGGAGCATTTACAACGGCCTCAACCTTCTTCTGAGACTTGTGCAAGCCATCTTGACTGATTTCGTGACCACAGAATTCGATCTTATCTTGGAAGAACTCACATTTACAGCTGTTAGCCCTCAGTCCATGCTTGTGTGAACGTCTGAGAACCATCTCCAGATTGTTGAGATGATCTTGCTCTGTTTTACCAGAAATGATCATGTCATCAAGAATGTATTGCACTTGTGGAATTCATTCCAATACTTGATCCATTGCCTGTTGCCAGATACCAGGGGCTGCTGCCACACCAAACACAAGTCGGTTGTACTGGAATAACATGGTAAGAAGCTTCCTTGACTCTTCTTCCATTTCCATCTGTAAATAAGCCTGGTGTAAATCAAGTTTGATAAACGTTTGTCCACCAAGGGAAGCAAAAATATCATCAATTCTTGGAAGATGGTATTGCTGGACTTGTAGAACTGGATTAATGGTCGTTTTAAAATTCCCGCAGAGTCGGACATACCCATTCTTCTTTAGCACTGGAACAACTGATGCCCATTCACTCCATTCCACTTTGATCATGATGTTCTCATTTTGTAATTTCGTCAACTCAGCTTCCACCTTCGGGCGAAGAGCATATGGCACTTGTCTTGCTTCTTGGAGTCTGGTGGGTGAACCCTGGGAACTTGAGATACTGGTTGCCAGGGCTTTGATAGCTTTTCAGTCCAGCTAGAGATATTAATGGGGTAGATATGGCTCGAATGAGATGAGGTTGCCCGTCTTTGGATGAGGACAATTTAAGTAGACTTTTTCCCGCAAATTGGACAGTCCTTTCGTTTTCGCGGCATGATGTAGAACTGGTGCACTCTGTTACTGTATTAACATAAAAATTGTCAGCGCAGTGACTTTTTTAGTCCCTGAAGGGACCGAAAGTCCCGTCTGACGCGCGTAATTTGTCTATTTCAATCGCACCAATTGCTCTATCCTTTAGATTGTTATAACATTCAGGTTTTTATTCTGAACTATGATGCATGCAACAAACCAGATGTCACATCGTGTGAATGATTTACACATTTGTAACTCATTTACACTCATCTTTTCACATTCATTGCAATTTATGCGCATGTTTGGTTATTACTATGCATGTGTCTCTTTCTCACTTGACATTTATACTCATTTCCGCTCAAACTTATTTCATTGTTGAACACAGACACCTATTGATACGTTGTCATAGCAAACATATCGACACCCCACTTTGACTATATGTACGTCTTAAATAGTAAGGTTTTTTTCTCCAACTATATACTGATTCAGCTGTACAAAATGGATTTGAAATTAGTAATCGAGGATTGTAAGACTCATGAGGAGTTCTTGGAGGAAATGTTCGTGTTTAACGAAGAGCAGGAGCAAGCAGCTTTCATTCGTCAACTGGATTTCTTACAGGATGACTTTTACGCGTTCCAACATGAAGATTATTTATTTCCCAATCTCACATCTGCATGGACCGAACAAGATGCCATCCATTTTGTCATGGATACACGACAATAATAGAGACTATGGAACACGAAAAGTATAACATAGTATCACGGCATTTCACAAATTGGAGGGGCTCTCCAAATTGTTGTTACAACAGCGTAAATAAAAAAACGGGTTTTTAATGTTGTTAGTTGTTTTTTGATGTTCTAGTTTTAATTTGTCTACAGAGAAACATTGCAAACATTTTTTCACTCTCCATATCAAAGTTCAAGTCAGTCCAGTATTTCGTTGTACCATTTTTTTTAGATTTTGGTGGTTTGCGTAAAAAACCCGTTTTGTTATCTTGCATGATTACGTGGAAGCTATCTTGTTTCTCTAACCATGTTCCAAAAGCTTCAACTTCTACTTTGAACAGTGAGTAAATGTGTTCACATTATTGTGATTCGCACATGTCTCTCGGATTTTCATTCCTCTTATTTCTGTTCGATCATGTTCTCCAAACACTCAATTTTGAACAAAGGGATGCCCAGAGGTAAATGGTGAATATTGTTTTGCACCGATTTTCAGATAAACTAGTCTTTCTCCGACAAATCGCCCATGCACGTTTTTCCAACGTCGAAGCAAAAATGAAGAAGCTTCATCCTTTCCAATTCTTAAAAGACCAAGTTATTTGCAATGGAACTTTTTGCAAATATTGAAACCACCCATGTCCATAATACCAACGATGTTGTTTATCCATTTAAGAACCAGCGGAAAAAAGTGATGCGCACACATTCCGACGTTAAATAGTATTGCAACTTTAAAAAGGAGAGTATAAATGTGATGAAAAAACTCACCAACTAAATGAGCAAAAACATGTACATACATGTGTACCAGTGTAAAAAGAATCACATTTTCGCACTCTTAATATTTCGCAAAGATATTATCACTCTCAACTTGCTAACGTTTATAATCAAAAGTTTCTGTTTTAAATATTACACTTTTCGAATTCGTGTTTTGCAAAAGAATATGTTCAAACTGCATCCTTTTTTAAACTTTCTCTCTTAATTGTATTCTATAATACAGTAAGTAAACTTTGTGATAGCATACAAAACGCCGAAAATTCGTAAATTCGTAAAATATGTTATTAATCAACATTTAAATTTACACACGCTTTGATTAAAAACTGTTACATGGAACTGCAATCTGCATCCAACATTGCAACAATTAAATGCAAACACTTTTAAAAAGTAATAACGTTTGAACTACATTATTGTGAGAATTCTAAATCGGTTATTCACCTTCAAACCGATCATTTTCATTATGTGCTTCACTGTTCTCTTTCGCCAAAACACGTTTATTCTGGTACAAGCATCCTTTCAAATAATACCTCAGATGGTGCATTTAGCCAAGTTAAATTAAACATAAAAACGAACAAATATGTCCTTGTACACTAATTCAGAGTGTTGACATGGAAAAATTAGAAAAAACATGAGCAAAAATTAGCAAAATTAAGGAATAAATTAGCAAAAAATGTGTAATATTAAGTTAAACATGGAAAAACTTGTGCAAACATGCAAACAATTGAACAAAACGCGAGTGAGCAAAACATAATTCCTAACATCTCCAAAATCATGAATTACGACTTTCAAATCTGTTGATCATTGTTCTGATTCCTATTTTTTTCGCGAAAATGTGAGAAAACTGAATGAAAGTTTAGAGACAAGATAAATTTAAATATAATTCAATTAGTGACAAAGACATAACTTTCAGAATTGACGCATTATTTTTCTTTTGAGGTGTCCATGTTCAATCGAAACAAGTATGAGCGAAAACGCGTAGAAATGCCATGTGATAAAGCTACACATGCACACTAATGAGCAGGAATAACCAAAATTGGCATAAGTGAGCAACGATGATGTAGCAAGATGAGTAGAAATTAGTTCCAAATGTGTAAAATTGATGGGAAAATGAGCAAAATTTTGGCAAAATGAGTAACAAATGTGTCAAATTGAGCGTAAAATGAACAAAAGAAAAGTGAAAAACATCAACAAAAAACAGTGAATTTGACTGAAACATGAACAAAAAACGAGCAAAATTGAGGAATAAATTAGCAAAAATGTGTTATATTAAGTTAAACATGAGAAAAATGTGTGCAAAAATCCAAACAATAGAACAAAACGCGAATGAGCAAAACATAATTCCTAACATCTCCAAATTCATGATTACGATTTCTAAATCTGTTCGTCATTGTCGATTCTTATTGTTTTTCGCGAAAACGTGGAAAATCTGAATAAAAATGTAAAGACAGGAAAGATCATTATACTATGATTTTCTCATTCTAATACCATTTCGCAATATTTTACACATGCAAAACAGGAAAATCGCATGAACAAATATAACAAATATCTAATTCATTTCCTGTCAACGTTTACATTTGCGTAATACAAACAACGTGTCGTGTGTCAAACTAAATCGGTTAATATTCCAACACTTTATCTCAACATTGTTTTAGATTGTTACATCATGGACACACTCAGGAAATGATTTTGAAGAAGTTCCATATATATTTTCTTGTTGAACAATATTGTCCGATCTAATAATAATAATAAAAGACGTATTAGGAGCATTATACAATAGTCGCAATGCTCTTACAACAATATATTCTTAATTTTACTTATAAAACTCATTACAGTTCCATTATAAGACAAAGCCTACATATATTACCACTATGAACAAAAAAAACATTAATTTAAAAAAGAAAGTGCTGACTTAAAATTACTTAACATATCAAAGCTTCTAATTTCGAGCTCGACATGTATGCTTTAGTCCATTGGTAGACAAATTGATTTTGCAGATTATTTACAATTATCCCAACGATGTGAACGACCAAAACACTCACCATTCACACAAAGACAAGTCGAATCTTTATTCAATTAAAAGTTGTTGAAAGCGAAGGGTAAATTGAAGGGAAAAACTAGTTAGTCGATTTTCATCGACACAATTACGTTTCACACTTCAGGTGTTTTTATTACGCTATGATTATATGAATATTTAATAATCGTTTTGATCATGAATCAAACGAATCAAACGAAAAGAAAAGGGCAAAGATTAATGTATGGATACCTTTGTCTCTAGATAATGTATGGATGGATACCTTTGTTCTTTTGTCTAATAAAACTCGACCAATTTATTTAATGTTGTGAACATTGATAATGTTCTACCAACACACGTTTTCCACTACATTCACAAATGTCAGTAGAAAACATTTTTACAAAGTCGTCACATCTCTCATTGATTATCAATGCAATTTACAATTGATCTTCTCACAAACAACCAGGAGAAAATACCTTAATAACATTCCTTAGCCATTATGGAGATCAAAACAGTCCTCCTATAGTCCTCCTCTAGTCCTCTTATAGTCATAAATAGTCCTCCGATAGTCTTAAATAGTCCTCCTGTTGTCCTAAATAGTCCTCCGATAGTCCTAAATAATAATAATAATAATAATAATAAATAATCCTAAATAATAATAAATAGTCCTCCTATAATCTTAAATAGTCCTCCGATAATCTTAATTAGTATCAACCAACTAGTGGTCTATTACAAATTCGGCATTCTGATTGGCTGAGCTACTCACTGTCTATTGGTGATAGACGGTGAGTAGCGTTACCCAATCACAAACCTTCTTATGCTGGAATATTCCTATCCTGACCAATCAGAAGTCACGACATATTCACGCTGCACGGCCAAACCTGAAATCTAGTCCAAACATGGCGCCCGCTAAAATTTATATACGAGTGATGAAATCATGAAAACATTGGCCCGAAAGTAATGGAAAATTGTTCAGCTTGATATTTTCGAATAGGAAAATGAATTCGCTTATGCCTATGGAGTATATCTATACCAAATGTGAAGCAAAAGTAATTACAAACTCGTTTTTTGTGAGCGATTGTTTATCATGTGCCATTGAGCAACTCTACATTTTGAATGGGAGACTTCTACAAACAAAAAGGTAAAACTATCTGAAAATTTGTAACAATGTTAGAAAGGTTGTTTATGGTTGATACTAAAACAATTAGACAACTCGCCCTCGTTGTCTATGAGAGCCCTCGTTGTCTGCTCATAGACAACTCGTTCTCGTTGTCTAATTGTTAAATAGTCCTCATGTAGTCCTCCGATAGTCCTAAATAGTCCTCGTGTAGTGCTAAATAGTCCTAAATAGTCATCCTATAGTCCTCTAGTCTTAAATAGTCCTCCGATAGTATTAAATAGTCCTCCTATAGTCGTCCGATAGTCCAAACTAGTCCTCGTGTAGTGCTAAATAGTCCTCCGATAGTCCTAAATAGTCCACTGATAGTCCAAAATAGTCCTCATGTAGTCATAAATAGTCCTCCTATAGTCCTCCAATAGTCCTAAATTGTACCTGTGTAGTCCTAAATAGTCCTAAAATAGTCCCCCTATAGTGCTCCTCTCGCTCCTCTTCTTGCTTATCCTCTAGCTTCACATCTTGCTCTTGCCTCTTGCTTCTCAGATCTGAAATCAGGGATGATATCTGATCAGGGATGCTCTCTTTGATCATAATGAGGAGGAAAAGGAGGAGGAAGGACGAGGAAGAGGAGGAGGGGAAGAGGAGGAGGAGCAAGATGAGGAGCAAGAGGAGGGGGAAGAGGAGGAGGAAGAGGGATGAAGAGCAAGAGGATGAGCCAGAGCAGGCTGAACAACCAACGAACATTAACATTAATACGCAGTCTGTCTCAATTCAGCCTTTACCTGAATTTAACCCAGATTCCGAAGTGGGAGCAAGCTTAGCCACTCGTTGGAATATTTGGATAGAAGATTTCGAAATGTTCATCGTAGCGAGTGGAATAACAGACGCTACACGAAAGCGTGCGCTTCTCCTGTATCAAGCTGGAAACAGAGTTCGAGAAATTTTCCGGCAAATACCAAACACAGGAACTACTGCCAACTACGAGGTCGCGAAACAAAAGCTAAAAGAATACTTCGAACCTCAAAAGAATCGGCGATACGAAGTATATCGTTTTAGACAAGCAACACAAGAGAATCGCGAAACTCTCGATCAATTTCATACTCGCCTACGAACGTTAGCGCAAACGTGTACTTTTGCCGACGTTGACTTCGAAATCGAGCAACAAATCATAACCGCAGGCACATCGTCGAGAATTCCCAAGAAATCTTTGCGTGACCCGACCTATGATCTGAAATCAATACTCATCGATGGTCGTCGAGATGAACAGAGCGCGTATCAAGCCCGAGACATTGAGTCAAAGGAGAAAGTTGCTGAAGAAACAAACAAAATCGACGAGAAGAAACTCGAGAAGAAGCTCGAGAAGAAATGTCGATACTGCGGGGGGTCATATCCTCACAAAGGAAGTTGTCCGGCAAATGGTAAACAATGTCGAAATTGTGGAAAGTCAAACCATTTCGCTTGCGTTTGTAGAGGGAAAGCACAGAAACAAGTCGTTTCACCTCGTGGAGAGAATCGACAAAACAAGAGTAAAAAGAAACCTATCCAACCAATACGCAATACCGAAAACGACACGGACGGTTCCGATGACTATTTATATGCGATGACAAGTGACAAGACCCCGAAGGTGAATGTCAAGGTGTGTAGATATTCCTTCAGAGCAACTGTCGATACTGGAGCGACGATAAACGTCATCGTGGTCGATGGAAGGAACTACATACGAAAAGATGGAAGGGGCGAAACTCAAAAGAACGAACATTAAGGTGTTTGTGTATAACGCTAGAAATCCAGTACAGTTCGTGGGAAAATTTGAAGTGCTCATCGAAACTCGGAAACGCATTGCCGTAGCAACCTTCTACGTTGCCAAGACACCGAACAGTGGTAATTTGATATCTTCAGCGTCAGCACAAGACCTTGGTCTCATAAGTCTACACCTAAATAAATTGTCTGGAAGAAAGGACAGGACAATTGAGAAAGTTTTGATCAAGCATGAAAAAGTCTTCCACGGTCTAGGAAAATTAAAAGGAGAGACAATAAAATTGAACATTGATCAAAATGAAATGCCTAAAGTACAACCACAACGACGGATTCCGTATCACATCCGTGACAAAGTTGAACACGCGTTGGAAGAGCTCCACAAGGATGATGTTATCGAACGCGTACCAGACAATCAACCAACGCCCTGGGTATCACCAATAGTGGCGGTGCCGAAAAAAGATGGGAACGTACGAATTTGCGTAGATATGAGACTTGCCAACGAGGCAATAAAGAGAGTTCGTCACCCAATACCTACCGTAGAAGATGTCAGTTTTGAACTGAATGGAGCGAAGTATTTTTCCAAACTAGATCTTTCACAAGCATATCACCAACTGGAGCTAGATGAAGCAAGTCGGTACATTACAACGTTCAGCACGCACGTTGGCCTTTTTCGCTATAAACGCTTAAATTACGGCACAAATGCAGCAGCAGAAATCTTCCAATATGTTGCAAACCCAACTTCAAGGGCTACGTGGAGTCAAGAATATTGCGGATGACATTATCATTTTTGGGATAACACGAGAGGAACACGATTCAAATTTGGACAAATGTCTCAAACGCCTGTACGACAGAGGTCTAAGACCGAACAAGCCAAAATGCAATTTCTTGAGTAATTCTCTTGAATTCTTTGGCCAAGTTTTCTCGGAAAAAGGTACTACACCAGACCCGAAACGTGTCAAAGATCTACAGGAAGCACCCATACCAACCAACGTACATGACGTACGAAACCTTCTTGGAATGGCCAATTATAGTAGCAAATATATTGCTGACTATGCAACCATAATACTCCATTACGCGAGCTTACCAAGAAAAATGTGCCATTTGAATGGAAAGATGTACACCAAGAAGCCTACAATAAAATAACGAAAGCTCTTTCATCTGCACCATGTATGGCTTATTTCGACAAACAGAAAGAAACCTATGTCACAGTGGATGCCAGCCCGGTAGGAGTATCTGGAATATTATCACAAAAAACAAAGGGGATGGAAGACCCAAAGATCATTGCATATGCAAGCAGAGCCTTGACAGATGTAGAAACACGATATTTGCAGACAGAAAAAGAAGCTCTTGCCATAATTTGGGCTGTGGAGCATTTCCACCTCTACTTGTATGGAAATGAATTTACTCTGATAACTGACCATAAACCTCTGGAAGTCATATACGGCAGTCGGAAATCTAAACCTTCAGCAAGAATAGAGCGCTGGGTCCTACGTCTTCAACCATACTCTTTTAATGTTATTTACAGACCTGGAGTAAACAACCCTGCTGATTATCTATCCAGACACCCAACGAAAAGTAGCACAAAACAACAAAAGATGACTGAAGAGTATTTAAACTTCATCACCCGTAATAGTGTACCAAAAGCAATGACCATAGAAGAAATTGAAACTGCTACAAATGAAGATAAAACCCTGAAAGGACTGAGAGCAGCAATTAAATTAAATAAGTGGAACTATGACATTGTCAAGCCATATAAAGCTGTAAAAGATGAACTCACAATCACTTCCAAAGGTATAATTCTTCGTGGATCAAGAATAGTGATACCAGAATCACTACAGCAAAGAGCAATTGATATTGCCCATGAGACACATCCCGGTCTCACCAAAACAAAGGCTTTAATCCGAGAGAAAGTTTGGTTTCCTAACATAGATAACATGGTGAAAACTACAATTGATCAATGCATTCCATGTCAAGCAGTGGGAAAGCCATCGCCTCAAGAACCCTTAACTATGACAGAGATGCCAAAGGGGCCATGGGAAACTGTACATATTGACTTTTATGGACCCCTTCCTTCAGGAGAATATTTGCTTGTAGCAATTGACAGATATTCGAGATTTCCTGAAGTGGAAATAGTTAGATCCACAAAAGCATCAACAGTAATACCGAAGTTGGATAAAATCTTTGCAACACATGGTATTCCAACAACAATAAAGACGGACAACGGTCCACCCTTCAATGGAAACGAGTACAGTCGCTATCTAGAAGCACTTGGAATAAAACCAGAATTCTCAACACCGAAATGGCCAGAGAGATTCATGCAGCCATTGGGCAAAGTGCTAAGAACAGCAAACATTGAAGGCCGTCCCTGGCAACAGGAGCTCAGCAGATTCCTACTACAATATCGGACAGCACCCCATAGTTCAACTGGTGTACCACCCGCAGAACTGTTGTTTAACCGAACAGTGAAAGGGAAACTGCCCATTTTACACAAACGGAACATTGTCAATCGATACAAGCTGGCTCGCAAGAATGAAACATACAAGCAGCAATACAACAAACAGTATGCTGATAATAAGATAAATGTCAAAAAGAGTGACATTAAAATAGGAGATCATGTTCTAGTACAACAACAAAAACAGAACAAACTAACTGCTAACTTTAACAAGATACCATATGTTGTGACACACAGGTTCCACTCACGTGTTACAGCTCAAAACGAAAACGGACACATTGTTACAAGAAACGTATCACACTTTAAGTTGATATCAAAACCGACACAGACGATGATGATGACGATGGTCCCAACAATAACAACAACACTAATGAACATGACGCGAACAATACAAACAATACAAACAATACAGTACGTAAATCAGCTAGAATTAGGAAACAACCAGAAAGGTTTGGACAACCAGTTTATACTTGACATATTGTAAATAAAGTTGATATTTAAAAAAAAAAGAGTGATGTAATAAGCTTACGTCATAGTAGTGACGTAACGGATGTATATATAGGAGCGTGAGAACATGAACGGGGAGCTCGAGTAGATTAGCGTGCGAGTATGTAAAGTATAGTAGTGTGTTGTGAATAAATACTGAAGAACATTATAGAAGAGGAAGAGGAGGAGGAGGAGGAAGAGGAGGAGGAAGAGGATGAGGAAGAGGAGGTAGAGCAAGAGGAGGAGCAAGAGGGGAGCAGGAGGAGGAGCAAGAAGAGGAGCAGGAGGAGGAGGAAGAGGGGAGCAGGAGCAAGAGGAGGAGCAAGAAGAGGAGGTGCAAGAAGAGGAGGAGCAAGAGGAGGAGGAAGAGGAGGAGGAGGAGGAAGAGGAGGAGGAAAAGGAGGAGGAAGAGGATGAGGAAGAGGAGGAGGTAGAGCAAGAGGAGGAGCAAGAGGGGAGCAGTAGGAGGAGCAAGAGGAGGAGCAGGAGGAGGAGGAAGGGGGGAGCAGGAGGAGGAGCAAGAGGAGGAGCAAGAAGAGGAGGTGCAATAAGAGGAGGAGCAAGAGGAGGAGGAAGAGGTGGAGGAAGAGGGAAGCAGGAGGAGGAGAAAGAGGAGGAGCAAGAGGAGGAGCAAGAGGAGGAGCAAGAGGAGGAGCAAGAGGAGGAGCAAGAGGAGGAGCAAGAGGATGAGCAAGAGGAGGAGGAGGAAGAGGAGGAGGAAGAGGGGAGCAGGAGGAGGAGCAAGACGAGGGGCAAGAAGAGGAGGTGCAAGAAGAGGAGGAGCAAGAGGTGTAGGAAGAGGTGGAGGAAGAGGGGAGCAGGAGGAGGAGCAAGAAGAGGAGGTGCAAGAAGAGGAGGAGCAAGAGGTGGAGGAAGAGGTGGAGGAAGAGGTGGAGGAAGAGGTGGAGGAAGAGGGGAGCAGGAGGAGGAGCAAGATGAGGAGCAAAAGGAGGAGCAAAAGGAGGACTATTTTAGGACTATTTAGAACTACATGAGGACTATTTAAGACTATCAGGGGACTATAGGAGGACTATTTAGGACTATAGGAAGATACTTTAGAACTACAGGAGGACTATTTAGGACTATCTAGGACTTTATGATGACTATTTAGGACTATCGTAGCACTATAGGAGGACAATGTATGACTACCGGAGTATTATTTAGGATTCAGAGGACTATTTAGGACTATGATAGGACTATTTAGGACTATCGGAGGATTATTTAGGACTGCATGAGGACTATTTAGGACTATATGGGGGATTATTTAGAACTACATGAGGACTATTTAGGACTATAGGAGGACTATTTATGGCTATCGCATGACTATAAGGGGACTATTTATGACTCAGAGGGATATAGGAGGACTATTTAGGACTGTCAGAGGACTATTTAAGACTATAGGAGGACTATTTAGGACTATCGGAGGACTATAAGAGGACCATTTAGGACTACAGGGGGGTTATTTAAAACTATCAGCGATCTATCTAGGACAATAGGAGGACTATATAGGACTATAGGAGGACTATTTAGAACTATTGGAGGACTATAGGAGGACTATTTAGGACTAACTATAGGAGGACTATTTAGGACTAACTATAGGAGGACTATTTAGGACTAACTATAGGAGGACTATTTAGGACTAACTATAGGAGGACTATTTAGGACTAACTATAGGAGGACTATTTAGGACTATTGGAGGACTATAGGAGGACTATTTAGGACTAACTATAGGAGGACTATTTAGGACTAACTATAGGAGGACTATTTAGGACTATTGGAGGACTATAGGAGGACTATTTAGGACTAACTATAGGAGGACTATTTAGGACTAACTATAGGAGGACTATTTAGGACTAACTATAGGAGGACTATTGAGGACTAACTATAGGAGGACTATTTAGGACTAACTATAGGAGGACTATTTAGGACTAACTATAGGAGGACTATTTAGGACTAACTAGAGGAGGACTATTTAGGACTAACTATAGGAGGACTATTTAGGACTAACTATAGGAGGACTATTTAGGACTAACTATAGGAGGACTATTTAGGACTAACTATAGGAGGACTATTTAGGACTAACTATAGGAGGACTATTTGTGACTATAGGAAGACTATCGGAGGACTATTTAGGACTAACTATAGGAGGACTATTTAGGACTAACTATAGGAGGACTATTTAGGACTAACTATAGGAGGACTATTTAGGACTAACTATAGGAGGAATATTTAGGACTAACTATAGGAGGACTATTTAGGACTAACTATATGAGGACTATTTAGGACTAACTATAGGAGGACTATTTAGGACTAACTATAGGAGGACTATTTAGGACTATTGGAGTACTATAGGAGGACTATTTAGGACTAACTATAGGAGGACTATTTAGGACTAACTATAGGAGGACTATTTAGGACTAACTATAGGAGGACTATTTAGGACTAACTATAGGAGGACTATTTAGGACTAACTATAGGAGGACTATTTAGGACTAACTATAGGAGGACTATTTAGGACTAACTATAGGAGGACTATTTAGGACTAACTATAGGAGGACTATTTAGGACTATTGGAGGACTATAGGAGGACTATTTAGGACTAACTATAGGAGGACTATTTATGACTAACTATAGGAGGACTATTTAGGACTAACTATAGGAGGACTATTTAGGACTAACTATAGGAGCACTATTTAGGACTAACTATAGGAGCACTATTTATGACTAACTATAGGAGGACTATTTAGGACTAACTATAGGAGGACTATTTATGACTAACTATAGGAGCACTATTTATGACTAACTATAGGAGGACTATTTAGGACTAACTATAGGAGGACTATTTAGGACTAACTATAGGAGCACTATTTATGACTAACTATAGGAGGACTATTTATGACTAACTATAGGAGCACTATTTAGGACTAACTATAGGAGCACTATTTATGACTAACTATAGGAGCACTATTTATGACTAACTATAGGAGGACTATTTAGGACTAACTATAGGAGGACTATTTAGGACTAACTATAGGAGCACTATTTATGACTAACTATAGGAGGACTATTTATGACTAACTATAGGAGCACTATTTAGGACTAACTATAGGAGCACTATTTATGACTAACTATAGGAGCACTATTTATGACTAACTATAGGAGGACTATTTAGGACTAACTATAGGAGGACTATTTAGGACTAACTATAGGAGCACTATTTATGACTAACTATAGGAGCACTATTTATGACTAACTATAGGAGGACTATTTAGGACTAACTATAGGAGCACTATTTATGACTAACTATAGGAGCACTATTTAGGACTAACTATAGGAGGACTATTTAGGACTAACTATAGGAGGACTATTTAGGACTAACTATAGGAGCACTATTTATGACTAACTATAGGAGCACTATTTATGACTAACTATAGGAGCACTATTTATGACTAACTATAGGAGCACTATTTATGACTAACTATAGGAGCACTATTTATGACTATAGGAAGACTATTTAGTACTATAGGAGCTATTTAGGACTATAGGAGGACTATGTATGACTATAGGAAGACTATTTAGTACTATAGGAGCTATTTAGGACTATAGGAGGACTATCTAAGACTACAGGAGGACTATTTAGGACTATCGGATGACTATAAGCGGACTATTTGTGAGTATCGAAGGACTATAGGAGGACTATTTAGGACTATCAAAGACTATTTAGGATCAAAGGACTATTTAGGACTATATGACTATTTAGGACTATAGGAGGACTATTTAGGACTATCGGAGGACTATAGGAGGACAATTTAGGACTGCAGGAGGACTATTTAAGACTAGACGGGGACTATTTAAGACTATCGCAGGACTATAAGAGGACTATTTAGGACTATCGGAGGACTATAGGAGGACTATAGGAGGAATATAGGAGGACTATTACTATTCAAGAAAGAATGTAATAAGAGTAAAAGATGGCGGGTGCACGCCTTGTTCTATGCTCCATCATCATTTTTATTTTATTAAAACATGGCAGCTTGATCAATAAAGAAAGCTACATTGATAGATGGTTAAAAGGACAATTGTCAAGTATTTCATGTGATCAAGCGCTGGTAATAATCCCAAGACAGTACATTCTGAAATCTCAGTGGCTAAACTACCGAACGGTCAAACGTAAAGGCTATAACAAGAAAATAATTGTATTCTTCCCTAACTCTGTAGCAACGTTTCAACTATCTCGCCTTATACAATCTGGAGACATCTCAACAAACCCGGGACCTACCACGAGTAACTACTCAGTAAATATCGAAGCTGACCATCCTCGCTTCCAACTGTCGGACAAAGGACTTAAAATTTGTCACGTCAATGTCCGATCTCTTCCCAGTCATCGCGATGAGACCCAGGCGCTGATTCAACTGAACAGCTTCGACTTGACTCTCATGGGCGAAACTTGGCTTAATTCCTCGTGGGATAACAATGAGATTAGTATTGATGGATACGAACTATATCGGTGCGATAGGAAACATAAAAGCAGAGGGGGTGGAACTGCTATTTATATAAAAACTTCACTCATTTACGAGAGAATTTTTCTTCTGGATGAAGCTTGTAATGCTGAATATGTTTGTCTTGAAGTTCAACAACATCGTCATGGTCCAAAAATTATGTTTATAGTCTTCTATCGTCCACCAGAATCGCCTGCTGAAATATATGATGATATCGTTTAATTATTGGAGGTAGCTTCGTGTCGCTGTAACGAAATCATTGTGTCAGGTGATCTCAACATTAATCTATTGGAAAATACAAACGGTAAACTTTTAAAAATATTCCAGAATGCAGACATGACTCAAATCGTCAAATCAGCTACGCGCGAATCAAACGGAATATCAACGTTGATTGATCATGTCTACACAACGCACCCTGAAAGCAGGGCCGTCGCGAAGCGGTTTAAACAGGGAGGGGTGTGAGTATAACATTTGCCGACAAAAGGGCGTGGCAAATGGGTGTGGCTATTACAAGTTAACTAAACATTACACATACTTTTTGAAACTGCATGATATATATTTACGTTGTCGAGGATTTTGTTGGACAACGCCTTAATTCATATTAAGAATAACATGTTCCCGTGTTTTAACTCGGTACTATGTCAACACTTTATGTATATTAAGTAAAGGTAAAGTGCAGTTAAATTTGGCAATCACTAATTTACCGTGATACAGTAAATGAGGATCGCACAGTAAAAGTGATTTTAATTTAATTTGAAATATCGTAAGTAACTGCATGAAAAGAAGCACTAACGAAAATCACACTTTGTGCGAGGATCGAAAATATTCTTCTATAGTCGTCTCCAACTGTCACTCTCCTTTGAATTAAACAAGTCTTTTCGCTTTAGCGTTTCGATAAAACTGCAATGAAGGTTTTATTAGTGTTATTTCCGGCTATCATAGCCGACCGTAGGTCCGTTACAGACCTCAAGTTAAATTTATCTGAATGGTACTACAGCCTACAGGTTCGCTCAACTAAACGTAATTATTCGTGTTTTAAGTTCCACCCATTTAGCTGCAATGGCGTCCATGTTAATGGCATTTGTAATATCTTTCTCGCAAGAGATCAACATTAGCGATTCCAATCGTTGTTCCTTCATTGTCGTTCTTAGGTATGTCTTGATTGGCTTCAGCCTGCTGAATGTTTCAGCCTGCTGAATACTTCATTTGCCGCCCACACCCCCCCCCCCCCCCCTCCCAATCGCTACGGCCCTGCCTGAAAGAATAATTGATATTATCGTTCCAATTTATGGCACGACTGATCACTACCCGGTTTGTTTTGTGCACAAGATTGGAGGAAGAAAACGTAATAAACATGGCCATGAGTCTATTACCTATAGAAACTTAAAGACCTTTTCTCAAGAACATTTTTTATCCGATCTACATTCAGCTCCATGGTCATTACTTGATACTCACGATGACGTAAATGACAAACTCAAGATCTGGTACACTTTGTTTACTGACATAATTAATCACCATGCGCCAATTGTTACACGCAGAGTGAAAAACAAAAAACTGCAAGAGTGGATGACT
The DNA here is from genome assembly GCA_035772405.1 of Chrysogorgia sp. JL179-B06. NCBI lineage: Eukaryota > Metazoa > Cnidaria > Anthozoa > Scleralcyonacea > Chrysogorgiidae > Chrysogorgia > Chrysogorgia sp. JL179-B06. Next base: position 717,617 of record JAYKKM010000270.1, on the reverse strand, counting down.
CCCGACATTTTACACAGATACGTATAAGAGATCAACTCAAATCACGTAGTAAAACAAATGCACTAGCTAGATCCATGTATACTAGAGTTAGAAACCAAGTAGTTAAGATTATTAATAATGCAAAATCAAATTACTTTAAAGATAAGATATTGGAGAACAAAGATAATGCAAAAAAATTATGGAAAGTACTGAAACGCGTAGCACCATCTAAATCTATTTCCACCGCACCTAAATACATAGAAGTGAATGGTGCGCATATATCAAAACTCGTTGAAATGGCAAATTCTTTTAATGAATATTTTACATCGCTTTGAACTCCTACATCCAATACTGATAACTTAGTCGTCTCTCAAACAGAACTTGACACTTTACTTCAACATTTTGTTGATTCCCGTTTAGACACTACTTCTATAGAGCCATTTGATATTCCACCCATTACTAAGGAGATAGTCGAACATGATTTAACTAAGATGCCATCGAGTAAGGCCATTGGCTTAGATGGCATAAGCATACGTCTTTTGAAATTAGCTCTGCCAGTGATTTCGTCCACTCTGACGGATATATATAACACCAGTATAGGAAGTGGCATTTTTCCTAATGATTTTAAAATGGCCAAAGTAAATCCCATTTACAAACGAGAGTCGACGCACGACAGAACTAATTTTCGTCCAATTTCTGTGCTGTCAATTTTATCAAAACCACTTGAAAGGCATGTATCACTGTCCTACCATCAACATTTAAATACGCATAATCTTTTATATGCTAAACAGTCTGCTTATCGCCCTAATCACTCTTGTGAAACCGCTTTAATTAGTATGACCGATAATTGGCTGAAAGCCATGGATGACAGCAAACTTGTGGGCGCCATATTCTTAGATCTCAGTAAGGCCTTCGATCTTGTAAATCATGATATCCTTTTATCTAAATTGGCAAAATACCACATTAGCCCACTCGCTTTGAATTGGTTTTTCTCTTATCTTCATGGTCGGTCACAAAGATGTTATATTTCAGGTTCCCTGTCGACCCCTTTGGAACTCTGTTTGGGAGTACCACAGGGCTCCATTTTGGGCCCTATATTATTTTTGACGTATATGAACGACCTACCATTATCAATTAATAAATATGAAGTTGATATTTACGCGGATGACACAACTATTTGGTCAAGCGGTAATACTTGTTCTGAAATCGAACAATCTCTACAAACCTCTCTTGACAGTGCCCGTAGTTGGTTTGAACTAAATTGTATGAAACCCAATATAACAAAAACCAAATATATGCTTATTGGGACAGTCCAAAAGCTTCGGTACGTTCATAAGCATAATATGGATCTTTTCTTAGGTGATACCAAGTTGAATGAGGCGATCACCGAAAAAATCCTAGGGGTAAAATTTGACAAACATATGAAATGGGACAATCATGTTGACTATCTTATTAGTAAATTAAACTCGAGAGTATACCTTTTGACAAGAGCTAAAAATTATCTAACCATCCATTGTAGGAAACTGTTATATAATGCACTAATTAAGCCTATTATGGAATACTGTTGTACGGTCTGGGGCAATTGCTCAAACGGTAACCTGGAGAGACTATTAAGAATTCAGAAACGATGTGCTAGAGTTATACTTAATGCAAATTATTACGATAATTCTGTAAAATTATTTACTGAATTGGGATGGCTTCCAATTGACGATATTGTGCGTACCAAAAAGCGTTTATGTTTCATAAGATTAGTCTTGGTCATTGCCCCGAGTACTTTACATCATACATCAATTATCTCAACGAAGTTCATCAACACCGTACCAGAGCGGCAGTTAAAAACAATATCGTTTTACCAACTTGTAAAAGAATGTCAGGTAGTAAAACTTTCCATATTAGTTCCATCCGTCTCTGGAATGACACTGACTTGTCAACAAGAAACATTGTATCTCACAAGAGTTTTTCTTGAAAGGATACAAGCTAATGCTCTGAAACAGAACACATCCTTAGAACATTTCACAATTTCAAGAACATATTAACTTGTACTTCTTTTAGATTCTTTATTATTTGTAATATTCTAAATTGGTAGGAGGGCCACTATGAAAACTACTAGGTAACTAGTAATAGTGTTCACCCTCATTAAATAAAGTCTTTCAATTTCAATTTCAATCTATTTAAGACTATCGGGGGACTATTTAAGACTATTGGAGGACTATAGGAGGACTATTTAGGACTATTTGAGACCACAGGAGGACTAAGCGCCCCACAATACCGAAACTACCTAACAACACTGTAAGCAATGTATTGAGCTTTTATAAGCGCGGTTCTTATTATTAATTTGAGTCACGCCGTTCGCTAACATGTTTGAGTACATCGCAATGGTTATCGTGGGCGTAAATACGCTTTGACACTTCCGGGCCCTAACAATCAGCGTAAATAAGTGTCCATCGAGACATTTGAGAAGATGTTTACTTTGAAATTTCGATACCGCATATCGCCCGAGTCGAACGCTGGCTTTTCGGGCAAATCATAAGCAAGTATGCCAATGGCCCATGGTAATCTTTAATGTATATATAGCGTTATCCAAATCCAAATTCAAATCCAAATCCAAATTTATCTAGTTAACATAAATTGGTGCAATTTGTCTAGGTTTGCGATCACATTCGTTTTCTACCCGTCCCACCGTTCGGTATCTCGACATGAAAAGGTGAATCGTTCGACAGGATCACTCGTTCGATTCCGTCTAAGACTCTTTCGATAGTCAGTCGCTTTCTAGACATGAACGGCTGCGAAATGGGATACTCAAGTTGCGGCTAATTCATAATGATCCGTCTGCGACACGATCAAGTAAATTATCAAAGACCTGGTGTAAATGTTTCAGGACACAGGCTATACCCCCAACTTGCAAATCATTCAACTAAAATATTAAAATATTATTTACAAACACACAAAATGCGAGGAATTATTTCCGATACGTATTTCTATATTCGTGCTCACACTACGCAAATTACTTCCGTTCGCAGCGCTTATTCATTCGTCAGGCGTTCGTCATGATCAGCATGACGTACGTTGCTCGACCAATCAGCGCGCGGCGGCATCCCTTTGGACTCTGGATGGGAGGATATCTACTGAAGTTTAGAATTGCTATTTGTCTAGTTTGTTTAACTACTTATTTCAAACAGCAATATTTGGTAATGATCTTGCGCTGTAACCCATGCATTACGTCCAGAACACATTAAAATTTCCTTCAGCCAATTGATGTACTTGAGTTTTCTTTCATCAGCGTTTCGCAACAATAGCAGCAATATTCGTAAATAATGGCCAATTACTTCAGCACTAATTAATGGTGGTATGCAGGTGGACGCATGACAACTGCTGCTCTAGAGATTGATCTTGGTAGCCACTTTTGCGAAAATTAATCCAAAAGGCATTCATATTTTGTTCTAGATAGATACCGCGAATCTTAAATGAAATTGTGTTGTTCAAATATGTGGTACACTGTCTCTCCCTGTGGGTCTACCGTTTTTTATAGGCTGATACCCGGAATATGAAGAGCTTTATGTTATTATGTATCTTTAGGGACCGCAGTAATTGGATAAAGCTGCTGAGGTTGCCCAGCCAAATACATGTTGTTGTGATACATTTTAGCAAAGCTAATAAATACTCTTAAAAATAATCAAACCCTTTCCAAACATAACATTTGGTTTGTTTCTTTTGCTTTTTAAGGTGATTCCACCAATTGACGTAATGAACAAGGCAAGCACAAATGACAAACTAATGTGCTTACCTGTAATCGCCGTATCTGGAAGAGACAAGCCTTTTTTGAGGCCTGTTGAAGTAAAACTTTGTTACTCCTCTGACAATGTGGCTGCTCTAGATGAGGAATTCCTTCCAGTAGGGGTGTCGTTTCCCTTCTCATCAAAATATGGAGTTATGCGTAGCAGTCACAAGAACCCAAAAGGTATTCCTACATGGAAAGATGAAAACGAATTTTCAAATGCATCAATCAAACGTTGCCAAAAGAATCGACTAAAAATGTGTTTTTCTGTCGAACATTTTTGCAAGTAAGCGTGGAAGTTATTTTAATGTCGAGCTCGTGAATGTATAATGGTAACATCCCTATCACATAGTTGTTTATATGTACCTTGTCATATTCCTGTCCTTTTGATTCTACCATTTCCTCATTTTAATCTTTTCATTTTTATCTCATCTTTATCTCTTCCGAATCCTTATATTATCTTTATACGTTTGCAAAATCATTATCGCTGTTGTTATGATTGTCGATTTTGTTATATCCGGACAGGTGTTTTTGCCCGAATCTGTTAATTAAACTTTCATTTTATATATAGCATGAGTTATACCTCCACCGCAGGCGTTTTTTGGGCGAGAAATTAGCTTTTTGGGGCGAGCAGGGCGCGGGCGGGAGGGGCGCGGGCGGGAGAAATTGCGGGCGAGCGAAATTTGAGAGGGGAGAAGAAGAAACGCCTGCCAACTAATGTTCGATCTTCGGGTTTCTAATGTCGTTCTTCGGATTATCCATAAATATCTGCTGAAATATAACCCATGGAAACTTGAAACGCCTCGCTCGTGTCTTATCCGTCCTTTCTGGTTATTGATGTGTTTTAAGAATGGGGAATAAAATTGTGAGAATGGGGAAGGTAATGTGTTTAGAAATGGTGTCTTGTAGCTTTGGGTGAGTTAAGGAGGGTACGCGAAGGGGTTCGCACCTGGTGTTTCAAATGGAAACAATGAAACTCCTTCTCCCCAATACTTAATCAGCGATCCGTGAAACGAAGGCCGGTTGGGATAGTTTACTATTCAAACTGGCCGACGTATCAGAGGAGAGCTGATTAAGTATTGGGATTTGCATAAATACTGCATATTATGCATGGCACATTAGGTAATAGGTTTAAAATGTAAGTACGGTGTTTTATTCAGCTCATTCTGTGTGCTGATCGCCACGTGGAAGACAAGTGGAGAATAAGAGTTAAGTGGGAAATAGGAGGGTGTTGGGGATGGGGGGTGGGGTACGAGTGAGTCAATGCATGTGCCCACCCACCCTCCCTCCGTCTTCCTCTTTTGCCGGCCTCCGTTTCGGGGTCGCACCTGGTGTTTCAAATGAAAACAATGAAACTCCTTCTCCCCAATACTTAATCAGCGATCCGTGAAACGAAGGCCGGTTGGGATAGTTTACTATGAACCTGCATGTTCTGTGACGCTGCTTCTATACGGAATTTAAATAGTAGACCATGATTGGTCGCTTAGAACATTTAGTTAATACGTAATATTCAATTGGTTAAGAACTATTTCCGTTTTCAATGTTCGTCATGTTGTTACCACGAAGACAGTTTCTCAGCCGCCTCAACGTTTCCTTTAAAGAGTTTTCTAATACTTTCAAAGGATGACTGTTTATAGTCGGCATAATTTTGGTTCGAGGATGAATCAAACAGTTGAAGAGATGCGGGAATCGAATTGTTAATCATACGATATTTCCAGGTAGCCGTCGAGTGCCGATTCTCATACTGTTTCGTTTTAGCTTTTCAGCTTGTCCTATTTGTCTATTCCCACTACAGTTATTACTGCCCCAAAATTCAACTACACTGTCCGTCATACATTTTCATGCACGTCCACCAACATTTATTGCATTTCTTGCGATAAATGCCCTCAAATCTACATCGGTGAAACTGGGCGACGCGTTTCAGAAAGGTTTGCTGAACATCATCGTTCCGTGAGGAACAATGATGTTGACAAACCTGTAGCCCGCCATTTCAACAGCTCTAACCATTTGGTTTCAGACATGAAAGTCTGTGCCATCCTTCCCATCTCAGGTAGTAACGATAACCGCAAACGGCAAGAGAAGCGTCTCATTTTTGCGTCTACGTTGCTTAGCAACGTAAACGCTATGTTATCGGCGGCGGACTATATTTATGGCTATGTGGCTGTGTTTGGACACTCGCATTTCTGACGTAACAACCTGGATCACATGACATTTTAGAAACAGTTGTAGCCATCCTGACATTTTCTCATTTTTCTGTCTCCTGTTTGGCGGTTTGGCTACTGTTTGCTTTGATTTTCGAAATTTTATCAAGGTAAGGCGACAAGTTATGAGTGTTAACGTCATGTTATTATCGACATGAAATTTGTTGATCAGTTCTCGTGTGAACATTTACGATTTTTGTGGGAGTATTTAGTATACTATTAGGCAGCACTTTCCTGGCGATAGTATCTTTTATCTGATTAATATTTTTTTTCTGTTTTAGGTACAGGAAAGATTTGCGAGTTCATCACTTGTGATACTTTATTTCTCACAGGAGCCATTGTGTTCGCGCTGATTAAGTGTTTGCCTCAACAGGCAAACTATAACAAGTCTGTTGAGGCAATCTACGGCTACACAGCTACTGTATAAACACGAAACATTTGAAATGGGAGTAACAGATATAAGTGCTCGAATTGGTGCCCAAAATAGCATTTCAAAAACCAAATAGGATATATTAACTCTCATCTCGAAGGTATTATTTGGAATACAATGCCAATATTGATATTAGCATTAGAAAACCTATTAAGTGGGGTTTAGGGTTAGTTGTTTGGGGGTTAGCAATCCTATGATACATTTTGTCATACAGGCATGTCCGATTGTATGATAGCAGTCCCACCTCTCGCGAATACTAAAAAAGATCTGGCGGGCGCTGACAAAGAACACCGGGATATAGTAAAATCCTTGCTGGTGACATATTTATGATAACAGAGAATTAATCATTTTTCATCACTGATGAGTGCTCTAAAATTAAATATTTTCACACTCTGATTTGAATTATCAACATTGTTTATTGTTAACTGTAATGCAGAGATAAATTCACTCAAGAGATAAATGGCATGCCAAACCCATGTGGAAAATTTGTATTAATTGATGTTGAAGGTATCCAGAAACATTTGATGATAATGGAAAGCTATGCAGTTAATTGTGCAATAATGTATTTTACTTTAATACTTTTCTTAATACAATAATCTTTTAAGGTAATTTTGTAAAAGCTCTGTTGATAATATACTGTACATTTAAAAGATTTTAACACAGTCATTCTGTACAATATATGTCAAAAATTGCAATAGGATTATTACTACATACTGTATGATTGCATGGGTATTCACGCTCAAGGAAAAATAACATTGGATGCTAAAACTAATCCAAATACCAACCCTAATATTTAACCCAAGAAGTTCCTGTTTAGAAAATTTGAACTGGTTTGAAAAATCTACTGCAATTGCTATATAAGTATATTTATCATTGAAGTGGTTTAAAACAAACTGATTTAAAAAAATTGTACCAGATAAAAAAATATTGCCACAGTTCAAATAAATTTGCCCCACAATATACATGCATCAGTTGTTGTTATTGCATTGGCATATGTTAAAAATAGGTACGCAATGCGTACATGCGTCTACGTTTGGGATGGGGCGTAATTACCATCGTGGCACAGATATACAATAGTAAAGCAATTAATATTGGTATTTACATTCGTTGGAAGTGATTGCTATGATTGCAGATGAAAGAAAATCATTACTTTACACATGGCTTGGTGGACTGGTGCAGATATATTAACCATTAAAAACTTAAACATATTTATTGTGGGGAAACTATACACACAGTACTGGTATAGCCCATTGTTTATCTGATGCGTTGAGTGCAAACATGTTCACGGTGCTACACTGTCGATGGGCATTGTAGTTTTTTAGCACTTGTTCTTCGGTTATTAGACTACTTGCATTTTGGGTAAGAAATACAGGAACATGTTTTTATTGAACAATGTCAATCATAAACTTTAATGTTATTTTGCTGTATGGTGCATTTCCCCTGATTTATAAGACAAATTTTCCCCCAAAAATTACCTGCACGGGTCGGTTGAAATTTTTTTTAAATAAAATTGATAACAAGACTAATTTGTATACACCTGGAGTCCTGGACCAACCTGTTAAAGTCTGACAACAAGATAAATAACCATGGATCACAATATTTGCATCCAATGCAGCAGAGCCTTTGGTAGTTTTGACAGGCATCGAGGATGGTAAAAAGAACCGAATGCTTTTGGAAGCGTAATTATACGCAGTTTAAACTTCTTGTAAGTGTGTTACTGTGAACACTGATTCCACTGGTAAGCCTATCAGCATCACGATTAGTAACAGGTTGTTACTTGAATTTAGCACCAGACATTCAGGGGACTTGGAGGGCCAAATGTGTAGATGGGGGGGGGGGGGGCAGGCCACCCTAGGCCACCCTTGGCTATGCTGCTGGTGTCTACACTGAAGGATTCCAATGCAGTTGAGAAAACATGGGACCCTGGTCTATGGATTGCCTAAATAGACTAAATAGTTATTCATACACCAGTTTTCACGTCCCACAAAAACATCAACAATATCAACTCAAAATTATTTGTGTCCAAGTGGAGCACTTTGCTAGAAATGCCATGCGAGAAAACAATAACAACTTTATGCATATATAATTGCTGGTACAATTTTTTTTAAACCAGTTTAATTTTCCAAACAGTTTATTTTAAACCAGTTCAATTATAAATACTGTATAGCATTGGGTTAAATATTAATTTTAATTTAGGTTAGTATTGAAGTTAGCATTAGGGTTGTACGTTGGTATTTGGATTAGTTTTAGCATCCAATGTTATTTATCCTTGTGTGTGAATACCCATGCATACAGTATGTACTATGTAGTTACATTGCAATTTTTGTTTTGAGTGAGAATGAGTGTGTTAAAATCTTTTAAATGTACAGTATATTATCAACAGAGCTTTTACAAAATTACCTTAATAGATTATTGCATTAGGAAAAGTATTAAAGTAAAATACATTATTGCACAATTAACTGCATGTAGCTTTCCATCATAAAATGTTTTGGATACCTTCAAAATCAATTAATACAGATTTTCCACATGGGTCTGGCATGCCATTTATATCTTGAATGACAATTATCAAAACACTTAAATTCCACTACTGTGTTACAGTCAACAATGTTGATAATTCAATTCACTAATTTAGAGTGAGAAAATATTTTATTTTAGAGCACTTGTCAGTGCTTAAAAATGGTTAATTGTCTGTTATCATGAATATGGCACCAGCAAGGGTTTTACTACATCCCAGCATTCTTTGTCAGTGCCCGGAAACAATCATGTTCTATTAGATTTTTTTTAGGTAGCACAAAGTAGTAATATATAAATTATTATTATTATCAATGTGTTCGGGACTGGACCGAGCTCTAAGCCAATCGGAATCAAGAATGATTTGAATTGACCAATCAGAGCACAGTCCAGTCCCGTATTTCCACGAGGGTGTCTTTATTGTTAACTGTAATGCAGAGATAAATTCACTCAAGAGATAAATGGCATGCCAAACCCATGTGGAAAATTTGTATTAATTGATGTTGAAGGTATCCAGAAACATTTGATGATAATGGAAAGCTATGCAGTTAATTGTGCAATAATGTATTTTACTTTAATACTTTTCTTAATACAATAATCTTTTAAGGTAATTTTGTAAAAGCTCTGTTGATAATATACTGTACATTTAAAAGATTTTAACACAGTCATTCTGTACAATATATGTCAAAAATTGCAATAGGATTATTACTACATACTGTATGATTGCATGGGTATTCACGCTCAAGGAAAAATAACATTGGATGCTAAAACTAATCCAAATACCAACCCTAATATTTAACCCAAGAAGTTCCTGTTTAGAAAATTTGAACTGGTTTGAAAAATCTACTGCAATTGCTATATAAGTATATTTATCATTGAAGTGGTTTAAAACAAACTGATTTAAAAAAATTGTACCAGATAAAAAAATATTGCCACAGTTCAAATAAATTTGCCCCACAATATACATGCATCAGTTGTTGTTATTGCATTGGCATATGTTAAAAATAGGTACGCAATGCGTACATGCGTCTACGTTTGGGATGGGGCGTAATTACCATCGTGGCACAGATATACAATAGTAAAGCAATTAATATTGGTATTTACATTCGTTGGAAGTGATTGCTATGATTGCAGATGAAAGAAAATCATTACTTTACACATGGCTTGGTGGACTGGTGCAGATATATTAACCATTAAAAACTTAAACATATTTATTGTGGGGAAACTATACACACAGTACTGGTATAGCCCATTGTTTATCTGATGCGTTGAGTGCAAACATGTTCACGGTGCTACACTGTCGATGGGCATTGTAGTTTTTTAGCACTTGTTCTTCGGTTATTAGACTACTTGCATTTTGGGTAAGAAATACAGGAACATGTTTTATTGAACAATGTCAATCATAAACTTTAATGTTATTTTGCTGTATGGTGCATTTCCCCTGATTTATAAGACAAATTTTCCCCCAAAAATTACCTGCACGGGTCGGTTGAAATTTTTTTTAAATAAAATTGATAACAAGACTAATTTGTATACACCTGGAGTCCTGGACCAACCTGTTAAAGTCTGACAACAAGATAAATAACCATGGATCACAATATTTGCATCCAATGCAGCAGAGCCTTTGGTAGTTTTGACAGGCATCGAGGATGGTAAAAAGAACCGAATGCTTTTGGAAGCGTAATTATACGCAGTTTAAACTTCTTGTAAGTGTGTTACTGTGAACACTGATTCCACTGGTAAGCCTATCAGCATCACGATTAGTAACAGGTTTGTTACTTGAATTTAGCACCAGACATTCAGGGGACTTGGAGGGCCAAATGTGTAGATGGGGGGGGGGGGGGGGGGGGCAGGCCACCCTAGGCCACCCTTGGCTATGCTGCTGGTGTCTACACTGAAGGATTCCAATGCAGTTGAGAAAACATGGGACCCTGGTCTATGGATTGCCTAAATAGACTAAATAGTTATTCATACACCAGTTTTCACGTCCCACAAAAACATCAACAATATCAACTCAAAATTATTTGTGTCCAAGTGGAGCACTTTGCTAGAAATGCCATGCGAGAAAACAATAACAACTTTATGCATATATAATTGCTGGTACAATTTTTTTTAAACCAGTTTAATTTTCCAAACAGTTTATTTTAAACCAGTTCAATTATAAATACTGTATAGCATTGGGTTAAATATTAATTTTAATTTAGGTTAGTATTGAAGTTAGCATTAGGGTTGTACGTTGGTATTTGGATTAGTTTTAGCATCCAATGTTATTTATCCTTGTGTGTGAATACCCATGCATACAGTATGTACTATGTAGTTACATTGCAATTTTGTTTGAGTGAGAATGAGTGTGTTAAAATCTTTTAAATGTACAGTATATTATCAACAGAGCTTTTACAAAATTACCTTAATAGATTATTGCATTAGGAAAAGTATTAAAGTAAAATACATTATTGCACAATTAACTGCATGTAGCTTTCCATCATAAAATGTTTTGGATACCTTCAAAATCAATTAATACAGATTTTCCACATGGGTCTGGCATGCCATTTATATCTTGAATGACAATTATCAAAACACTTAAATTCCACTACTGTGTTACAGTCAACAATGTTGATAATTCAATTCACTAATTTAGAGTGAGAAAATATTTTATTTTAGAGCACTTGTCAGTGCTTAAAAATGGTTAATTGTCTGTTATCATGAATATGGCACCAGCAAGGGTTTTACTACATCCCAGCATTCTTTGTCAGTGCCCGGAAACAATCATGTTCTATTAGATTTTTTTTAGGTAGCACAAAGTAGTAATATATAAATTATTATTATTATCAATGTGTTCGGGACTGGACCGAGCTCTAAGCCAATCGGAATCAAGAATGATTTGAATTGACCAATCAGAGCACAGTCCAGTCCCGTATTTCCACGAGGGTGTCGTATTTTTAAGGTGTGGTCACCCTGTAAAGAACGACCAGTCATCAAATCAGGGGGATATGCACCTGGTCGTATACAAGAGGTTTTTTTGAATTTTGTATATATTTATCTCATGAAACCTGGTGTTGTACGACCAGTTTTTTGATTGTCCTTGAGTTTGACGACCAGAGAGAGAGGAAGGTCAATCAAGGTGATCGTATTAATTTCATGAGATAGATATCAAAAAGTCAAAAAAAACTTTATAAACGACCATCACACCTCACTCGATGTGATTTATACTTACGCGAGCCATCCAAAAAAACGTCCATATTATTTTTATTGGAAGAGTTGTAAGATGTTGAAATAAAAATAATCAAAAAAAAATTTGATTATAGAATTAATCATAGAAATTTCCGCCATGGAGCTCTTACCTCGACGCCATCTTATGGCCGAATGACTGATATTTCTTAGTTACGGTATTTTTAAAAAAAGATAAAATTTGTAGTGGGCAATATCTCAAAAAATTATTTGGTGTTTTTAAATAGATGAAATATATTTAAAAAAAAATAGATGAAATGTACTTTAACACACAATAAAAAACTTTTTTTTGAAAAAACAAAATTCTCTTTTTATTTATTTATTTAATCTAAATACATTTCTTTATTAATGGAATTAAGTATGGAATCATCAGTTATCATAATTGTTGTTATATATTTATGCTGACAAAGAATTCCCCCATCTACCACTTCTAAATATAATTGATACATGGATAGATTACCCGAGGGAGAGTATATACAGTGTTGTAAAATATATTTTTGATTTGGAAAATTCTGTCGAAGAGTATTAATATCATAGTGGAAATATACTGGGTTTTTTTTATTTAACATCTTTCTATTAAATACTTTCTCCTCGTCATCATCACTACCCCAAAATGTTTTCAAACTATCATCACTATCAGAATCACCATTATCCTGAATAGGTTTGAAGGGTTTGAAGTCATCGAAATTAAACTCTTTCGACGTATACGTATCCGTATCCCGTACACGTACACCGTATGCGTATCCTTCTCCTTTATCGTTGTAATCCCATATGAGAGGGGAACCATTCATGGGTATGAGGTTGGGTTCTCCATAGGAAGCTTCGTTCGTTATTTCTTCTTTCGTAGCCATTTTTATTTTTTCTTAAAACTTCTTAAGTTTGTAGATATGTTGGGACAATGTTTTATATATAAGCACGTGTGTATAAATGAAAAAGAAAAAATAGTTTCAGCTTATTTATATGAAAGTTTTTTGAGAAAAATGTTTTTTCATTTGTAAAAAACCTAGGGTATAAAAAACGATATCATAAAAAAAATGTTCAGTTATTTTGTTGAAGATGGGGTATATACCCTCGCGAAAGATTTGGTCATTTCAAATGCGTAATCCAGAAAATGCTGAAAAATTGATAGAGGCAGCGAAATTAATTCATACTCCACAGAATTGTCTTAAATTAAATGAAATATCGTTTTTTGAATGTAGTCGTGAAATTGTAAAAGATAAAGAAATTGGATATCTTCAAGGAGTTGTTTATCTCAAAGAAGCAAGAGATTGTATTTTTGATTGGCTTCCATATGGGGGAGAAATCCTTCGTTCTTATGCTGATGATTTCTACCATTTTAAGGGTAGAATATATGATCCGTCCACGTTATATCGATATGGAAAACGTCAGGGTAAAATGGGAAAATTATGGAATAGAGAAAGAATCCGTAAATTAGCTGATTATAAAAACAAGCATCGACAAAAACAAAAGGAAAAAAGAAAAAAACTTTTAGAGTAAAGAAAGAAATTCATGTAAAAAAAATAACAATGATTCACATGTTTTATTATAAAAAATAAATTTATACAAGAGAAGGAATTATTATGTCTTTGTCAGTTTTTATAAACTTAACATTTTTATGTAAAAGATGAGGAACATCTTCCTCTGATAATATTTTTAGTGTTTTTCCAGATTCTCCATGATTGATAACTTTCAGGGTTACTTCATACGGGTGTTGTTTCACACCATTTTTTTTTTATTATAGAACATTGTTTTGTTTCAATTATTGTAACAGGTTTGCAATCCTCCACAAAATATATATATTCAGGATATTCTTTAAGAAGATATTCATATGATAAATAGCGCTGAAATGTATTTTTGGAGCAGTCAAAAAAAGTTATACTATTTGTACATATACTAACATAACGTAATACGGACATTGTTTTATTTCAGTAATGATAAAGTTTTTTAGTTTAAACATCTTATATAATATTATATATGTGTCTCAGAAAAGATATTAAAAAAAATCAAAAACAGAACAGTATAAATAGATGGTTTTTCTTTTTTTTTTTAAAACCATTGCTTGTCGTACTTCAGTTAACATAAAAAAATGAAGTGTAGGAGTAGGAGATGTATAAGAAAAGCGAAAACGAAAATAAAAAAACGAATACGAAAACGACGACGTTCTAAAAAAATTCAAAAAGGAGGATGGAAAAAAGATCATCCGAATTATAATCATAAGTTTTATGAATTTTGGAAATGGTAGACGATGTATTTAAAAAAAATTTTATTAATCCAAATAAGTTTTTTTCCATCTTTGTATTCTATCATCACATTCACATAGATCAACTATTTTACTATAGATAAGTCGTCCGTAATTCTGTTTACAAGAATAACAATAATGATGGTTTACAAAGCATTCTTTACATCTGTAATGCATGAAAAAATGATAGAAGGAATTCACTTCACAACAACAGAAACTGCAATATACCATCTTGACAACATTTTTTTGAACGTTTTGTGAAAATTTTATAGTTTGACAACCTACTTTTATAGATTTTTGGAACTATAAAAGCAGGGCATCAAATATATTTTTCTATTATTTTCCAACATGTGGCTGCGATCAATGATTGATTTTGGAGAATGTGAATCTCATGATTATCTTTAATTTTATTATCAAACTCAACCCATACAATTAGTAAACTACGAACCTGTAGAACCCTCGTGTTTAAGATATGGATATTATTTATATCTGAAAGATTGTCAAGGACCTCGATATTTCAAAATGTTGTTAGTAGGCGCGTTTGGGGCTCCGGAGGAAAATTTACAGAACCTCTTATCACCATTGAAGGGAAAATATATAAATATTATAAATCATAGTGTAGAATTAGCAAACTCAACACCTATATTAAACATTAAACCCTACAATTTCATTGACCATAGGGGTAGAGGGAAACAAATATTTTATTCTTTGTAATGTTCTTAAAAAAAACTTTGGATTTGAAAGTTAGAAACAGAACAAATATCGAGTTTTAATTTTTTGTAAAAAATTTTATTACAAGAAAAATAAATATTTTTAAAAATTAATTGGTTGTGGAATTGTTGAGTAAACATTATTTATTAGTTTAATTTTTTTATACAAGAGATCACTTTTAGTATCAATAATTGTTTTTAGGGTTATTTCCTTCTCTTCAAGTAATCCCCGTTTAATAACTTTCAGAGTTAGTTCGTAGACTTGAGATGGAGAACAAAATGGAGGATTACATTCTTTACATACAGTACTGCTAAGAAATAACCTATCAAAAATCGCGTCTGTTTTGCGTTCGTCTTGCGTTCGTCTAGCGTCCGTCTAGCGTCCGTCTAGCGTCCGTCTTGCGTCCGTCTTGCGTCCGTCTTGCGTCCGTCTTGCGTTCGTCTTGCGTCCGTCTTGCGTCCGTCTTGCGTTCGTCTTGCGTCCGTCTAGCGTCCGTCTTGCGTTCGTCTTGCGTCTCGCTGAACGCTGTACTCGCTGGACGCATAGCTCGCATCACGTTCGGTGATACGATTTCATTGCGAAGGTTATCCGAGTCGTTCTGTTCTGAATCTGATTGTTGATTGTTCTCTCAATCTCTCCTGCTCTATCACTCGAATCTTGTGTTCACACAGATAAGAATGGGAAAGCTTTCTCAATTCGCCAGAAATCGAATTGTATCGTTAAAATCTTCTGGCGTTTCCATTACGAAAATCACAGAAATTTTGGAGAAAGAAGAAGGAATCAAGACATCGCGGTTTGCTGTAGGAAAGTTCATCGCTCGATACAGATCTATCATCTATTCTGATCTATTGTGCTTTTCACTGCTCGAGATTAATTTCATACGCAAAGTACTGCCAGAAGCTACACTATAATTTCGAGAAGAACGGCACAGATTATTAAAAGAACGGCATCGAGACGACGATAAAATAACTAATTACATGAGCTATCTGAGTTCACTTAATGCATGCAAAATAATGTGACAAGATGACAGATCTACTGTAATGATCTATTCTGATCTATTATTGTCTTTTCGTGGCTCGAGATCAACTTCATAGTTCATACGCAGAGGCTACAGTATTATCTCGAGGAGAACGGCAGAGATTATTGAAAGAACGCCATTCAATATACGTAATACGGCGTCTACGAGACGACGATAAAATTAATTATGCCGAATTACATATTGAGCTATCTGCGTACTAGCGCTGCCCATGCAAACAAATGTGACAAGATGACACATCTATTCCGATCTATTGTGCTCCTCACAAACATGTTTTTACGGCTCGAGATTAACTTCATATAAAGTACTGCCAGAAGCTACAGTAATCTCAAGGAGAACGGCAGAGATTATTAAAAGAACGCCGTTGACGAGACGACGATAAATTAATTATGTCGAATTACATCCTTAACGCTATAACCACCTAAACATGCGATACAGCAACAGAATTGCAAAATATTAACGAGATTTTTTTGCGACATGAGAATATTGCGTGGCAAGTTGAAATCTTTCAACTTTGAAATCTTGAAATCTTTCGCCAAAATAAGTCCATTATAGGCTGGATTTTCACTTGGCGATAGATGTCGCGCGAGCGACTTTTTTTCTAGTCTGTCTTATATTAGCTATCAACTGGGACTAATTAGTATCTAGGAATCTATTGAATTGTGCATATTTTTGTCGCATCGTGTAAACGCGTCTTCACTCGCGTTGATTAGTATGTGTAACGTGCCGCCAAGGCATTGTATAAGTTTTTGATACGGGATCAAAAACTTGCCACTCTTTATCAATACAATTATTATATCATGAATACAGAGAAGACGTTGGGTTATCACGAGTCCCGGCCTCCCTACATCCAAAATTCAGGACGATAGTGAAAAATATCCGATAACTCAATATATTACATAGGCGGATGGCCCGATTTATCTTGCAACACTATTTAGTATTGCCACATAAATCGGCGTGTGTAAACCTTGGGTTATTACAAAGATAGATCTACGGTCATCCAGTACTAAATCTACTAGTGCTAGTTTATAATTAGTTTTTGTTTCTTTAACGTTGTTTTGTTAGTTTTCATGTTCATAACTATCTATTTCCACACCGTTTTTTAAATAAAACTTCTGCCGAAGGAAACGTCACTATAAAGTTCCGTTTCGCTTGACTTCCTGGCGTCCTGCCACATTTAAATTTGGCGTTTCTTCGCAATCAACATTTTAACGGAATTCCTCGCACAATTTGCTGTATGTATTGAAAAGGTCTGTAGACATGTGTTCACATTTCAGTCACTCATCCACTGATACAATTATTGCTGTCTGCTTTTACGCAATATAAAACACTCCGACACTCAAATTTACTATACTCTATAGCTTCCTTTAGCTTTCGTCTAAAGAAAAACACATACGCTTTCAAACTGTAGAGGAATTATCTAAAAAACGTTCCAGTGACTTTTTAAAATGTTTTTATTCTTGCAAATAAGCTTCGCAGCAATTATGGATGTGAACGTGCGACGTTTATTTGAGAGCGGTGAGAGCGCGGCGATTATTTGACATTAGCGCTAAATCGAGTACTATTCGATAATTAAACGTGTACCGACGTTTCACGACAAGGAACTTCGGTTCTGCGTCTGTTACCCTCCCGGACGCAAGACGGACGCAAGACGGACGCTAGACGGACGCTAGACGAACGCAAGACGGACGCTAGACGAACGCAAGACGGACGCTAGACGAACGCAAGACGGACGCTAGACGAACGCAAGACGGACGCTAGACGAACGCAAGACGGACGCTAGACGGACGCTAGACGGACGCTAGACGAACGCAAGACGGACGCAGACGCAGTGAGAGGTTATTTCTTAGCAGTACTGTAGTATAGCAGGTTTACAATCCTCTACCAAATACGTATAGTTAGGAAAATGTTTTTGAAGAAAATGAGATGAACAATAACGAGGAGTATAGTCATAATATGCTACACCCCTATAATTGACACAGGTCACGAGATCTTGTTCTTGATTCATCTGATATCACTATGATTAAATCAAATGTGTAATCTTATATATATAATAAATAAAAAACACGAATTTTTAAAAAAAAGTTTTTATTGAGTATATGCTACAGCTTTCATTAAATTATTAGAATCTATTATTAGTGTAATTTCTTTTTGTAAAAGATCAGAAGCATCATAGTCAACAATTGTTGTTATGTTTTCACCCAGACATGAACAATTCCATTCATCATTTTCATATTCATGTTTCTTTTTAACTGCCAGAGCTAGGTAATATGTTTGAGGCGTTGAGGGTATATCTTCATAGGGTATATCTTCAATACATTCGCATAATACCGTAGGTTGACATTTCTTTACAACATAGGTAAAGTGGTGTAATTCTTTTGCTAGAAAACGACTTGGATAATAGTTACTTTTATCTTCAATTTTGTAGGGGTTAAAGTCATCAGCAATTATTCTTTGATAACTTCTACCGTTATGTTCATCACAATCACGATACTGTACATGTGAATTCGACATCGACAATAAAATAAAAATAAAAAAGAAATTTTAGTAGGATATAAATAAAAATGTAATAAAATGGTTTTTACAAAAATATCATGGAAACCGTGGATGCACGATATAATAGATTATTCTATTCAAAATATCCCTGTGGACAATGTCTTAACGGAAATATGTGTGGGGAAGTGTGTGCGAATTATATATCGTGGAAAGATCCAAAACAAAAAAAACGTTGTTGTAGATTAAAGAGATGGTTGTTAAAGAAGATATGGTGTTAAAAGATTTAAAGAAGAAAATCCCATAAAAAAAATAAGAAACAGTATAAATAAGAGTAAAAAAAATAATTGTTTATATATTTGTTAGACAATGGAACGTATTGGAAAAGCAGATGAACGATTTGAAAGATTATATTATAACAATCATCCATGTGGAAGATGTATTAACAAACACCCGTGTCCGATTCATCCAGATGAATTAAAACTTTCAAGACTAAACAGTTTTAAACGTCGGGTGTTAAACAAGTTAAATATACGGTGGAAATATACAGTGAATGTTTCAGTGGAAATAGATCAAAACGAATAGAAGAAAAGACGCCGAATTTTTTTTTTTAAAAAGATTTAAATGGCTGTACGAGAACGTGATTTTGATGAAATTCTTTACCCCGACATTCAATATTTATTACATGCTGAATTGTTTGAGATAGAAAAAACACGCGATTCAACGTTTTATTTTTTGGAATGGAGAGAGCATCCCTATCAGTTTAGATGCGCTGATTATGATTATAAATATTTTAACATTTATGTGGAAGATAAAAATGAACAATCTATATTTCGGAAACGATATAGTGGAAAAAGATATTATAGATTTTTAATAACCGGTTTTAGCAGGACTATGTCATTTTATGATCAGTTAGTAGGAAAACATGTAGTGTTTATTGATAGAGAACCGAGATTACCCACGTTAATTTCGACCCTTGATTGTTTTGAGATAAATAATATCCCATGTTATTCAAAAACGTTTTTATATGATAAATGTAAGGATTCAAGATTTAGATTAGTAAAATATCATTTTCGTGAAAATTTTGATGGTCAAGAGCTTTATATAGTTCTTATTAAAGATGAAAATATGTTATCTGTACTTAATGTGATTTATGGTACCAGTAATGGAAATTATATTGTAACATTAATAAATAAAATACATTGTGATAAATCTATGTTGCAACTACATGTATATTTAAATTGTTGTGGGGAATTATGTAATAATTTTAATGAATTAAATATTTGAAATAAAACAGTTCAAAATAAATCGAGAAAAGCGTTTTTTATTTAAAAAAAAGAATTTATATACACTTTTTGATCTATGAAATTATGTATACCACAATCTCCTGCCACATGTGTTGTTATGTGTTGTTTATAATTAAGCTTTTTATTTTCTACATACTCCATAACTTCCAAATTTATATATAATCGATTCATAGGAAAGCATGGATTTAGGATTTGTTCACATTTACGTACAATAAATTTTTGATTTCGACAATTTTCTTTAAGATAGTGAAGATCATACTGTTTGGGTTTTGACATATTGCTTGCATGAGATTCAACTGAAGAATGAACCAGAAAACAAAATGTTTTTTTTTTTATTTAGATTAATGTTTATTTAGCTTAATGAATTTGAAAAAGCTATATAAAGAGTAAAAAATATTTCAAAATCACAGCAATATGATTGAAACAATTTTAAGAGTTGTTCTTTATTTTCAATATTTTAACCAAGGAGAAATTGGATATTTATTTTGGTTATGTGGATTATTTGATTATTATCGTGGAAAATATGTCACATATCCCATGATGAAATGTAAAAACAACATTCGCCCCCACGACGAAGTAAGTTATATAGTCAATATGAAAAAAATCAAAGGAACCCATGGAATGGAATCCTATTTTATCCTAGAAGATCGTTTCTCTTATATGATCCCGAATTTACAAGCAAGTCAAAGAAAATATTCCTTGAAGAGAACACTCTTTCAACGTACTTTACTAGTTGAATCATCAGACACGTTATGCTGTAGTTTTTTTTCATTTCCCGATTGTTTTAACGAATTATTTATTGTATTACCCCTTGAAAACCACTCAGATTTATTTCAATGTTTAAGATCCAAAGATAAGTACCATTATACATATTTTCTACAAAATCTAACCTTTGAAAGAAAATACATATCTTATACCCTGGGTTATGGAAAAGAAAGTTTAGTAAGCAAATTTAAGCACATACAGCGCGAGAAAGGTGATTTAAATCTTTTTTTAAATATTTATTTGTTAATGGTAGCACCTAGTATTTTCAATTCTTATGTTTAATGTAGTTCAACTAAAAATATTATCATGATCACTTCATGTTTTATATTTTATTGTCGTAAACATAACCCTTTAGGAAGATTTCTCAATAGACAAAAAAAAGGTATTTCTGAAAAAAATATTAGATATGATTTTTGGAATTTTATATATTATATAAAAAAGGGTAAAGTATCCTTTGATAAATGTCGGTATAAAAAATGTACGCGTCAAAGTTATTTTTTTGAGTTTAATCCCCTGAAATTAAGTATTTTAAACAAACGTAATTATGATTTAAATGAAAATCACACCCTACTAATACATCCTGTCGATGTTTCACAAATAAAAAATTATGGGGGACATACGGGAGAATTTAAGTATAATGAGAAAGTATTTGCACATGTAATAATGGTTGAAGATGAAGTAAAAGATTTATTTACTATGATAAGAAAATATATACAAACAACATTGAATTATAATTTAATTAAAAAAAATCCTATATATGAAGACGAACTGACTGAACCGAATGTTAATTGGGATATTTTTTATAAACGTATTAGTGAACAAACGTGTATGTAGAAAAAAAAAATGGAATTAAAAGACTGTATAAAATTTAAAGTGTTTGCGTATGATGTTATACGAATGGAAGAAGACGAAGAAAATGAAAAATAATTTTGGATAAGATGTGGGAGATTTTGTTTTGCCCTTCGAAAATTTTATATGGAAAAAATGAAAAATGGAAAATAAGTGAATGTTGTAAAACTATTCATGAAATATCTATGGCCCATTTAACGAATGCTGGACATTACAGTCAAAAAAAAAGATTTGTTGGATTTCATGAGGGGGTTGATCCTTTATATATTCAACAATATATGGAACATTTAGATGAATTTTACGTAAAAAAATATCAAAGAAAAAATATATCAGTTTTGATTTATTATATTTTTGAAACCATTCATCCTTTTTCCGATGGAAATGGAAGAATAGGGAAAGCACTTGTTGCATTTCTAGAAAATAAAATAGAATGTAAAATAAAAACAAAAAAACAACATAGAAAGTTATGTAAAATTTTAGGAGTTATGCAAAGAAAACAAAATAGTTTATTTGATATAAAACGTTGGTTATTAGTGTAATAAAATTTTTTTCATTTTGATGGAATACAATTTTTTTTAAATTGTGCGGAGGGTATAAAATAAACACTGTCCCTACAGTGATTCATCATTTACCCTTCACTCGGGAACAGATTCAGAGATGGTGGAACTTTATGCGAGACAACAATATGATCATTTTTATAAAATGCAATCGTATACAGATTTGTCTGCAAAAATAATTGCACAAAAAAAAATCAACGGTAATGCTATTCTCGCAAAAGTATATCCTACAAATAAAAGATGTGACAAGTACACATACAATAGCGCTGTTGAAGTGAAAAATGATCATATTCCTTCATTGTTGAATGTTCTTAATAAGATTAGCATTCAAGAGAAATTGGTGCAGATATTTTTTGAAGTGGTAATATTTAAAAATTGGAAAAAGCAAACATGCCGTTTGGTTGTTCGTACAGATGCGTGGGGTGGTTTGGAAATTTGTTATCAACATCAAGATAACGAATTATCCGATGCAATGGAATTTGACGATGATCCAACACCGACAACCAGCAACAACAACAACGTCAAGTGAAATCGTATGGTCTGATGATTGGGGTAGTTTTCATATAAAAAAGAAAGATTCCTTGGATGAATATATTATTGCCCTAAGAAAGTATAATCATGCAACAGGTCATAAATCCCAACCTACCCCAGTCAAAAAACGAGTATTAGAAAAAGAAACCCACACTCAATTTTGACGACGACGTCGACGATGACGACGACAACGAAAAGATTAAGAAAATAAAAGTAGAAAGTGATGATGATGAGGTTTGTCACCGTTTAAGTCCAACAATAATTTCAGAAATTTTTTATTATCGTTTTAGACATTGTAAAAATATACAAGATACATTATGTTTGTACGGCAATACTATAAATAAAGAGTTAGCATGTAAAAATATAGAAGTTGATTTTATGGGGATATTACGCGACAAAGAACTCGTTGATGAACTTGAAGAATATTATATTAATTTTATTTCTTTATTATAGAAATGAGTAAAAAGAAAAAAACTAAATTTTCTGCTGACTTTATTGAAAAAGCTTGAATATTATTAAAAGGAGAGACATTAACTGATGGGGATTATTCTAATTATAGATTACATAGTAGTAGTAAAAAAAAATATAGACGTTTGAAATATGCTGTTAATAAAAATAATGAACAATGGGAAATTGATTTAGCTGAAAATAAAGATTTAGCCCGATATAATAATCAATATCGTTATTGGCTGGTGTGTATTGATATTTTTTCAAGATTTTGTTGGGTAAAATTTATAAAAAAGAAAACGTCTAATAATGTTAAAAATAAATTTGAAAGTATTCTTATTGAAGAAGGAATAGCCCCTCTTAAAATTCAAAGTGATGAAGGAACAGAATTTCAAGATATACGTACGAAATTAAGTAAAAAGTATAATTTTGAAGTATTTCATACGTATAATAGAGAAATAAAAGCATCCCATGTGGAACGTGTAATTGGAACTTTAAAAACAATGGTTCGTCGTGTTTTAACAATGACTGGAGAATTTGACTGTATTCAGTATTTACCCCTTATTGTTAATCGTTATAATAATTCCCCACATAAAGCATTAGCTGGTGCAACACCTTTTGAAATTTATCGCGAAGAAAAAAAAGGAAAAATACGTAAAGTAAAAAATAAAATAGTACGTGATCATTTAAATTATCCTATTCCTACTCAAGATCTGATACAAGAAGGTACTCGTGTACGTATTATGAGAGTAAAAAATAATATTTTTGAAAAAAGCAGTCTTCGACGATGGACTAATGAGATATTTTTTATTAAAAAAGTATTTATCACCGATCCCGTTACATATCAATTAGAAGACGAACAACCTGAAGAAATTAAAGGAATTTTTTATCGTGCTGAATTACAAGTTTTAAAAAAAAAAAGAATTTACACATTGCTAGTAATTCAATATCAAGAGGACTTCAAAAGAATTTGATTAATGATTTTGAAATGAAAATTGTACAACCTATTGATGCTTTGAACAATGAATGTTTTTTAGAAGTTTTACAAGTTTGTTATCCCCAAACAACTAAAAATATTGTAGGTGACGAATGTTTTTTTTCATTTATCATAACCTATAATAATTTTATACCTGAAGAAATTAATAATACGGTATACGCAGACAGTGAGTTCGTTTTTACATCGGATAAATTTATTATACCCGACGGAATTTATGATTTATCTTCATTAATTATATTTTTAAATAATATCTTAGAAGGATTTGAAATTTTTTTTACCATCGGGTCAAATGGGAAAGTAATTATTAATGTTAATGTTGAGATTAAGTATTGGGTATATGAAAATGCGAGTAAAGCAGCCGATGGGTTACACGTAAATGAATTTCGATTATCTAATAAGACTACGGTAGAAAAAAAGGGTATTCAATATGCTTCTTTTAATCAAAAGATTAATATATTATTTTCAAAAAAAATAGCTTTTATGCTAGGTTTAAAAAATGAAAAAGGTCTTGAAATCGTACCTCTCTTGTTTGAAATAAAAAAAGATAACCCTACACCTCGAACCCTTTTTTCTAAACATTTTGAATACTTACCCGATGTATCCGACGGATTAAATAAAATGTTTATATATTGTGATGAAATAGAACTGGGGTTAGTTGGTGATAGTTGTTCCGAATTGTTAACAACAGTACCCATTCAATGGAATCGACAAGGTGGTGGGGGGAATGGACAATTAGTTTATTATAGTCCCCCAAAAACATTGAGAAAATTTAAAAAAGACATAAGAGAAATTCATATTAAAGTTAAAGATACTACAGGAAAATTAGTTTCTTTTGATTCAGGAACGCTTAGTATTGATTGTTTAATACATTCAACATAATGGTTTTGATTGTTCTTGAAGAAAAAAATGGGGAAATGATAATTAAAAAATATAAAATATTTTATCCTTTTTCTCTTTACATTTTAGTAAATAGTGGAAAAATTTTTTTATGGAATTTAAATTCGATTGAATATAAAAATATCAAAAATTCATTTCGAATTAGTGTGCAAAAAAAATGGATTTCAGTGCTATAACACAATCAAAAAAAATAAATAATGGAACGATTTCAGTTTCTTCATCTACTATTATTTCTAATGCAACACAACGTTTTATATATACTATAAAAGAATTATTGATATTGACGAAAAAAATCCTGATACATCATTAAATGATGAGAGAAAAAAATTCCCCTATTTTTTATTTATGAGTGATAAAGAGGCTAAACAATCACTAAAGTTCTTTATTAACTATGAGAATAACGTGCCGTTAAAAGGTGAAGAAATTAAGATATATATAAATTTATTTGAAGAAAAAAATAATGACTGAAAAAATAAATGAACTATCCGTAGAAGATTATACTGAATTGTTAAATGGTAGAAATCGTGGAAAAAATTATTCCTCATCATATTTTGTTGTGAAAAGAAAAAATAAAGAAAATCCAACTAAGAAAGAAATTTTATTAAATGATGGTGTGGGATTACCCTCAAATTTAAATTTAGATACTTATTATACAAGTGATAATAAAAAAAAGAGAAAAAAAATAGATCCAAATGTAATACGTTTTTTACAAAATAGATAAACTGTAAAAAAAAGTATAAAAAAATGACATATTATTTAGTGAACCTTTACAATTTTTTACTTCATCACCCTATAATGATACGTTTACTGAATGTCGTGAAACTGAAATTATTGCGACGCCTGTCGATAATCAATAGACAGTATACACGTTTACAAGACATGGGAACGCCGTTGGATTAATGAAAACAAGTGATGCTAAAATAATGGCTAGAGTATCAATTAGAAATGCTGCCGGACTTATAGCACCTGCAGCATCGGGGTTTTCGATGATTACATTACCCCTTCGTACAATGTGGAAAACAAAAGAATTAAAAATAAATGAAAATTTAATTACACCATCAGATAATTTTGCACATTTTGCATCATGGATAGAATTTATAATGCGTCAAACACCGTCGGGATATAAAGATTCTAAAGAGCTTAATTTAGCATATTTAGATACAGCCGAACATATGAGCGATATCGTGGGTTTCACTGATAATGCTAATGTCGTAAATGCAGGAGGGAGACAAAAAGTACTTGCATTTCAAAATCAATCACAGTATTTGATAGATGAGATTGATTGTTCATTATTTAGCGAAGGTGGTGCTGAAATATATATTCCTACAGCATATAAAGTTGAATTACGTTTAACGCGTGCATTAAATACAATTATAATGATGGGGGCCAATCATGCGAATATGCCCGTTGCTGATACTATAATTACCCTAGACGATTTTAAAATAAAAATTCCTGTATTTAAACCCAAAAAACAATTATCAAATGCAATTAATACAGAAATGATGAAACATAATAAAGAAACATTATATTATACAACCAATTATCGTTGTATTACTGAATCATTAGCTGCAGGACGAAATTCACATCAAGTAATCGATGTGTTTAATGGTAGCGTTCTTACACGTTTATATATTGTATTTTCTCCATTAGCAAATTGGAACGGGGCATATACTCATAATAGTTTTGAGTTTAACTGGCCTAATTATGATAATGTTGAAGTTTCGGTAAATAACGCTGTTGTCGGTAGAATAGAAAATCATGCTGAAGCTTACTCAAAATTACGCTCGGTATTAAATCGTAACTATTCAGAAATGCCCATGACTTATAATGACTTTATAAACGGGTATTGTATATTAGCATTTGATTTAACAGATAATAGAGACTCTCATCTTTCAGTATTACCCATAAGACCGTCGGGAAATGTTAATGTGGATTTTCATTTTTCTCAAAATACAGTTGTAGGTGCGTTAATATTTGTTGGTGAATTTCGAAATGAAATTAGAGTAGGATTAAATACCCCTGCAAGATTATTACACAGCATTTAATTATCAACATTTGTAACAAGGGGATGTACAAAAAAATATGAAGAACACAAAACCCATTACAACAAAGAATAGAATAAAAAAACCAAAAATAAAAAAAACAGTTATTAACAAAATACCCCTAAATCGTGAACATATTCTTGTATATCCACCGTTTTCAGTTTACGCATAAAAAAATGAATGAAGAAAAAAAGATGAATTAAAAAAAGAAGAGGAAAAAAAAGACGAAAAAAATGATAATTCAAGAGATGATGATGATGATGATGATGATGATGAAGTTGATAGTGAAAATGATAGCGATGTTGTTAGCGATGATGTTAGTGATGAAATGGATAGTGAAAGATCAATTACTTCTTCTTCATCAAGTTGCGACGACGATTTAAAATTTTTAGAAACATTAGTTCAATTAAATTAAATAAAGAAAAAAGCCTTTGAAAAAAAAAAAAGGATTTTTTACCATCGTTAAAAAAATATCTTAAAGCAGATATTGATAAAAAAAATACGTTGTTAGATTCTCAATTAATTAATAAATTACAATACATTGCTAAAAATATTTTAAATAAAAAAATTTCTATCCAACTTTCCAGTGATAATAAATATATTTTGAATAACTTTTCTAAGAACAAAATAAAAGAAAAAGATTTAAAAATATTATTATCTGAGGATTTTCGCATAATCAACATATATCAAAAAGCATGCAAATTACTTAACCAACAAATTAAAAAAAATGACCGAAGTAAATAAAATGCAATTAATTAATCCGAGTAAATTAAATGAAATTTTAGATTTAATCAAAACTGATCATGAAAACGAAAAATTATTGCAGGGAATTAACAACAAAAATAATTTCGAACTTATTGAAAGTAAAAATAAAATGAAAGAAGAAATGAAAAAAGTTAATAATGATCAACGTGTCGCAGAGAGTATGGTTAGTTTTTTAAAAAGACAACAAAAGATGAAAAGAAAAAGTAATGAACTTGAAAATGAGGTGAACAATGATGAATCACCCGAGATAAAGAAAACACCAACTGTGACAAGTGGTCAACAAATAAAATAATTTCTTGAAAGGAAAAAAATTAAAATTAAGGGTACAGATATAGTAAAATTAAACGGTGTTGGAATAAACCATCATGATTTATTATACGATTTAACGCATAATGTCAGCAAACAAAACATGTTCAATCTTACACAACATAAGCAGACGGTTGCTTTAAAAGAATTGAAAAAATTACATATGCCTGCCTATTATATACGTAATATAAAATTACGACAACGTTATATAAATTTGGGAAAAACAACTCCGGGTCTTTCGAGTAACGAAGAACCATCTACATCCCTCACAACCCACATTCCTACTCCACCTTCAACAACACCCTATTCAACACAAAGACAATGGCGACGAAAAAATCAATGAATTTACATTGTTTTTTAACCCAATTTTTATTTACGAACGAGATTAATAAAATTTCAAAAATAAATAAGTTTTTAAATAAATATTATTTGGGTACATTTCCTGCAAATATTTTTCCTAAAAAATTTTTTTATCCCTCGTGTTGGATTTGGAATACGGATGAAGCAGATCAAAACGGTCAACATTGGGTTGCTATATGGGTGGATAAAGAAAAACATATGTATTTTTTTGATAGTTTTGCAAAAGATGTCTCGTTTTATAAACGTGAATATTGGTATGATTATAGTGTAAAAGAAGGACTAAAATTTCAATATATTCAAAGTAAACAATTACAATCCAAAAATACTGCCGTGTGTGGAAATTAGAGTTTATTATATTTATACAATCAATGTCGTAATGAAATCGAAAATAATAATAAACAAAAAATATTTAAAAATGAACGTATTAAAATAAAAAACGATATTAAATTAAAAAAAAAAATAGAAACAATTTTGGGTAGTGTACTCGTGGGAATATATAATAAAAAATGTAAAAACAATTGTAAGAGTAATAACAATCAGTCATGTTGTAGTTTTAATAATGCCAATTTTTAATTAAAAAACAAAAATTAACTATTTACAGGGGTTTATTTATTTATTGTTCAATTTTTACCAAAGACCTAAATCGCTAATATCAAAACCTCCTTTTTGTTTTCTTTTTCGAACAGCCCTTTTTTGTTTTCTTTTTCTTTTTCGAATACCAATTCCCAATTGATTTCCAACTATTGATCCCAACGGTCCCAAAAAATCTAGAACACTACCCCCTTTTTGTTTGTTTTTTCTAGCGACCCTCCTCCTTCTATATCGTCTCCTTGCCATGTTTTTTTTTAAAACAAAATTCATACACAATATACACACCCTATACTATATATACTTTTAAAAAAAAAAACGATTTTCAACAACTCTTATTTTTTTAAAAAACATTTTATTTTTATTTTTACATTTATTTACAAATCATAGATTATCGTTGATTCATGTGGAAATACATTGGTTCTAATTCTACAATTTTCATACCCTTTTCTACAATTATCAAATACCAAATAACCATAGGGTTTCTCATTAATTTCACTTAATACTTTATTAAATCTATTTCTATTAATTTTTTTATTATCACATATCGTATACATATTATAATCGCTTAAATTTTTAAACATAACATAATATTGACTATTGACACGTAAATTTCGCAATTTACCATTACCATATGTTAAATTTTGACATGTAAAAATAACACTAATATTACGATGATGGACATCTTGAGTTGCAATATTATCTATTCTTTCAAGATTTTCTTTTGATGATGTTTCAACTAACATGAGATCATCTAATATTATTAAAGTATTTTCACGGGTATTCGTTTGTATATCGGTAATGCGGGGAATACCCTTTTGACAATCGATAAATTCAACACTAATATCTGTTTTTTTCCGCAAGAACTTTTTCCATTTCAGCGTACAGAGGTTGATAAATTGAATATAAATAAACAATTTTAACAATTGCTGGTGTAATCATAATGTTAATATTTTTCAATAATTGTAATATCCAATATGTTTTCCCGCTTTGACTAGGACCACATAACGTTAACATAAAAGGGTGTTGAAATGGTAATGAAACATTGTTCATTTCAGTTATCTAAAAATCCAAACGGAATCGTATTAAAATTATTTTTAACAACACGTTTATTAAATGTAAATGAAAATTTTTTTATTTCATCCTCAATAAAAATATGATTAAGTTTATCTTTACATATTTTATTGTGATATTTAATTTCGATGATCTGATCTTGATTTTTAACACATTGTGTCAAGGATAAAAAATTCAATTTTTCTTTTATTGTTTCATTTTTTAAAGTAAAACCTTTGATATGAATACATTCCTGATTTAAATTAGTTATATACGCATAACATTTTGGACCCGTTGAACAAAAATTTGTTATCCATTCATTTTCATTTAATTCATTCGTTAAATCTCCTAAATAATTTCCCGTTTTAACATCAGTATAATTATTTTCATCAGATATATAAATAACAGAATCTGTATCAAAATATAAAACGCGATCGTCTAATTTAACGAGTAACTCGTATAATTTCAAACGTGCATATGCAGTAACAAAACATGCAATGATTACATTTTACCGTTTTTAGAGGGGTTGTTGCATCATCAATTTTCATATGTACAACGTAATAATGTTTCGTTTATAAATTCCATCGATGTTAATTTTTTACTTTTATCATTGACGATATTTAATAATTCTTCATAATCGTTTAAAAAACACACTTGTGTATTATTTTCGTTTTGGGCAAATTTTCCCCATAACGAATTTAAAAATGTTTTTGCAATAGTTCTTAATCCGGGATTTTTCTCTATTTTGTCTTTATCTAAAAAAACATTTTCATTTTTTAAATAATCATTACAATACTGTTTAATTTTATCATCATTTTTACTTCCATCTGCGTTCAAACAATCCGTAGGAATTCCTGAAGATTCTTGTTTGATTTTTAAAAATTGATTTACGTATTGTGAAAAGATTTTTTCTTTGCGTTCAAAATGATATATTTCGTAAAGAGCTATTATTTTATATCCCTTATCTATAGCAACATTAATCTCAACACTAGTCCAAGTACCCGTCAAGTATCGATCGCTTTCATTATGTTCACATTTATTACATTTATCCACAGCACATTTATAACATAATGGAAATAATAATTTCCCATCTATTCTAACAGGTAAAACAGGAAAGTTTATATTTTGAGGAGGTAAAATACAACATTTCACTAAACCAAATATGTCCTTGATTTTTATTTTATTACAATCTCCCCCCAGTAAAATAGTAGGATGACCCACGGGAAAATCATAATTTTTTTGTACATGAGGGTATAGCGATGTAAAATCTACGTAACTTATTCGTTCGTTGGGTTTTGTTTCTTTAAATAAACATACGGGGGAAGTTCGTCCACCATATAATGCGTCACGTGGTGTTAAAGGAGTAAACGGATAAAATTTTCTTTTCTTTTCAATTAATTGTTTCTGTGTATATTTTTTTTCTTCTAAATAATCACATTCCCACATCTCGATTAATTTGTAACCGGCATTTTTTATTGTCCAAGAAAAACGTTGCGTATTTGCATATAAATTACTAAATTTTTCGTTTGTAAGAACGTTTAATGCATAGGGGTCAAAACATTTGGGACATCCGTGATAAAAACAACCATGAAATTGATATATCGTTTCATTATAAAAACCATCGACAAAACGTCCTAGAATTTTTTTCTCACCATTTTGTGAACAGATATATTCTAAATTTCCTCCTAATTCTCGATTAATTTCATCTAACCAATCAATAGCAATTAAACTCTGTTTTACACCCCCCTATACCCCGAAGCAGGAATAATTCCTACACAATTTTTTTTTAAAAAATTAAGTCGATACACTTTCAAAGCTAAACTAGCAATCGTAATACAATTATTTGCATAAAAGGGTGTAATATGACCTATGGTACCGATCATTGTAGAAAATTTAACACATCCCTTTCTTAAAATATCTACATCACTACAACAATAATAATAAATCTCTTTACAAAATATATATTTCACTTTCTTTTTTTCTAAATACCATTTTTCAAATTCATTAAGTGTTGCTGTATTCATATTTTTCGTATCAAAAAATTTCCGATTTCATAAGGATGAAATCCCTTACATTCCCCTTGAAGATCCATTGCTTTTGGAATATCTGCTAATTTCATACTTAAAAACAAGTAACTATCGAGGATTCTAATATTTTGTTCTTTAATTATTAAACTCATTATTTTAGTACCGTTAATTATAGTATTCGGTATTATCTGTTTTATTTCTAAAAAATATTTTAAAATAAAAATAGTATCAAATCTACCCCCGTTATGAGCTATCCAAACGGAATTTGTTTGTTCAAACATAAATTCACATAAAGTTTCAATAACATTGTTATCAAAAATAAATTGTCTATTCCCACAACAACTAACTTTTTCAATAGTATTATCGATAATTTCTTGATCCTTTTTTTCAAAAATGTTTGTTTTTTTAAATTCAATATGTTGACATTTTTTACATACCTTTTGGACGATACAATAAAAAGGTACGAGCAATTTAGTTTTGTTTACTTTTGTTTCAAAATCAAAAAAAATAAAGTGGGTTCACTTTCTTTACCTTTGTTATATTCATGTGAAAGGGGTTTCACATAACAAAAATGAGGTTGTTTCATGTATTTATCACAATGAAAACAAAATCGTTTGCTACAATCATGTTTAACTGTTTTATTAGAAAAAATGAAAAAGAATCGAGGACAAATTTTGTTACAGGTTTTACAATAAAACAAATATTGACAAGGTGTTAAACGGTTATAATTACCCTGAGAAGGTTTTATTTGTTAAATGATTTGTAAAACAATTTTCATCATAAAAAATTATATCACAACTGCTACAAATAAGTTTATTATTTTTATCTTTACAATTATTCGGATATTTATAACATCGTAAACAAGTTAAGTTATTTGTAGTACATAGGTGATTATCGACATATTCATGTAGTGTAAAATAACTCATACATTTAACACAAAAAGAACTGGTGCTAAGTTTAGAAAATTCCTTTATGCTTAAGACTACATCGTAATGATTATTATTTAACCATAAACATACAATTTCATTAGTCAATTTAATAAGATTACCTTCACTATCAGTTCGTGAATCATAAATTATATTATCGGAATGAGTGTCAGCATACACTAACAAATCAACACCCTGTTTTTTTAAATAATTATTATATACAAAATTAAACTGTGTAGCATCAACATTACCCTCGGGTGTCCCACATTCCCGATATACATTTCGAATTTCTTCACACGTAAATAAATCATCAACGGGTTTATTTGGTTTTCTTTTCATTATAAAATATTTATCGTCTTGTTTTAAAAATGATAAACCCACTAATATTGCTAAAGCAAAACAACAATCTTTCACTGTACGAAATAATACATGGCTAAGAATATAAAATACACCCGTGCGAAATTTACGACCATATTTTTTTACATTACTTTTCACACCGCCTTTATCTGTAGCATTTCCCTTATTCAAACTATTATAAATACTTTTTTTCCTTAGTACACTATTTTTTTTTTTATTTGTACTTATTCCTGCGGGAAAAGTTTGAACTAGTACCTTACTATTCCAACCATTAGCTATTATTTCTTTATTACTCTGCATAAATTTTTCCATAATATTTAAGAAATATTTAACGTCAAAGTCTTTCACGGGTAAAACGGCTGTAGAGAAAAAACTTTTTGGAGCATTACTAAAGATAAATCTAACATAATCATCATCACTTTTTACATTTCCCGTGCAATGTTAATTAAATAAGAAAAAACCAACGATAACGATTGAATAAAACTAATAAAATTAACCGTTTTTTCTCGTGAAACATTCAATGAAAAATGTTGTTCAGTGACTTTAAATTTTTCTCTACTAATAGTTTCTATATGATTAACAGAAAAATAATCGTCTATTTTTTCATTTTTCTTACTTTCTTTTTTCTTATTAAATAAACTTACAATTTTATCTATATCTTTTTGACTATATTTTAATTTTTTCTGATCATCATTCATCTTCTTTTTTTTTTCTAAAACAAGAAAAACATGTACTTTTATTTTTATTTATGTTTTCGTCTTCACCATCAACACGATCAACTGTAACATCGTATGA
Organism: Chrysogorgia sp. JL179-B06; assembly: GCA_035772405.1. Taxonomy (NCBI): domain Eukaryota; kingdom Metazoa; phylum Cnidaria; class Anthozoa; order Scleralcyonacea; family Chrysogorgiidae; genus Chrysogorgia; species Chrysogorgia sp. JL179-B06. The sequence continues at coordinate 683,445 of JAYKKM010000270.1, read as the reverse complement.
ATCCTGTATATTAATACATGTCAACGTAAGTATAGGAGGGATTTTTTTTGATAATAAAGAACCCATTTAAAAAAAACTAAAACAAAAAAAGAAAGTAAAAAAAATATGAGTGAAATTGTTTATATTGAAATATATTTAAAAACGTCTAACTCACCTTATATCGGGTATGAAATTCAAGATAATGATCCTTCAATATTATTTACGCCGTATCTTTTAAAGGAATGTTTACTAAATTTTACAGAAGATAAAGAAAAGATAATACCTATTTCATCAAAGATTTTAAAACAAAGAATAACAGAATTAAAAAAAGAAATATATAACTGTCCCGAAGATATTATCTATAAAGTAGAATGTTTGGTAAAATTTATTCAGACACATGAAAAAAATAATGATTATTTAGGAATAAAAACTATATTTAAAAAAAAATGGTAAGAATTAAGTTATCTCGAAAAAAACGGAACACTGATAAATCTCAAAGTATACGTCACGTTCTTCAATGTAGAAGTAATAGCCTAAAAAAATAAGATGTCGTAAACGAACAGCAAAAACAAAAAAATGTTGGATTCATTTAGCAAAACAAAATAACTTACGTATCAAGAAATCAAATATCCCCAATGCTGGTGAAGGATTATTTGCTTGGAAAATACCTTTTAAACCTGATCGTAATATTTCTTATTACACGGGGAAAAAAACAACACAAGCCAAATTGGATCGTAAATATGGTAAAAACAATAATGCTGTATATAGTATTTGTAACGATGCAAACACTTGTATCGATGCCTATTTGACAACTCACGCAGCAGCACGTTATGCGAATAATGGGAAAACCGGTTCTATATATAAAAATAATTCCGATTTTGTTTACGATCCAAATAATAAAAAAATGTATTTAGAAAGTACAAAACATATAAAAGCAAATGAAGAAATTTTTGCAGACTATGGTGATAATTATTGGCAGAGAAAACAACCTTCATAACAATGGTAGGAAGAATAAGAGAGTTACAGGGTGGTGATTTTAAGGGGAAAACAAGGCAACGTGGGGGTATTTTTAAAGGGAAAAAAAGGCAACGTGGAGGAAATAAAACAATCAATAAATACAGCAAACTTTTTATAAAAGATTTTAAAAAAGAGCTTAAAAAAAAAGCTAATTTAGTAAAACATATAGCAAAAAAAGGAACGAAAAAAATCAAAGATCGTTTTCAAAAAGGAGGATTTGTATATCATAAACCCAGAAACAATCTTGAAAAGATTTTAATGTATTAATTTTCAAATAAAAAAAATACATTCATTGTATTATTTCGTTACATAAAAGGATATTGTCCATTGAATATTTTTCTACATTATAACCTCTTATTTCATTAAAATTTACACTGGTGAAATTAGGGTAATCCCCATTACATTTGCATACCCCTTTACATTTTTTACAAGAGTACTCAGGTGAGTTAATGCCTGGGTCAAACTTTTTCTCGAACCAGTAATTCAATTCAACAATTGCGCGGCCGGCCGCCGTATTTGGCGCTTTGTGACATTTTTTGCGATTACAAAATGGAGTTACCAAGGAGCGATAGATCGAGCAGGAAGCTGTTTATTTGCTTGGAGGTGATCGTGGTTTGTTAACGTCATGCTTTACTGTACAGTAAATTAGAAAACGACGAATTATTTGAAGGAAGTCGTCAATGGTCAAGGTACGCAATATTTATCTGGTTGTTAGTATATATTTCTTTGTTGATTTCTTTCTGAAGGCGAGTGTTTGTAGTTATTGAATTTAATGTTACATCGTTATAGTGTATATTTTGTTTCGATAATATAAAAACAATAACCAGAGCAGTGAAGACAAACGCTTGTACGGTCTGTCTTCACGCAGCATTTCAAACGTTTATTCATAAAATTACATATTAAGTTAACTATAACTAAACTTTATACATTTTATTGAATACTGTCAGTAGATATTTGTTGTTTACTCAAGCCTATTTACATATAAACCCACCTGCACCATTACACAATTAGTCTTTGAATCTATAGTACCTCCCTAAAGACATTTTTAAATCTTTTGACCACTTTTTCTCTGAATTGAAGCTCTTGCTATTGCTGTGCAATTATAGATTTTAATTTTTACTTGAAATGGGTTAATCATATAATTACATATATAATTAGCTATGGCTAATTACACAGTAAAGTTTGAACTATATAGAACAGTAAAGCTTGAACTAGCTGCCGAAAGACTTGTAAATTTTGACAACCCGTTGCCCAAAGACGACAACATCTTGACAATTTTGAAGTTCTAGCTATTGCTGTGCATTAGGTTTAATTGAGGTGTGATTTTATCATATATACAGTATTTATAACTATGACTTACTGTAATTACACAGTGAAGCTTATGAACTAGCTGCCGAAAGACTTGTGAATCTTGACAACCCGCTGCCCAAAGACGTGAACATCTTGACAACTTTGAAGTTCTAGCTATTGCTGTGCATTAGGTTTCATCGAGGTGTGATTTTATCATTATATATACAGTATTTATAACTATGACTTACTAATTACACAGTAAAGCTTGAACTAGCTGCCGAAAGACTTGTAAATCTTGACAACCCGCTGCCCAAACACGTGAACATCTTGACAACTTTGAAGTTCTAGCTATTGCTGTGCATTAGGTTTAATTGAGGTGTGATTTTATCATATATACAGTATTTATAACTATGACTTACTGTAATTACACAGTGAAGCTTATGAACTAGCTGCCGAAAGACTTGTAAATCTTGACAACCCGCTGCCCAAAGACGTGAACATCTTGACAACTTTGAAGTTCTAGCTATTGCTGTGCATTAGGTTTAATTGAGGTGTGATTTTATCATATATACAGTATTTATAACTATGACTTACTGTAATTACACAGTGAAGCTTGAACTAGCTGCCGAAAGACTTGTAAATCTTGACAACCCGCTGCCCAAAGACGTGAGCATCTTGACAACTTTGAAGTTCTAGCTATTGCTGTGCATTAGGTTTAATTGAGGTGTGATTTTATCATATATACAGTATTTATAACTATGACTTACTGTAATTACACAGTGAAGCTTATGAACTAGCTGCCAAAAGACTTGTAAATCTTGACAACCCGCTGCCCAAAGACGTGAACATCTTGACAACTTTGAAGTTCTAGCTATTGCTGTGCATTAGGTTTAATTGAGGTGTGATTTTATCATATATACAGTATTTATAACTATGACTTACTGTAATTACACAGTGAAGCTTGAACTAGCTGCCGAAAGACTTGTAAATCTTGACAGCCTGTTGCCCAAAGACGAAACATCTTGACAACTTTGAAGTTCTTGCTATTACTGCAGTGCATTTATGGTTTTATTTGTAATTGAAATGTGGTTTTATCATTATAATTATTATCACTATGGCTTAATTACACAGCAGAGCTTGAATGGCAAAGACTTGAATCTTGTAGTTGCTTTGTATAAACCATTTACTTTTTTTGTTTTTTCAACCTTATTTTTTTGTTTTCAGGTACAGTATTGCTTTAAATTGACAAAGATGATCCAGTGCATCTCCAGGCATTGTCATAACACATCAACACAATACATAACAATGTACATGTATTGTATGTACATTAATTTGGACTCTCAGTAATTGAAGAAAACACCTGTATTGGCATATCATGTATCTTTGCACATTGTATATAATTACAGTATATATACACCGTAGTGTACTGTATGTTGAGTTAGCAAATGAAATGAATTTGTACAGTACATTTTTGTGATGTCTAACTATTAATAAAAGTATTTGTACAGTACTGTATACAGAGTGTTCATTTCTGGCATGAGGTACTGTAGGTGCTCAGTGCTGTCTTGTTATTGCAAAATATAGTGTGGGCTTACATGTAAGTGGTAAGAACATGCATTTTTACTTCATAAGTCCTTCAAATTATCCCACTAGGCCCTTCAGAATTTTACTGTCCGATTAATTAATGCACCTGTCAATGTATAGCGAGGGGGGGGGCGGCAACCCAAGGGCATTTGACAACTATCATGCCTGAGGGTAGGGAATTTGACATTAGGAGGGGATATTTGATGACCGGGTCTGCAAGTTGCTTATGGTGGTGCCTCACCCAGGGGACTTTTACATTATTTCACATGGATGTTTGTCCTGTGAGTAAGGAATTTGACATGTAATCATCGAAAAATGTCAAATCCTCTGGGTTTGCCCAACCCCCCTCCCCTGGGGCTAAACATTGACAGGTGCACAATGCAAGAATATTTTACTTGTTGAACTGGGTTGATTGACTACCTGCTTCCCAGCTTACAGTACCTGTTGCAATATATTGCATTATTCAAGGTAGTTACTTTTTTACCAATTAATTTTTCTGTACAAGACAGCAAATCTGATTAATCAGGCACCCACTTGAAGCCATCAAAAGAAGCAAACTCATGAACCATTGTTCAGCAGCAGAGTACACCAGCCCAAAATAATTTTCTTTAGCACAGGACAGTAGTTAGGAAGGAAAATCAGTTCAAAATCATTTTGGCACAGCAGTTACCTCTATTAAACGTCAAGAAAGCTTTCCACAAAGTGAATAAGTGATCGAATACCTGCTTCATTTTGCGGGCTTCGTATTCCTTCGTCGACTCATTTTTATCTCGTTTGATAAAAACCGCTCTAGTCGTTTTATTCCCCACGCGGCCACTTTGGAAAATCCGTATGTACGCGGGTGAATAAAACTTATTACCATACGGTATATCTTTGTAGTTTGTCGAACGCGAAAAATTCAATTTGGCGCAATTTTCAATGTCGCGGAAAGCCGCTGAACAAATGTACTTTGGTCTCGCCGAAAGGCCCACCTCCTCTTGGCGATAAACTTGAACTTCGCTCGCGTTGCGCGATAGGTTTTCTTCGTTCAGTAGAAAACATTTTACGCTATATCAGTAGAACATACCTCCAACTTTGTGAATCAAACTTCGAAAGTGGCATTTATATCTCGCAAATAACTCTAAATTAGATAATCCGTAATACGTACGACTTATAAAGTTTTGCGCGCGGCCCCGCGTGTGAAAGCGAGATTTCCCCATATTTCCAAATTTGGTCACGTTTACCATATTTGTAAGTCAACACGAGCTCCTGTAGGAATGGAACGAGTTCAGACATTTACGTTGCTAAGGTGACAGAATGCCTGGCCAAAACATTTAGCCTTTCTGCAAATAGTAAATACAAATTGTATAGCGTGGCATGGGTAAAATGAAATATTTGTGTATAATTCGTGTCATTTAAGGATCAAGTGTCCCTTGGAATGTTATTTGTGGAATATATGAGAATACAGAATATATTAAATATACATGGCGTGCTATTTGTTATTATATACAAGAGTGCCTATACAGTATTTACATAAAAGACAGAAATGCTGACTATACCTTATGGATATAAAGCAAAAGAACCAACAGGGATAATAAGAAGGTATGTATGCGGATGGATAAGACTCACTAACATTGTAAAATTATTAAGCTTTTCTGGTGAATTTAATTCTTTCAAGTGAACGTACTTTCCAGATAACTTTCTCGATCGACGCGAATTTTGAATCTGGCGCCAAAAATTTAGTCAAGCGCATTATTCTGACAGATTCTTGGTTACGAAAAGACATAAGCCAGACCACTTTCAGACCAGATGTTTGTTATAGTGTAATGTTTTATCCGAATGTTCTGAATTAAAACCGATGAAACCTATTGCATTCTGCATGACTGCATTCACTGCCGTTAAAATAATGCGCAAAAATACAGCACATTTAAGCACATTGAACAGAGTCAACGTTTTAATATGGCGGGATAGTATTAATATTTACGTGAATTGACTAATATAATTTACTACATCCATGCAAGCACACTATATATCTTTATTTATATATAAAATAAATAGCTTCGATCCCCGGTCGTCATGACAATGCGTGTAACCGCTGAAACAAGTATTTCGACTGAGTGGGCTCAAGCGTCAAAAATGGCGCATTTAAGAAATGTATTTAGGTTGTAAAAGTTGAACTTTAACGGCTACGGCGGGAAGGTTTTCAAAGTCTATCGTGCATCTCTATATACGATATCGCTGCGAAATGTACTCAAATTTGTCGCTCCAACTTGAATGCTTACATTTACATCGCGTAAAGAACTTTAAATCGACAAATTCGTAAGAACTACGGCTATGTTTTGATTTCATCCCAATTATCTTAGTGATCAATGAGGAAATTCCACGGATTCAAGTTGGGACATTGAAGACCAAACTTAGAACTTACTATCTGTGCGGAAATATGACTGTGGGAGAATGACTATCCTACCTGCCACAGCGCGTTTTTAAAAGTGCTATTTTTATCGATGAATCTATGCTTATAACTGATCACGTGACTTCCTGTTACAAAAGTTATACCCACCAAAAAAATTCTAAAATTCATGCAAACGGCATTAACCTAAAAAACAATCACATTATTGCAACCATAAATTTAAAATAATTTTTCTTTTATTTTCTTTCATTTTTCACCGAGAAGGGGACTGGACCCAGGCATTAATGTAGCTGAGTATTTTATAGTTTTATTATAAACAAAAAAATCATAATATAATGCTATAATACTCCTAAAGCACTCATAAGTAAAACAATGTTTTCTATCGTAATCTAGTATCTTTAAATATTCTCCAATTCCTTTGTCGTTGATCCGTGGGAGTCGGTCTTTCCATACTTCACATATTTTACGAAGAAATTCATAACATTCTTCTGGAATTGCGTGTTCCTCATGATGTATAATCCATATCTGGGGATTTTTTGAACATTCTACTTCCAGTATAAATTTATACCGTAAATATTTTTCATAATCAGCTATAGATATTAGTAGATGATATCTTGATTTCCCAACTTCCACACTTCCTACTAATTGCCAAAAAAAAACGGATTCCACATAACTGTATTGTGTTAAATCGTGATAAATCTTATATCTCTCTTGATTTAGTACTCTCAAAAATAGCCATGACACTTACACACACCCATCTTGAAAAAACGATCTTTATATAGGGGTATATCTACGTATATCCGTCGGAATAAACAATAGAAATATCGTATTCATTATAGGGTTTATCAGCTTCACCTATTTTAATACCATATTTATTAAAAAAATGATCATCTATAAATTGTATGTTTTGAATCAATATAAAATCTTCGTCAGCGGGTAAATTATAAGCTAAATCTACAAAACGTTTATCATCGTTAAAGAAATTTTTCTCAGGATCAATAAACAATTGATTAGGGGCAAAATAATATTTACTAGATTGTCCAATATTTGATCCTAAATCACTCTCTTCGAATATCTCTTTTTTAACTTGAACAATACTCCATCCTAATGCATCGTGATATTTTTCAAGAATATTATTTTTAAGTTTTACATCAATACTATGAATTATTTTTCGTTTATACCAATTTTTTTTTCTTGCTTCTAATTCTCCCGTAAGATAATTCTGTTTATCTGTTTGAAATTTTCTATGGTCACTAAATGTCAATGAAAAATCAGTAAATTCACCTGCCTTTCGAATATTTGTTTTAATTTTATAACCGTCAAGAAAACTCGTTGGTACTACACCACGTATCCAAGACACTTCTTGAAACTCATATAGATTTTTTGCTGATTTTAAAGCAACTGTCGCATTTTTTCTTGGATTCAAAAGCCAAAAACGTTCACTTTGATGGATGATTTTTTTCTGATTCATTTTTAATGCCAATAAGAGAAAAAAATTAAGAACATTTTATTTATACTATACGTAGAATGATATCATTTTTTATATATTTAAATGTACAAAGAGTTTCTATGATCATCTTATTTTTTTTAAAACTTCTCTCCTTCTATTTTTACAAAAATAGTGTTTTTGACAACATGTACATCATTAACAAAATAATAACGTTCTAATGTACGTTTTATTTTTAAAATATAAACATTTCTTAATTGTACTTTTGATAATTTTTTAAACAATCTTTGTGTTTCTAAAAATAAAAAGGAAAATACATTCAATATTTTTTTGATTTTTTTAAAAATCAAAAAGTGTATTTTTTATTTAGGTAAAATTTTCATGAAAGAATAAATTTTAAAAATTAAATTCCTTATCATACATAGAGAGTACAGATCGTTCATTATCCTCATCTTCTAATTTACGAAACAAACATGCAGCAAATAAAAGACATTCAAACAAACTACAATGATACAATAAACATGTGGGTTCACTAGTATTATACCAACAATTTCTTGGCTTAAGATTATAAAACGAAAGTAAATAATCGTACTTCTCAATTCCGAAATATTCAAGATTAACACAATGTAAAATAGTTTTTTCTTGAAGTGTTTTAACTAACGACGATTCTTTATCACCACCTTTATACCCGATAATAGCATTCGGGGGAAAAACATTACGAAATAAATAACTTAATCTATTTATAAGTTCACTTTGACTAAAATAATCTCTTGATTTTTTTTCAGATAAATAGTCTAAACCATGACATCGATATTGATAGTAGACAGTAGACCGTTCCCTTCGAGTTAGTTCTTTGTAGGTTTTAACTTCCCATCATAACAATGATAAATAAAATACTTGTTCGTTTGAAGTTCGAGAAGAGTTACTTCACGATAACTGGGTCTCTCTCCCTTAAACTGGTAACATTCACAATCCATTATATGTGTGATATGCGATAAAAATAATTTCTGTCGTTCTTGGGATATTTCTTCTTTACATTTGTTTAATGCACAATTATATTTACCCGCATACAACTCTTCGATAGTCGTCCCTTCAGATTTTTCCTGTTGATTCTCAGTTGTCTCTAACGGGATGTAGTCATCTGCTTCTTTAATTTCGCTGCTCTTCTTCTCAAATATTTTTGCCATCTCTCTCTCTCCTACACTCAGACTGATATTAATTATTTTCGACCCTACATCGGGTTTTATAATTGCATCCTGCGTAACTATGCGTTACTGTGGGTAGATTAGTTTGACCAATCAGAGTTCGTTGATTAAAGCTTTCATGTCATCCCGATGATTTGTGATACTTATGTACAATGAATGTGTGTTGTAGGAATTAGAGACGCGAATCCCTAATTAGCGATTCCTTCTCAACAAATACTTTGGGATTAGTTGCCGCAATGCTGTGTTGTGGGATTAACGACACGAATCCCTAATGTTGTTCTAAAACACACACACGTCACATCAGTTGATATATTATATACTCGTGGGATTAGTTTATACATACAATAATACTTTTTTCAAATTTTGATCAAAATCGTGTTAAATTCTACATGTAGAAATATATATTATAAGAATGGGAAAAATAGTATATATATACAAGACGATTTCTTTAACAAACGCGTTCCATCATTCGTTTTTGAGAATGTCGTTAAACATTGGTGATAAAAGAAGCTATGCAGAAGTTAATGACCACGGTCCCAATATTAAGACGATATTGAAAATTGTTTATTATATACAACATTTTCGTAACCGATACATTGGATTATTATTTGCCGTCTGTAAATTATGTGACTATTACTATGGGGGAATTATCGAATGTATGGAAATTGAATCGAGACAAATTGGTCGGGGATATAAAGATTACGCCTATATTGAAAAAATGAAACCTGAAATGAACCCAGATGAATGCAAGGATTGGCGAATCTTAACAGATAAACAACACTATATAATACCCGTTGTTCATACACAACGAAAATATTATATTTATGGTGAAAAACTCTGTGAGCGTTATCACAAATTACTATTAATACCCTCTCAAACATTAGTGAAATCTATTTTTCATTTGAATGATAATCATTCTGATAATTTTTTTATTGAAATTCAAAACAGTTGTTACCCAAGAAATGATGTTTACCACTTTATTTCTATTACTATTAATGATGAGCAAACTACAATTCCCAAATCGATAGGGTATGGAGGATCTTATCTTTGTAATACTTTACATAGACTTAATCGTTGTTTTAGTCATGAATTTACATATTGCTGTATTTATTTATATTTTATAGATCCGTTTTATTTGAAGGCTACTTTTTATTATCTACATAATTTAGATACTTTTGAGAAAATAGTGTATCAACTTGTATGTTGTTTTATTTTCTTTTGCGAAAATCATAACCCTATATCAAAACTTAACACTAGTAACGATAGGGTTTATACTTTTAATCTCGATAAGATTGTTAAGCTGATGATAACGAAAACCCCACCCTGTACCTGTTGTTATAAAAATTGTCAGAATTACTCTTATTGGTTTAAATTATTTTATAAGACAAGTAAACCCTATAAATTTAAAATCAGTTTATTTTCAGATCAAGTTAAAAATAATAGTATTATACAAAATAATAGACCCCTTAGTTTACAATATTACCCACCGCATTTGGATATAATATATAATTATTCTATAAGGGTAAGGATTACATCTAATAATATTACATCAACTACTTTTATTATTAAGTGTATTATAGAATCATATAATATTAACTTTGAAGATCCTGACATTATAATACAGAGTATTGAAAAATTGTATTTAGACTAATTTAAAAAATTCAAAGAATATATTCCACAACCAAAACCACGTGTGTTTTTTATCATGGGGTATACAATGAATTTAAGATGCGAATTTCTAAAATCTAAAATTGTTTGACGTATACACAATTTTATATAATATTTCTCATTATCAATGTGTTTATATCTAAAAAACACAGGATTAAAGCAAAAAATGCTATTATTTGTCCAATTTCATGTCGCTCCATGCGATTATAGACATCCAAAAGTTCACGGGGCATTTTTAAATGAGCAATAATATTTTTAAATAAATTCTCATGTTCGTTAAGACATTTCCACACACTTTGTTCCATATTTTTATTGATTTTTATTTCAAAACGGGCCAGTTCTTTTACCATAATATTCCACACCTCCATGATATTTCACATTACTACTATTTTTATTTACAACACTCTCATTTTATACATTTGGGTTTCCTTTTTTTAAATCATTCTTTCTTTTTTGAATTTCCTTATTATTATCCATTACATAGCGTTTTTCCATCAAATCGCTCGTAAATTTCTTAGAACGCCATTGCATATATTGTTTATTTATATATAGTTTCTCAATATAGAGACCCTCTAACTCACGATATTTATCGCGTTGTGTACAAATAATATCTTGATTATAATTCGAATAGATTGTCATTCGTTTTTCTTCATGATGTTCATCGCCTTTTTTTTCACGTTTCATATATATTAAAGACCGTTTGAAACATCTTTTCTTCAATGGTGGATCGTTCAAAACTTCTCGATCGTCGTCATCTTCCTCTTCTTCTTCGTCCTCTTCTCCACACCGTGGAAATAATGGTTGGGGTGATGTAACCCTAGGTGGTGGCGGTGGAATAGGCGATAATGTTGGGAGAAGAGCGTTTGCTGCTTCGTCCACAATTTGCATTAATTCGGGAACGGGTATCATTTCATCACACATTTGTATTAAATTCGAAGGTGAAGGAATAGGGATTTGTCCAAAGAAATCAATGGGCATTTCGTGTATGTAATTATCTAATTCACCTTCTTGTCCCGGTATTTCATATACCCCTGGCGGAAAAATCGTTTGCGGTGGAATAGGAGATAAATTATACCTTGCTTGCGGTGTTTGAAGAGGTCTATTATACTGTTCTTGCGATAATAGAGGTGGCGGGTGGTTTACTTGCTGGGGTAGAGACGGTACTTGCTGTGGCGACGTGTTATACTTCGCTTGCAGGAGTAGAGGGTGTATGTAACCGACCTGTTCTTGAGACGGTGAATTTACTTGCGGGTGTAGAGAGAGTAGCTTTGCTTGCCGTGGCGACGTCTTCGCTTGCAGAGGGTATATGTGACTGGACGGTGTTATCGGTACAGCAAAATTTAATGGCGACTGTGCAATGTCTTTAGTTGTTCGATGGTTGATGTTCTTTTTTCTTGTGAATTCTTGGTTGTTATGCTTGTTCATCATCTGAAATATTCCGTCCCATTTGACGATATTCTTGTTGCTGTTGCCGGCGTTGTTTTAACATTTTGGGAATATCTTTTCCCCTACTTTCAATCCGTGCAATGGTTTTTCCGCTTTCCAAATTTTTATGAGTCTGTTTCACACGGGCCATGCTGAGATTGTGTCTAAAAATTTAGGAAACAAACGCTTATAAAAAACACGGTGAAAAAAATAGGGTAACCTGATTGGTTGAACTTAATTCCCTAATAAAATATCGGGGTATTCTCATTGGTTGAATGATAAAATCAATATTATAAGACGATTACCCGACTATTACTAATACATGTAAATCTTTTTAATCTTTTTGTTGACTTAATGCTGTACACATTGCCCCAAAATATTTATCGGGTAAAACGTTGCAGGGAAAGATATAAAAACACACGTTAGAAGTCATATTTTTTTAAAACACTTTCAAAATGATAGCAGGTACTAAAGAAAATCCTCTGTTGGTAATACTGACCGATTTGGCAAAGTATTTTTCACACATTGAATATCAAGTGGTTGAATGTCGTAAAGTGGATATGTTACCCAACAATGCACGTGCCGATAGTGTTGAGTTATGTCTTATATCCTATATAATTGATCATGTTATTACAATAGATAATATTGTTAGCAGCATTAAGTTACAAATAGATAAAGAGCAGAGACTCATTACCATATATGGTGATTAACTGACCAATCACAGTAAAGCGTCTTTACGTAAATAGTTATGATCCTTGTAAATGTATTAGTTGTCTAAGTTGTCTTCAGTCTGTCCTAAAGAAATAAAGTTGTTTAAAAACGTATTTGATGTTAAATGTGATTTAACAAGAATGTCAACCGTCGCGAACCCAACAGGTTATGGGCCCAGGAGGAGATTAATATTTAGCGGCGATGAAAGCAAATACGAGCTTTGGGAGGTTAAGTTTTTGGCAAGCATGAGATTGCAAAAGCTACACAGTGTATTTGTGCCAGCTGACGGCGATGAAGCAACAGCGGCGAAGAAAGCGGATGCTTTCGCAGAGTTAGTCCAGTGTTTGGACGACAGAAGCCTATCCCTGGTAATACGCGAAGCAAAAGACGACGGCCAGAGAGCATTGGAAGTATTGCGGCAACATTATCAAGGAAAGGGCAAGCCTCGAGTCATCTCTCTCTATACGCAACTGACGACGATCAAAAAGACAGACAATGAGAACATTGTTGATTTCGTCATACGCGCTGAGACGGCTGCGACAGCCCTGAGAAACGCAGACGAAGCTATAAGCGATGCGCTGTTAATAGCGATGACACTCAAAGGACTACCAAGTACTTTTAAGACATTTTCGGCAATTGTTATCCAACAAGAAAAGAAAATGACATTTCCTGAATTTAAGGTAGCACTGCGAAGCTACGAAGAGAACGAGAAAAGTCGAAACGGTGGTGGCGAGACGGAAGATAATATTATGGCCATGAGGAACGGCGAGAGATTTGATGGCGCTTGTTTCAAATGCGGAAGGAAAGGGCACAAGAAATCGGACTGCTGGTCCAAGTCGGGAAAGAACGCAAAGTGGTGCAGTCATTGTAGAAGTAAATCGCACGATACGAAGGAATGTCGATCGGCAAAGAACGATTCAGCAAAGAAAGTGGGAGATCAAAGAAGAACGAACACGGAGAACAATGAACACACGTTTTCATTTAAAATCAGTGACAGTAGTGATTGTGGTAAGAGTGTTAGTAATAATCTGCTAGTGGATACTGGCGCTACTAGCCATATTGTTTGTAAAAGATCCCAGTTTTCGAGCTTTGATAAAAATTTCGATCCAAATGCGCACATTATAGAGCTCGCAGATGGCAGTAAGGCTAAGGTTGTAGAAGGTAAGGGTGTAGCGAAGATTAAGCTATGTGACGTCAATGGAATTTCTCGTGACCTAGTTTTAAATAATGCGCTTTATGTCCCATCATATAAACAGGATATATTTTCAGTCAACGCGGCAATAAATGAGGGCGGAAGTATAAGCCTGGATAAGCGCAGTAAGAGTTTTAGAAACTCAGATGGTGTAGCCTATAATATAGAGCAGGTAGGACGCCTATATTACCTAAACAGCATTTCTACCTCCACGAACAGTGCAGGTACAATTTTGGAGTGGCATAAAATCCTGGGGCACTGTAATTTTTCAGATGTCCGTAAGCTTGAAAAGGTTGTAGATGGAATGCAGATCACTAATCATCAGGAGGTGGATTGTAAAATCTGTACACAAGGAAAGATGACCCAGTTACGAAATAGGACCCCCGATGCGAGGGCCAAAGCCCCATTAGATTTGGTTCATTCAGATCTAGCTGGACCAATTACCCCAGTAGGTAAGGACGGTTTCAACTATTCATTGTCTTTTGTTGACGATTATTCGGGTGTTATCATGATATACTTTCTAAAGTGCAAATCCGATACTGTGGAAGCTACTAAACAGTTCCTAGCGGATATTGCTCCTCTTGGCAGAGTGAAATGCCTAAGAAGTGATAATGGTGGGGAATTCACTGGCCAGAAGTTTAGGTCTCTCCTCCGGGAGAACCAAATTAAACATGAAACATGTGCCCCGTATTCTCCCCATCAGAATGGCACCGCAGAAAGGGCTTGGCTAAGCCTATTTAACATGGCAAGGTGTCTGTTGATTGAAGCCAAGTTGCCCAAAATGTTATGGACATATGCTGTGATGGCCTCAGCATATATCAGGAACAGGTGTTTCAATGATAGATTGGGCAAAACCCCTTATGAAACCTTAACTGGCATAAAACCAAATCTGAAGCACATGCACGTGTTCGGTGCAGTATGTTTTGCTTATGTGCAAGGCCCCAAAAAGCTCGAACCTAGAAGCAAGGAGGGAATTTTTGTGGGATATGACAAAAATAGCCCTGCATATTTAGTGTATTATCCAGAAAGCAGGAAAATTGAGCGAGTGAGATGTGTTAAATTTTTTGATTCAACTGAATTTGACGATCAGAACCGTCAAATTGACGAAGAGGTGGACTCACTCCCCCTAGATATGCCTTGTGTTGAGCAACACACGCGTATAGATGAGCATGATGTACCAGCTATTCCACGAGTAGAGGGTGAAGAAAGGTACCCTACCAGAACCCGTAACAAACCTACTTATCTAGGTGAGTATGTTGTGGAAAGCGTTACTGATAATCCTACTCACCTGGCAGTAGATTATTGTTATAAGATGAATAACATCCCCGCTTGTTATGCACAAGCAGTAAATTCACCAAATGCAACGAGGTGGAAAGAGGCAATGGATGAGGAAATAGATTCCCTAGTAAGCAACGAGACGTTTACACTCACCATGCTCCCATCTCACCGTGAGATAGTTGGAGGAAGATGGGTGTACACAGTTAAATCAGGGCCAAATAACGAGGAAACGTATAAGGCCAGGTATGTGGCGAAAGGTTATTCCCAAGTCTCAGGAATAGACTACCATGAGACATTTGCACCAACAGCTCGAATGAACTCTATACGAGTATTGATACAGCATGCAGTACAAAACAGTATGCTTGTCCATCAGATGGACGTTAAGGCAGCATACCTCAATGCCCTCATTGATTGCGATATTTATGTCGAGCAACCAAAGGGTTATGAAAAGGTGGGGAAGAATGGTGAAAAACTCGTTTGTAAGCTCAATAAGTCTTTGTATGGTTTAAAGCAAAGCGGTAGGAACTGGAATGAAACAATTAATGACTACTTGTCAGAGCAAGGGTTTACACAATCCCTTGCTGAACCATGTGTGTACCATAAGCTTGTTGCTGGTGATACCAGTAAATGCATTATCTTGCTTATCTTTGTAGATGATATAATTATTTCTGCAAGTAACTCTGACTTGTTACAGAGTGTTAAGCGAAGTTTGAGCGAGAAGTTTAAAATGAAGGATTTAGGGATCCTGCATTGGTTCTTAGGTATTGAGTACAAATGTACTGAAGGTTTAATAGAGATGAAACAATCCCTCTATATTGAAAAGATGTTGGACAAATTTGGTATGATTGACTGTAAGCCTAAGACAACCCCGTCTGTTCTTGGCTTCGATAAGGTTATTGGTATGGAATCACCTGTCTTAGAAGATCCAAATTTGTATAGGCAAATTGTTGGAAGCCTTATTTATACCATGACAGGTACGAGACCAGATTTGTGCCACATTGTTACCAAGTTATCCCAACACATGTCAAAACCTACAATAGCAACCTTGAATGCAGCAAAGCATGTGCTGAGATACTTGAGGGGAACGTCAGCTCTAAGTCTAAAATTCAGGAAAATGGAACACCCTTTAGAGTTGATAGGTTTTAGTGACTCTGATTGGGGAGGCAGTGTTAGCGACAGGAAGAGCGTTTCTGGCTATGGTTTCCAACTGTCAGAATCAGGACCTCTGGTGTCCTGGAAAAGTAAGAAGCAACAGACTGTTGCACTCTCTTCCTGTGAGGCAGAATACACTGCAATGGCTGAAACTGTGCAAGAAGGCAAGTTTCTAAAGCAGTTGTGCATTGATTTAGGGATATTACAAGAAAGTAATAGTGTATTGATTAACGCGGATAACCAAGGTGCAATAAAGTTAGCTAAAAATCCAGCATTTCATAAGCGATCCAAGCATATAGATATAAAATACCATTTTATATGAAGCGAAGTACAGCAAGGTGCAGTAAGCTTAAAGTATATCGCAAGCGAGGATAATGTAGCAGATATATTTACGAAACCGGTAAGCAAAGTAAAGTTGGATAAGTTCAAACATTTTATCTGTAATTAAGTGTAAAATTGGAATAAGAAAATCTAGGACTTTAAGAGCAAGAGGGTGTGTTGAGTTATGTCTTATATCCTATATAATTGATCATGTTATTACAATAGATAATATTGTTAGCAGCATTAAGTTACAAATAGATAAAGAGCAGAGACTCATTACCATATATGGTGATTAACTGACCAATCACAGTAAAGCGTCTTTACGTAAATAGTTATGATCCTTGTAAATGTATTAGTTGTCTAAGTTGTCTTCAGTCTGTCCTAAAGAAATAAAGTTGTTTAAAAACGTATTTGATGTTAAATGTGATTTAACAAGAATGTCAACCGTCGCGAACCCAACAGATAGAATACTATATAAGATGCTATTGTTATGGGATGAGAAATATATATATACCTACTCATCGGACGATTTTACACATTTGATCGGGCAGTTTGTGCATGTAGCAATCGATAAACCTCCGCCCTATCAACCATGAATCAAGCAACATTTATAGATATAATATCTATGAAGGCTCTATCTCGTGAACGAAATCTACAGTTAATTGGTTCAAGACCCATACCCAAACCTGCTGGCGAACCGATACAGATGTATGAACTTTTTTTTAACGATGCATATAACAATTATTTTAAAATCGAATTCGATACATCCGAACACGATAAGATTGGCAAAAGTATATATCTTACCAATCAATATATATTTATCGTAAAAGATTAATCCTTTTGTATATATAGACATCTCTACCCAAAAACATTTATTATTAGACACGATGGCAACAAGTATAGATATAAACGAAATTAAACTTGATAACGTGAAGTTATACAGCTCTGAGTTTTTATATGCCGTGTGCACAGACTCTGATTTTTACGTGGTTGACTTTATGTCCGAAAATAACAATTGGTTAAATGACCGGGATAAAATTTGGCTAGATGACCGATGCGGGATAATATTAAAAGATTTTAATCTTACCTCTGTTCTTAATACCCGAATGGGTGTCGAAGCTGGAACTATTATTGCTGTGATTCATCGACAGGAAAATCAAGAAGATCTCGTGGGCAGGCATATCTTCTTTGTAAACTCTAACTATTATATAGAATTATTACGTTAAAACACGTGTATTAAAACCATTTATCATCTGTTTTGACATGTGTGAATTAATTAACACGCTCTCTTCGATATCGAGCTAAATTGTTTAACGGGTATCTTAAAATATATACTAAATTGTATGAAAAGCATAAAAATGAAAGCACTAAAAAGCACTAAAAAGCATAAAAATGTGTTAAATAAGTGTAAAAATGCTTAAATATCTAGAATATAGACGTATTTAAACATAAACAGGCATAGGGACTAACCCCCCTCAAAATGGTCGCTAATCCCTAACCTGTCTATACAGTTGATGTATTAATTACGCGTAGAACTCATTAAAAACGTGTATCTCCAAAGTACACTAACAAAATGGCCGCTAATCCCAACAAGTAAATTCATTATCCCTAGCCATATTATTTATCAAACTGTTTTGACATAGGGGGAGGAATAAGAACAAGACGCTTATTATATATTCGAATCCTTAAGATTCAAAAAGCGTCTTTAATCCTACAACACAAATTCATTGTTCCGACCCTATTATTAATCAAACTGTTTTGACATAAGGGGAGGAAATAGAACAAAACGCTTATTATGTATTCATTCTCTGTTATATAAGTAAATTACACAATTCAGCTCTAGGGCTGCGATGTTTTTTTATTGCAAATTTTAATTACTGCAAATTTTTAATAAGGTGGCTAGTCAATGATCGCCGAGCATATCTTCTTAATATTTCTATTTTAACTGTATATATATATATATATATATATATAACTATTTATAATTTACTCATTTTTTTAATGTATCTAAAATATTCGGATTTCGGTTTTAGCTTTTGTTCAAGTTCATCTAACCGAGTCGCGAGCGAATTTATGTAAACCGAATTTTTTTTACAACCAGAACAGAACTGTAGTTTCTCTTTTTCGTTCGGGACACTGTCGTTGAGATAAGTGTCTTCGTATGCATCTATATTTGACTCCAAATCTTTGTCTTGGGTCTGTTTACCAGCAGCATCACATGCTTCGCTTTCGGCTTCGTCTTCGAAGTTACCATAATTTGCATGGTTGACTAGCGCAGTTGTTTCGGCACTAGAATCTTCAGATAAAGTAGCATAGCTTAGAATATTTTTCTTCACTACATTGCATTTTTCTTCACTACATTGCACCTTGTACGTTTACTGTCTTCGTAGTCGGGTAGAATGAAATCGTGACCGTATCACATTTCAACACATGAAAGCCGCCGTTATTCTTTGTAAACGACCACTCGCCTGATAACTTAAGTTGGTATTCCAAGAACAATTTTAGCTCAGGCAGATCGCTGAGCCATTTAATTTTAGTCCCACTACGTCCCTTCTCAATTGAGAGAGGGATTTGTGATGTGGGAAGCTTTGAACAAGAAGCTAGAAGGTCATCGTTTACGGAGCACTCAACAGCATGACCGTCCGCCATCTTGGGGATAGATGGAGATAGATATAGATATAGATAGATAGATATATATAGATATAGATAGATAGATCTAGATAGATATAGATAGATAGATATAGATAGATAGATATAGATAGATATAGATAAAGAAAATCTTGGTCGTCGCTACATAAGCGGCGAAGACGCAAGAATTGAGAGTAAGGGATGGATTGCTTAGTGTGGTTGGGATGAGAGGATGAAAATAGAAGATAACTATGGGAGTCAGTAAGCTTGTACGAGACCGACGTTTTCAGCGAATCACCATTAATCGAAATTAAAATATCAAGGAACGACACAGAGGTCTCGCTGATTTCCCACGTGAACTTCAGAGCAGGATGAAAATCATCAACAAAGTTGATGAACTGCTCTAAAAGGATACGTGAACACGACGCTGTTCCTAAACAGTCATCGATAAATCTTCCGAAAAAATCAGGCAAGGGACCCGTGTATTGTTCAAAGATCTGTTTTTCAACATAACCAACAAATAAATTAGCATAGCTAGGACCCATTTTGGTGCCCATCGCAACACCACTTATTTGTTGATAATGTTCACCATCAAACGAAAAATTGTTAAGGGTAAGCACTAGTTCTGCTAAGCGGAGTAACGTGGTTGTGGAGGGTTCTAAATTAGTGCGCTGATCAAAGAAAAACTTCAGAGCTTCAAGTCCATCACAATGGGGAATGACGGTGTATAATATTCTTTTTATCATAGAAGCGAGGAAAAATGCTCGATAGATATGTAATTGTGTTTGGATTTTCAGATGAATCAGACGTAAAAAAGGAAATACGTCAAAGGTTGCTCATCCCGGAGGAGGTTGGACAGCAACGCGCAAAGGATCACGGTTAGCGGGCTTGTTTTTCCGTGCGGTTGTCATTTGTGCTTTGACTGTTTCGAAGGTAACATCTCTCAAAGATGGACGCTTTTGATACTCAAGGATGTCAGGCTGGAATTTTTTCTGAAGAGAGCGTAATATACTTCAATTGTTGCGATTCTGCTTACGAATTCACTTTCACTATGCGTAGTTCGCCATTTTAAAGTTTAAACGGGTATTTCTGTCAACATTTTAGTTTTCTAAATTCTGTCTGAAAGACGAATGTGTGTTTATATCGAGCGTTTATATACAGCGAATGTATATAAAGCAAGTATGATATTCAAGTGTGTTATAAAGTAAAAGTGTGTTATTCAAAGTGAAACAAGTGTATTATTTTTAGTATTTTCAGATTAATTGTATTCCCAAATAAAAATGGTAGGAAGTATCTGGACTCTAGTACTCTACTGTAATATAAACATATTATGCACTTGTACATACTCTGGCTTAGAAAATGTGTTTTATGTTTATCATGAACAAGTATTATTATAGTCTTGTTTATAATTGCTATCTAATCATTGTGGTACATCCCAGCTGAAGGTGATTTATATGTAGTAATGTACCTGTATTTCTTAATTTGAATAAATGCAGTGTATATGCCAAAAGTAATATTAAATGCACTTTATTAATTTGTTTTGAGATTACATGACCAATGATTAATTACCAATCAATTCTGCAAGCAATACTTGCTCTAATCATGTCCTCTATGTATATATTACTTTGTTAACTTGTTACTCTAAAATCCTCTTTTGAAAATCCTGAAGTGCAGATAATTCCTGCAAATGTAAGAGTTGGCGCAATAATAGTATGCACTAGGAATTGAATCTAGTAGCCTTCAAGGCTCCAACCATGGCAAACAGAAAAGGTCTTTAGCCGCCTTATAAAATGAAAAGCATTCCTGATATAAGAATAACAATTATGTACAATAATTATAGTAAAGGAACATACAAAATGTTGATAGCAGATGTTGATATACCAAATGTTAATACACCAAATGTTGATACCAAATGTTGATACTTTACTTACCAGTATACCTTTAGAAAGGCAAGCAAAATTATATTATGTTTGGTATAGATCTAGCAGCGAGTTATAGTAAACTATAGCCATAGGCATAACTCATAAGCATAGAAAATAGAAATGGTGCACTGTGAGAGGTAGATACTGCATGCAAAGTAGAACTATCCAAAATCTAAAAAGGAACTTCATTAACCAAACCAAATTTTCCCAAAGCCTACAGCAGGTCTTCGTTTCGCTATTTTTTTCCTAGGTGTTTCACAAATTGGTGGAGCATGATCCCTTTTTGTGCCATCAGATATATTAATCTATAAGCCTAGAAAAGAAACTAACCTCAAGAAGCAAAAATTCTTATGTTCACATATCTTCAGATCCTCGACGACAACCAGATACCATCCCAAAATCCAAATTTAAATATATAAAAATAGCCAAATAACAAACTTCACACGTTGAATAATATTCTTCTAGAACTCAGTTAACATTACCCTAAAAAATAAAGCTAGGGTCTTCCGAAATTCTTAAAAAAAAATGTTATAGGTGCAATGTCCCATCAAATACGAGGCGCCATCTCGGTAAAGGCTGAAAATACTACGACCGAGTCAAAGGCGAATAACATGAAAACGGTCGAGGGGTCAAGGGGGGTCGTTCGGATAGAATCAAAGATTAGACATTTGTTTAACTCATTATGCAAAAATTAGAGAAATCGAACCATGGGAATTCGAGATTTTTTACTTTGAATATTGTTGACAAACACGGACTCGGGTCATCACGTGGCGACGACACGACCTACATAAATGATCAAAACAAGGTAGAAAAAATACATTTACCGTACAAAATCCTGTAGATATCGATAGCCCAATAATAGTTTAAACAGTATCGCTGCCTTTTAAAAGGAAAATTTGAATAACAATAGTAAAATGCAAATTTTTCAGCCGATCAACTTCGCGCAAACGATGAGAAAACAAATCAATTGCATTGGTCGAGATATGCACGTGACAGCTGTCCACCCTCCTCTGGCTCATCCCATGCCTCTTTCGGTTTTTTATTCTCTCGATTTTTCTTGCAAATAGAAATGTTTAACGAGAGATATCTCCGAAACAAATAAACTATACCCAAAACTGTAAACTACCTTATTATATACATGACAAAATTACATTCTGTTGGTCGTGAGAAGAGTGTAATTAATGGTACCATGTTAACAAAAATTCAAAATGGCTACCATTTGAAATGGATCTGTTTTTTAATCATTTCACATCGCTTGTTTTATACAACCGGATATCACAAAACAACGCATTCTCGTTAAATGCTTGTAAATCCAAAATTATTTTTTGAGCACTTCCACATTGGATTGGTTCGACAGCCCAGAGTCTAACTTAAAACATGACGTATTGTGTGTTACAATCACTCTATTATTGACAGAGCTGTGCTTGAAAAACTATTTTGTATTAATGATAACTGTCCTGTTTATATTTAAGAAATATTCTGTTTGATTGATTAATCATTTAATTATAATTGTCCAACACCCACTCTCTCGTGCAACGGTAGAATAATTAATTAGGCAGACATTGTTATTTCACTAAATACCGAAAAACCACCGTACGTGCGGGTACAGATTTCTTGTCTATTGTGTTACCTTATTCAAACAGGGTGGGGCTTTTTGGACACCCGGCGGTAGTAATTGTAAATTGTATTGAAATATTTTAAGAAGAACGCAGAGTACATTCGGAGTGAAACTTTCCCATTATTTTTAACGGAAAAAGACGTTATTTTATTAAGGCATGAATTAATGCGGTGTTTGGAACTTGTTATTCATTGAGTATGTTAGTATTTACTTAATAAAATTTAAATTCAAATACCACTCCGTAGTGTAAATCCTTATTTACACTGCTTTCATACTAATACCCACACTGATCAACTATTTTGTGTCTTCTATCCAAAAAGAAAAAACTGTTCAGGATTGGCATTTTAAAAAGTAAGGTTTTTAACCTCTCTTGTTCAGCAAGACTATAAAACATTGATTACTCACTTTCCCAGTCAATATCGTCAACATGCTCGTACTCGTCAACTTTTCCTACCATCAAATATGCAGTAAATAATGCAAGAATGACAGTGGTTGCAATAGAGTTATAAAACAGAGTTGTTTTTGCTCCAATTAAACTGAAAAATAAGCCCATAACTGTACCGCCTGCTTCTAGTCCAAAGGAAAAAGCCAACTCTGCCAGTCCTTATAAAATAAAAAAGAAAGAGAACAGAAACAATTTATATAGTGCTGTATACGATTTACAACTACCAATAAGAAGTCTTGTTAGGAATATTAATGCCCAGCAAATAGCTGTAAAAAGAGCCATAACTAGAAATACGTGTACGAAACAACTCCTCGCCCGCCATCATAGCGTAGTCTGAGACTGTGCCCTCGACGTCACTACCCTCCTCCATTGGTTCCTCGTCGTCACTCTGCTCACCTCCTTCCTCCGAAAGAAAATCGAAACCTTTCAAGTGCAACCAGCATATATTTACGTTTTGGACAAGAACAAACAATGTTTTTGTCGTACGTAACTTGACGTATTTACAGTGAAATCGCGTACTCGCCATGCAATCTACAGTCTTTCTCTGACAATATTTCAGCAGATATGCCGAAGAGAAAAAACGATTTACAATTATATCGGAAGGCATAAAAAACTGTCAACCGGTCAAAATGATCGGTGAGATAAAAAGGTGACCGGTCAAGAGGCATTTTTGGCAGGTCATTGTCCGTTGACCGGCCGTTATTTTCAGCCCTGACACTTGATTCCATATGTAAAATGCAGTAGTGAACTTTTCAAAATGATATGAAAAATATTGTAAAAATCATTATAAACTTAACATTTCGACGCTATATTTATATAATTCAAGTTTTTATCAGCAATACTACCAGTACTAAAACAAGCCTCAAATATCTACATGGATTATGTGCCCTCTATTGGGAACAGTGAAACAGTGAACAACACATAGTCAAAGTTAATCACTCATTATAATTTAAAACAATATTACCAATATTACAGTAATGCATGTATAGCCTAGTTCTACATTCAGTGTACATCAGCTTGTTATATAGATGTATACACAGCTCCTCTTAAAATGAGAAATGTTCCCCAAGTGCGTACACCCGTTCCTTCTGTTCTAAATCGCTTATAGTGACAGTTCTAAATTTTAGAACGTCGGATATATGTGATAGAAATTATCACCTCAGCAACCTGGCTCGGCTGCAGCTAAGGTCCTGGAACCAAATTGAAAAATATATTACAGTAAATATGGCGGCTTCATGGCCGTCGATCGAAGCGTTTTAAAGCTTGCAAAGCGCATGTCTATACTCAATCTACAAGAGGAAAAATTACTTCAGGGAATGTTAGACTTAGGACAACTACGCATCAACTTTTGGAAAGAACTGAAATTGATTCTTCAAGGAGTTCAAGCTAGTTTCGGATCAAACGACGATGCAAGTATTAAAAAACAAGGCGGTTTGTCAAATCACCAGCAACGACAAGTTACATGTAAATAATTTAACCGCTGGGAAACAATTCGAGAGTCGCTACTAAAAGCTTAGCTCGCATTGAAGAGGAAGCGTTTTCCAGCCTGAATTGTGAAACTTGTGCACTGCTAATCCATCTTGTCGATGCTGGGCAATACTTTTGTTTAGATTGTGTAAAGATGGTTCACGATGGGCGGAACTACTTCCACATTCCCGAAATATACAAGGTTTGTAATTGATGTCTTTAGTTTTATTGAAGTTAATAGTTTAACATGCACTTTTAATATATGGGCCATATGGCCAACAGGCCAAACTATATATCCAGGCAACCTTAGTAGCCAGAAAGCTACCCAAGCTTTGTGAACTGTTTTTGCTTTTATTAGCATTTTTGAGCAAGTTTATTGAGCTTGTTTTCATGCTTAATACATCCTGTAGTAGTTGTATGAATAAAAATAAAAGCACAAACAGCAAAGTTATTTTATAATAAAAACCTGCAATGTTTGGATGGCTTTTTGAGCTGCCATTAGGATCATAATTAGCAGGTTCTATGTTCCCCCTGTTTGTTCAGTTAACAACCAGCTGCAATGCAATTTATTTAAAGTGTATTGTAAAGGTACCATATATTAAACACTAAGGTTGTGCTATTTTACGGGCTGAATGTTTAATGTCCAGCCACTTCGTACTGTCATTAAGCCATCAAAAGAGTTGCCCAACTTCGCAGTGCAGAGATATTATCTGTATTGATTATTACTTTAACAGTAAGTGAAAGTATGTGTGCTTGTTTAAAAGGTTTTAGTGTTTGCAAAACCAAATATGACAGTCAACCTGCTGCAAATGTGTATCGATTTATGTAATCGAATAAAGGTGTTGATTATTATCAAAAATGTTATTATTATCCTCAACTTTACAGCTACAACACTTAACTGATAATGTGAATTCTCTCGCAGAAGTATAAACTGTAAATTTGTAATGTAATATCCATTGAAGCAGCAACATTTTGAAATGCATTAGTGAGCATTACCATCTCAGCACAATGCAATCTCAGGTCCCCACATGGACAGCAATTTTCACAATTTACATGAGCAATTGTTAATCTTGAAATGAATATCAAAGCCCAGCAACAAGCACAAAGTAAAGCTATACAATAGAGAAAAAGTGAACTGCTGAGGTTTTAATAACAAAATACTGACGTTTCAAGCACAGCCCTTCGTATAATATACATCAGGTGACAATTATGTGCAGTATAATATTTAGTTTAATCTTCTATTTTATTTTTAATTTCTATTGTTAATGTAAATGTGTTAAGCCTTTGGCTACTGAATTGACCCTTTAGTATTTTACCCCAGTTAGTCAAAGGTATAATACTCGTAGAGATCATATACAGTAGTATAATACTAGAGGGGGCATTGGCAGTAACCACAATGGAAGCCACTATTACCTATGGTATTTCAGTTAATTGGTTGGCAAATGTGCTAGACCCAGTACTTTGCCAACCAATGTGCCTAATGTTTGATCCAAAAAAAGCCAAGATGGTTACCTGCGGTTGACTGAAATTAAGATAGGATGCCCCCTCTAGTATTATACTGTGATCTCTATAACAATACTAATCTCAATTAACCATGTGACTATTGAATTGGCCCTTTTACTCTGTTGAAGGTTTTACTCATAAAGAAGCAGCCCATGGCCCCATGACGATCTATGGTTTGACCGTGAGACTCCCAGTTTCAAGCAGTTTCCTCCAGTCACCCGGTATGACTGCCACTTCTCACAGAAGTTAGGATTCTTGATACCTCGGCCTTGGCGATTCTTGATATCGTGCTCAACCTCTTCCAACAATTGTTAAATATTTAAAACACAAAATAATGATCAAGTATATACAGGTGTAGCTTTATTATGAACAAATTACAATTTAAAATGTTTTTTAAATTTATTCCACGCTCTTACAATCTTGATTGTTAACCCTTTCACTACTAAACTGGCCAAAACGGTAATGTCCACCATGTGACGTCAAAATGACGTTTTTGGCTGCGTTATTTTGTTGAGATTGTGGTGCTATCTGTGACATCTATCAACTTTGAACCTGAAAGCAAGGTGCATCCTAAACACGTAAATACAAAATGAACATGTCCAATACTATCAGAATTTTTTATATTCTTATATAATCAAATAATAGAAAAACGAAAAAATGTCATTTCATAATCACTTTAAATAGTAATTGTCAATGAATGTTTCAAAACAAGGAAACTGTGTCTGGATGAATATCATGGTTGGTTCGATTCCAACCCACAATAGATGTTACACCAATTCATCGTCCAACTAAATGTATTGACACAATAGACGTGACACAGTAGATGTTACACTACGTCACCGCGGTCATGTTGATGGAACTTAAAAAAGAATATCTTTGACTTCTTTTGTTTGTGGCACCAACATGACCACCAAACATTTGTCTTCTGTATCTCTAGGGACTGGTTGCAAGGCATCAATTATAAAAAAATTGTGATGTGTGTTAATTACAGTAGTTAAGTAATGTTTAATAAACGAGCAGCAGTGTTTTATGGGATTTAAAATAAGGAGGGCATAGCCCAAGTGGTTTTTGACCGATTGAACACGTGATGCGAGTTTATTAACGCCTCTTCGGACCAAGTCCTAAGTGGTTTTCAACAGTAACTTCAAACAGGAATTACAAAAGTTGTTGACGTCAAAACGAAAATTTGCATGTTGTTATTGCTGTAGATAGATTCAAAAGTAAGACTTCTTGTGAGATGTGGACTACAAAATAGTGGTAAACTGCCACGCAACATGCACTCTACTTTTTTATAAAATGGTTGGTATGTTTCATTGAGAAGGTTTTTTCGCACTACTTATCGAGAAAGATAAGGATACGCTGCGAAGCTCTAGTTTGACTCATTAGTTACACTGTGTCGGTGATACGAAAGAATTAGTGAACCGCCATGTTCAAAAGCTCCGAGCACTGAGTGATGCTGCAAGGTTTGTTATAGGCTTTTTGTTATTGGCTCGGATATGACTTCTTAGTAGAGCGTGGTTGTTTTTAATTCAGCTTCGAATCCTTATTAGTAA
The DNA here is from genome assembly GCA_035772405.1 of Chrysogorgia sp. JL179-B06. NCBI lineage: Eukaryota > Metazoa > Cnidaria > Anthozoa > Scleralcyonacea > Chrysogorgiidae > Chrysogorgia > Chrysogorgia sp. JL179-B06. The sequence goes on along the minus strand of JAYKKM010000270.1, from coordinate 655,651 downwards.
GTATTCTTTATTAGTAAGTATTCTTTAAATAAAGAATACTAATACGATAGCATGAAAACTAATACGTTAGCATGAAAACTAATACGTTAGCATGAAAAGCTAACATGTAATTCACAAATTTATGTTTATTATTTTCTTCTGAAATTTTGCACATGTTTTCCAACGCAAAGCTAGTATTTATATCAAAATTTTAGGATATTTCAACGATTTCTTCTCGTTTTATAAAAACTGGGTATAATTTCCCCTAGCTAGAATCTCAGCACGGTGATAATCTCAGACCGTTATACACCTGTTATCCCGCAGTCTGAGATCTCCCACTCACATAATTCATGTTATGTTATATATTGTTATATATTAAATATTGTGAATTAATTAAATGTTAGCTTGTCATGTCATTTGTGATGTAACCCAAAATACCCCATTTTTATAAAACACGAAGAAATCGTTGAAATGTCCTAAAATTTTGGAATAAATACTAGCTTTGTGTTTGAATAATATGTGCAAAATTTCAGAAGAAAATATTAAATATAAATTTGTGAATTACATGTTAATTAGCTTGTCATACAGGCTTTGACATATACCCCATTTTTACAAAACACGAAGAAATCGTTGAAATGTCCTAAACTTTTGGTATAAATACTAGCTTTACGTTTGAATAATATGTGCAAAATTTCAGAAGAAAATATTAAATATAACTTTGTGAATTACATGTTAGCTTGTCATACAGGCTTAATTGACTATTGTGATCTAACCCTAGCTAGGGGAAATATACCCCATTTTTACAAACCTCGAAGAAATCGTTGAAATGTCCTAAAATTTTGGTATAAATACTAACTTTACGTTTAAATAATATGTGCAAAATTTCAAAAGAAAATATTAAATATAAATTTGTGATTTACATGTAAGCTTGTCATACAGGCTATTGTGATCTAACCGGGGAAACATACCCCATTTTTACAAAACATGAAGAAATCGTTGAAATGTCCTAAAATTTTGGAATAAATACTAGCTTTGCGTTTGAATAATATGTGCAAATTTTCAGAAGAAAATATTAAATATAAATTTGTGATTTACATGTTAGCTTGTCATACAAAAAACTTGAAAAAAAACAACTAAACTTGAGTTATGTATTAAGGACATCACCATCTGGTGTACTATGAATGGTCTTATATGCAATCCAAGTAAAACCGAGATTGTCCATCTATCATCACGTTTTATGCATTGCGAACCAATACCAGAAATATGTGTCAATGATGTTATAATCCAACCGGCTCCGGTTGCACGTGATCTCGGTGTTGCTGTTGATAGACATTTAAAATTAAATACTCATGTAAATAACATTTGTAAATCGGCCACTTTGGCTATCAGAAATATTGGCAAGATCAGGAAATATTTGAGTAAAAAGGACTGTGAGAAGTTGGTGCATGCATTCATAACATCAAAACTTGACAGCTGTAATAGCATCCTATATGGCTTACCAGATACTGAATTGAGCAAGTTACAGCGAATACAAAATACAGCTGCTAGACTTGTTGCAGGGGTTAAAAAATCGGAGCATATCTCCCCTGCGCTACGTAATCTTCACTGGTTGCCGGTGAGATCACGGATTGTTTTTAAGATACTAATAATTACTTTCAAGGCTTTGCATGGCCAGGCGCCTGTTTATATTACTGATTTGCTAACTAAATATAAACCTACTCGCACTTTGAGATCATCTGAGCAAAATCTGCTACTCGAGCCAAAATCCAAAACGGTGACTCATGGAGACAGAGCATTCTCGGTTGCAGCGCCAAAACTGTGGAACTCATTACCACAGGAAATTAGAAGCTTTGAAATGTTAAGTAATTTTAAGTCTGCAGTTAAGACTTTTCTTTTTTAAAATTAATAGTTATTGTTCATAGTGTTAATATATGTAGTAGGCTTTATCTTATAATGAAACTGTAATTAGCTTTAAAAGCAACTTTAAGAATATATATATTGTTGTAAGAGCATTGAGACTATTGTATAATGCTCCTAATACGTCTTTATTATTATTATTATACAGGCTTTGACTATTGTTATCTAACCCTAGCTAGGGGAAATATACCCCATTTTTACAAAACACGAAGAAATCGTTGAAATGTCCTAAAATTTTGGAATAAATACTAGTTTTGCGTTTGAATAATATGTGCAAAATTTCAGAAGAAAATATTAAATATAAATTTGTGATTTACATGTTAGCTTGTCATACAGGCTATAATTGTGATCTAACCGGGGAAACACCCCATTTTTACAAAACATGAAGAAATCGTTGAAATGTCCTAAAATTTTGGAATAAATACTAGCTTTGCGTTTGAATAATATGTGCAAATTTTCAGAAGAAAATATTAAATATAAATTTGTGATTTACATGTTGGCTTGTCATACAGGCTATTGTGATCTAACCGGGGAAATATACCCCATTTTTACAAAACACGAAGAAATCGTTGAAATATCCTAAAATTTTGGAATAAATACTAGTTTTGCGTTTCAATAATATGTGCAAAATTTCAGAAGAAAATATTAAATATAAATTTGTGATTTACATGTTAGCTTGTCATACAGGCTTTGACTATTGTGATCTAACCCTAGCTAGGGGAAATATACGCCATTTTTACAAAACTCAAAGAAATCGTTGAAATGTCCTAAAATTTTGGTATAAATACTAGCTTTACGTTCGAATAATATGTGCAAAATTTCAGAAGAAAATATCAAATATAAATTTGTGATTTACATGTTAGCTTGTCATACAGGCTATTGTGATCTAACCGGGGAAAACTAAGAAGTCATATCCGAGCCAATAACAAAAAGCCTATAACAAACCTTGCAGCATCACTCAGTGCTCGGAGCTTTTGAACATGGCGGTTCACTAATTATTTCGTATCACCGACAGTGTAACTAATGAGTCAAACTACAGCTTCGCAGCGTATCTTTATCTTTCTCGATAAGTAGTGCGAAAAAACCTTCTCAATGAAACATACCAACCATTTTATAAAAAAGTAGATTGCTGCATGGCAGTTTACCACCATTTTATGGTCCACATCTCACAAGAAGTCTTACTTTTGAATCTATCTACAGCAATAACAACATGCAAATTTTCGTTTTGACGTCAACAACTTTTGTCATTCCTGTTTGAAGTTACTGTTGAAAACCACTTAGGACTTGGTCCGAAGAGGCGTTAATAAACTCGCATCACGTGTTCAATCGGTCAAAAACCACTTGGGCTATGCCCTCTTTATTTTAAATCCCATAAAACACTGCTGCTCGTTTATTAAACATTACTTAACTAATTAACACACATCACAATTTTTTTATAATTGATGCCTTGCAACCAGTCCCTCGAGATACAGAAGACAAATGTTTGGTGGTCATGTTGGTGCCACAAACAAAAGAAGTCAATGATATTCTTTTTTTTATGTTCCATCAACATGGCCGCGGTGACGTAGTGTAACATCTACTGTGGGTTGGAATCGAACCAACCATGATATTCATCCAGACACAGTTTCCTTGTTATGACACATTCATTGACAATTACTATTTAAAGTGATTATGAAATGATTTTTCGTTTTTCTATAATTTTAATATAAAAAATTCTGATAGTATTGGACATGTTCATTTTGTATTTACGTGTTTAGGATGCACCTTGCTTTCAGGTTCAAAGTTGATAGATGTCACAGATAGCACCACAATGTCAACAAAATAACGCAGCCAAAAACGTCATTTTGACGTCACATGGTGGACATTACCATGAAATTATTTAGCTTTGGGGTCCTGACTGACATTTAGTCTAAATAAATGGCAATTTTAATGAAAAAATATGGCACTTTCCGAACACGTAAATGCAAATTTAGTATAAGCAACCATATCATTCTGATTTAATATATACATGTAGTATCAGGTTGTGCTTCAGCAGCATTGAATAACCGGTTTTGGCCAGTTTAGTAGTGAAAGGGTTAACAATCAAGATTGTAAGAGCGTGGAATAAATTTAAAAAACATTTTAAATTGTAATTTGTTCATAATAAAGCTACACCTGAATATACTTGATCATTTGTGTTTTAAATATTTAACAATTATTGGAAGAGGTTGAGCACGATATAAAGAATCGCCAAGGCCGAGGTATCAAGAATCCTAACTTATGTGAGAAGTGGCAGTCATACCGCCCACCGGGTGACTGGAGGAAACTGCTTGAAACTGGGAGCCTCACGGTCAAACCATAGATACTGTATAGTTAACCGTCATGGGCTGCTTCTTTATGAGTAAAACCTTTAACAGAGTAAAAGGGCCAATTCAATAGTCACATGGTTAATTGAGATTAGTATTGGTATAGAGATCACAGTATAATACTAGAGGGGGAATCCTATCTTAATTTCAGTCAACCGCAGGTAACCATCTTGCCTTTTTTTGGATCAAACATTATGCACATTGGTTGGCAAAGTACTGGGTCTAGCACATTTGCCAACCAATTAACTGAAATACCATAGGTAATAGTGGCTTCCATTGTGGTTACTGCCAATGCCCCCTCTAGTATTATACTACTGTATATGATCTCTACGAGTATTATACCTTGGACTAACTGGGGTAAAACACTAAAGGGCCAATTCAGTAGCCAAAGGCTTAAATTAAAAGCCACACATTTACATTAACAATAGAAATTAAAAATAAAATAGAAGATTAAACTAAATATTATACTGCACATACTTGTCACCTGATGTATATTATAATGAGGGCTGTGCTTGAAACGTCAGTATTTTGTTATTAAAACCTCAGCAGTTCACTTTTTCACTATTGTATAGCTTTACTTTGTGCTTCTTGCTGGGCTTTGATATTCATTTGAAGATTAACAATTGCTCATGTAAATTGTGAAAATTGCTGTCCATGTGGGGACCTGAGATTGCATTGTGCTGAGATGGTAATGCTCACTAATGCATTTCAAAATGTTGCTGCTTCAATGGATATTACATTACAAATTTACAGTTTATAGTTCTGCGAGAGAATTCACATTGTCAGTTAAGTGTTGTAGCTGTAAAGTTGAGGATAATAATAACATTTTTGCATGATTGTGTCACACCAAAAAGCAACACCTTTATTCGATTACATAAATCGATACACATTTGCAGCAGGTTGACTGTCACATCAGTGTTTGGTTTTGCAAACACTAAAACCTTTTAAACAAGCACACATACTTTAACTTACTGTTAATTAAGTAATAATCAATACAGATAATATCTCTGCACTGCGAAGTTGGGCAACTCTTTTGATGGCTTAATGACAGTACGAAGTGGTTGGACATTAAAGGAACAAAACATTCAGCCCGTAAAATAGCACAACCTTAGTGTTTAATATATGGTACCTTTACAATACACTTTAAATAAATTGCATTGCAGCTGGTTGTTAACTGAACAAACAGGGGGGGATATAGAACCTGCTAATTATGATGCTTAATGGCCATAAGATAAGTACTGTATATGCAGCTCAAAAAGCCATCCAACTACTGCAGGTTTTTATTATAAAATAACTTTGCTGTTTGTGCTTTTATTTTTATTCATACAACTACTACAGGATGTATTAAGCATGAAAACAAGCTCAATAACTTGCCCAAAAATGCTAATAAAAGCAAAAACAGTTCACAAACCTTGGGTAGCTTTCTGGCTAATAAGGTTGCATGGATATATAGTTTGGCCTGTTGGCCATATGGCCCATATATTAAAAGTGCATGTTAAACTATTAACTTCAATAAAACTAAAGACATCAATTACAAACCTTGTATATTTCGGGAATGTGGAAGTAGTTCCGCCCATCGTGAACCATCTTTACACAATCTGAACAAAAGTATTGCCCAGGTCCACAATCCAAGCATCGATAAGATGGATTAGCAGTAGCACAAGTTTCACAATTCAGGCTGGAAAACGCTTCCTCTTCAATGCGAGCTTTTAGTAGCGACTCTCGAATTGTTTCCCAGCGGTTAAACTCTTTACATGTAACTCGTCGTTGCTGGTTATTTGACAAACCGCCTTGTTTTTCAGGTATTTATAATGGTTCTTCATTGGTTTAACTTTAATACTTGCATCATCGTTTGATCCGAAACTAGCTTGAAGAATCAATTTCAGTTCTTTCCAAAAGTTGATGCGTAGTTGTCCTAACTCTAACATTCCCGGAAGTAATTTTTCCTCTTGAAGATTGAGTATAGACACGCACTTTGCAAGCTTTAAAACGCTTCGATCGACGGCCTTGAAGATGGCCTCGATCCGCCATATTTACTGTAATATATTTTTCGATTTGGTTCCTGGACCATAGCTGCAGCCGAGCCAGGTTGCTCAGGTGATAATTCCTATCACATATATCCGACGTTCTAAAATTTTGAACTGTCACTATAAGCGATTTAGAACAGGAGGAACGGGTGGTGCGTAAGCCTACTTTCAATATATACATACAGTTATTACTGTATTGCATAGTATACATATACTATATACATATACATATACATATACATATACATAAACATATACATATACATATACACATACATATACACGCATACATACTGTACATACACATATACAAATATATATATATATATATATATATATATATATATATATATATATATATATACTGATATATATATATATATATATATATATATATATATATATATATATATATATATATATATATATATATATATATATATATATATATATATATATATATATATATATATATATATATATATATATATATATATATATATATATATATATATATATATATATATATATATATATATATATATATATATATATATATAGCCGTACATAGTGGGTCCCAAGTCCACAGTTACCATAAAGCCATCATGGTGATAGCCGGTAGGGCACATTGTATACTTTCATGTATATATATATGTATATATATATATATATATATATATACATCATCACAGTCAAAGGACTTGATGTGGGATATACCACACTGCATAAATTATAAACCATCAAGAATGTAAAAGTCTATAACAACTCTGTGTGCATTGCGCACTTTTACTGGCTGAAATGACAAAACATAATTGCAGTGTCTGGCTATCATCAGCAACTGTGGACAGCTGTTTTGCTCTCTTGGAGCTCGTCAGCACAGTGTAACTGATGATAAACCAGCACATCAAAAAGGTATATACATCATCACAGTCAAAGGACTTGATGTGGGATATACCACACTGCATAAATTATAAACCATCAAGAATGTAAAAGTCTATAACAACTCAGTGTGCATTGCGCACTTTTACTGGCTGAAATGACAAAACATAATTGCAGTGTCTGGCTATCATCAGCAACTGTGGACAGCTGTTTTGCTCTCTTGGAGCTCGTCAGCACAGTGTAACTGATGATAAGCCAGCACATCAAAAAGGTATATACATCATCACAGTCAAAGGACATGATGTGGGATATACCACACTGCATAAATTATAAACCATCAAGAATGTAAAAGTCTATAACAACTCAGTGTGCATTGCGCACTTTTACTGGCTGAAATGACAAAACATAATTGCAGTGTCTGGCTATCAGCAACTGTGGACAGCTGTTTCGCTCTCTTGGAGCTCGTCAGCACAGTGTAACTGATGATAAGCCAGCATATATATATATATATATATAATTAAGAAGACCGAAAACATTTGCTATAATGGAATATATATTTGATTAGGACACGTTCATCTTTTGTTGTTACGGCATATTGCTTGTAACATAAATAATAGAAAGGGAGGAATGTGGTGTATGACCGCAAGGCCTTATGAGCAGCACCACTAGGAAATAGACATCGCAATATATGGAGATTATGTAATTGTTTATAGTCTGATAATATCATATAACGACATAATATCACGCGATACCATTTGTATTTATCCCCTCGCAAGCGAGGATGATAATCTTGCCGCTGTATTATAGCCTGCGAAGCAAGCGTTTATAGGGGTTGGGTCGGACGAGAGGGGAAGGGGGAGAAACGAAAGAACAAATATTTTGATGTTTGTCCTTGATCAACCTATCAGTGCAAGTGTAGACAGGACACGTTCATTTTATTGTTGTTGTAAGCTAAATAATAGAAAGGGATGAATGTGGTGTATGACCGTTTTTTATGATTGTATTTGAAAGAATACGTAAAATAATGAAAAATAGCTTTTACATGACTTTCGTTACAAAACTTTCCATTCTCGAGTTATTATATTCCATGTAACTTGAGCTGTGCCATCACAAGTTCACAACATTACATCAAAACTCGAAATCAGGCATATCTTTGGATTTGTTTGACGAAAGCGGCTCAAATCATGGAGACTAATTATTGAGTCAACAAGACTGAGCATTGAGATTGTTGTTATTAGGTTCACATGGAACAGATTCGTTCACATGCTACTTTGTCTAGAAACAAAGTTTTCTACTTTTCGCCGTTTCAGTTACTTTTTTATTGTTTTAAAACAGTATTGTTGCATTGGAAATCATGGAAAAAGGATGTCAACTTCCTAAAACTAAATAAGTTGCTGTAAATGTCATAGCAACCGCATTATACCAAGATAATGTTTATTTTTTTTTGACTGAGTCAGTCAGCAAGGTTTGAATCTATTAAGTCAAACCAGTCTAAAGATGTGCCTGATTTTCAGTTTTGTTTGATTGCTGTGTCCATCTTGTGACGTTACAGTACAAATACAGTCATAAAAAACTGGGGCGAATTTTTATTTGATACTTTACATGTAAATGCCACTTTACATGTAAATACACCACATGAATATAATGATAAAGAGCCTCCATGACAGTAATCCCATATTGGGTATAAATGCCTCAGTATAAATGAATAATACTAATATTTCAATTTGTATCACAGATTAGGTTATCTTTGCACAGTTTAGATAACGTAGTCTGTTTGTTTCATAAAAATGGGCCTCCCTTTTGGTCACACCCCATGCTCATTGCTCATTAAGAACGCTGACACAGGCATTAATGTTCCATACGGTACCCACATATTCGCATCGCGGACATATTTTTTAATTAACGCCAACAAATTGCCAGATTCCTTATTTTTTCTTGCACAGGGATTTCAAACTCGTTCAGAATAAAACTCCGTGACACATATCAGCGAACACCGTCCCCTCACTACCTGTTCGATTTGAAGGCTTGTTGTATAGATTCTCTGTGGATATATTACTAACCCGAGATGTGTTTCTAAATTTTAATTTAAGCAAGCACTTGCATCGCCGCATTTGTTTATACCGGAAGTGGCTATGCTTGTCTGCTTAATTTCTCTCTACATAATTGGTAATATGGTAATTGGATTCCCAATCGGTCATCAGCAATTAAGGAGACGTTTTTTTAATTTTGAATAGCGTCACGGCAGGCGTTTCCACCACTCCCAGTTTTTTTCCTATCCTTGTTTTCTCCGCCCTCCCCCTCGGGATCCATTTCTAACGAAAAGTCTGTACATATATATATATATATATATATATATATATATATATATATATATATATATATATATATATATATATATATATATATATAATATATATATATATATATATATATATATATATATATATATATATATATATATATATATATATATATATATATATATATATATATATATATATATATATATATATTTCAGCGGAGCAAGGTCGGACCAACTCCTTTTGAAATTTGTGCTCTACAAAAACACGTCGTGCGAGGTCTGGGGATGAGTTCTGGAGTTAAAGATGAAAATGTAGGGGGGGGGTAGAACAGGCGAGCGAGGAGTTATTGTGGAACGTATTTCTAGTTATTTTATGTTTGCACTCGATATTTGAGGTATTTCTCTACCATAAGCATTGACCAATTTCTCGAATATCGATAGTATTAACAATTTTTACTTCCTTACCTAATACTACAGCAGAAGAGGCCTTTGATCCGGTTTTTGAAAAATGGACGTTTATCGCTGAATACCCAAAAGCAAATGCTGCCGGCTGGAAAAATTCGATAACCAGTATCAGCCAGGGTTGTTGAAGAAACGACAAAGAAATCTCGCAAACTGCGAAGATAAATAAGGCTATCGCCACGGTTCGAAGATCACCAAATATGTTTATAAGCTTCCCTGCCAAAAAAAACCATATTACTGCAAGAGGTCGATGAATTAAGCCTACAGCCGCCATGACTTTCGGGCTTCCAGAAAGCGTAGCGATGTACCAATACTCCCAGTAATATTGAAATGAATTACAGCAGCCAGCATAAAAACTAATTAATAGAATGAACATATAGTGTCTGCTAAATACAACACTTTTCACTTCGGCCCAGTTGATTACACGATGTTCGAGATATTCAAAATAGATCCATGGGAGAGCAACGAGCGAGAAACTCATAGTAATGGCTACGAATGGAAACACTACGAAGTATCCATACATGACCTGACCACAAACTGTGTTCTTTACGTACGACGCAATCATGCCGACGGCAAACAAAGATATACAACTTCCAATTTGTCCCCAACCAATGTACGAACCGTATTTCGCTCTCTCTTTCTTGAGGTGCGTCATGACAGCCACGTTATACAGCAATGTGGTGGATATATACAGGATGGAGCTTAGCCCTTTAATCAAAACCATCAACAGAAATACGAATGAATAACTCGAGATATAGGCGTTCCGTTTCAATGGGTTCCCCGTTCGGTTCAGGAGGAAAGACTGATTATCTGAGACAGAGATGACTGAATAATCTGCTGTGTATTTCAAACTTGGAGCATTCTTGTATGTATTGAGTGACAAATCGGAGATATTTTTAACCCACAAGGTTGTGTTCAAGAAGTCGTTGGTCCCATTATTTAAATAATCACTTGGTGTTATATCACAGGTGCCATGTATGATCTTGGGCAGCACTGTAAGAGGCACCAACGACAGCAGAATTAGTACAAGAAGGCATACAAGTAAAACCAATTTTCTTGCTCGATATCGATCAGCTAAAACTCCAATGAGAGGGAAAAATATAAGATGCGCTCCGCCGAGAGTTGTTAACCCGATTTGTGTTGCAGTGAAGCCTAATTGCTTCAGGTACAATGCATAATATTCATCAAAAGTCACCATGCTTGACCAAAAGAAGAAAATAAACCATCTCAACGCAACGGTTTTCAACGACCACGAGAAAGATACCATGTTGAACCTTGTTATGCTGAAATATTCGATGAAATTCCTTTCCAAAGAAATAATGTTGTCTTCGGATTTGCATAAATATCTTGTCACAACTGAATGCGTAACAATAGGAATATGTATTGGGCTCTTGGTTGATGAAGGTTCCTGATAAAGTGCACGCTATCCTGCAGACAACGAAACTTAAACTTATTTTTGTTGCTGTCTCTATAATTCTTACTACTAGAATTACCTTTACCGCAATCACCCCTCGCCCGCCTTTTCTACCAAACACCCCACCCCTAGAGGTTCTTTTCACATTCCATGGTCCCCAGTGCCCAGACCGCGTCTGTCGCGTAGATTTTGAACCTTATCACGGCCAATATTTACTCGATTTCAATTCTGAAAACAGTTTTGTAATTACCGAGTCAAAATACATAACACACGTACGTATTACATTACGCAAACGTGTATACCCTTCGTAAAAATCTCTTTATGTAGTTCATCAGATCACCACTCGCCAATGGCCGCCCTTCACAACATTGAACAAATATTGTCCGATTCAAACGAATAACTCAAACGACTTTTTACTTCCTGATAAGGAGTTGGTCCTACCATGCTCAAATATACATATATATATATATAATATCGCTACTCTGAGTTTCACGTGATTGCGATCATCAGGCAACTGACAGATATAATTCACTATTCAATGATAAATACTGGCTATATGTCTAATTGGGTGTCAAGTTACATGTCTACAGTTTGTGAGTAATTCTGTTCGTTTATTTAGATAGTGTTTCACGTTACGGAAAGACTTGAGGTGGTTGCGGTACCTTTCTTTGAAGTTATTCGCTGTAATCCCGATATAACTTTTTTTGCTTTCATTGGGATCTTCCGTAGTTACGTCCGCTTGGTATACAACGCTCTCTTTCGTACACTTTCCGGCAAGTGGGCATTCCTTTGATTTCTGACAATTGCATGTGGAAGTATTGTTGTTTGTGGTGTCGTTTTTTGCATATTTCCGAGTTAGGATGCGTTTGTTATTTACTGATAACGTTTTTCATGTTCGTTACGCAGCTATAGCTGACTCGTACAGTGTTTAAAAGTTTGTGCAGTTTGTTTAAAGGTGGGAAGTGTTTGTCAATGAGTTTTAGAAAAGTCTGTGCTACGTTCGTTCTGACGTTTTTGCTATATGTCGGGTTGTACCATATTACGTCACGTTGTCTGTTTCGTCTTTGAGAGTTAGGTTTGTCTTGAGTTTCTGTGTACGTTAAGTTTGTGTCAAAGTTGATTTGTTTTAGGGCGTCGTTGTAAAGTGGGGATGCAGCGTCGAATGTTTCTTTGTCACATGATAGCTATTTATTAATGCTTTGTTGATGGAGTGTGGAAGTCATTTGACAAAACAAATGTAAATGATCCGACAACAAGGGAGGGATTCTGGACATACAAGTTAGATTCATTTATACCTCGGGGACTTAATATTAGGGATTTTTTGTAAAATAGGTGCATTTTTAATTAGGTCGTAGAGTATATATTAGCGCTTCAAGAATCTGTGTACTCATATCTTGACAAAGGGGCTTGCCCCGAAACGTTGATGATTAATAAAGTTTTAAAGTTTTTATCCTAATATATGTTTATCCTAAAGTCACATTGTTTAGCACCAGCGGTGTAGATGGAATAATCAACATTCGATCTCTTCAATTTCCAGACGTGTTTTGACAATTCGGTGGAATTTGCATGCTTTTCGTGTTTGAATGATAACTTGTGCATGTTGTATCTCGTTTTAAATTCGTGTTCAGTCATGCCTATATAATGTTTTGTTTCTTGGCCAGTTGCTGATATTTCTGCCTTGTAAACGATGCTCTTGGTCAAGCATGAGCCGCTTAACGGACATTCGGGCTTTCTTCTACAATTGCAGCTTTTTTCGCTTATAGTCGACTTAGGCCTGAGGACTTTGTTGTTGTGTCGTCTTATGATTCTGGTCATGCTATCCATGCAACTGTAACTAACTTTTATTTTTCTTCTGTTGAAAATCTTGCTTAATTTATGTGTACTAGGAAAATGTTTATCGACCAGGCGTAGGAAACAACCACCGACATTTAGCAATTATTGAACGAGGTTGAGCGTGATATGAAGAATTATCATGCCCGAAGTTTGCCGTTATCAACCGAAGCCGCAGGCTGAGGTTGATAACGGCAAACTGAGGGCATGATAATTCTTCATATCACGCGAAAACCGAGTTCAATAATTGTTTTATTATTTATTTAAAAAATGAAAAATATCTTGCGTGCTAGCCAGTCAAGAATTACGAAATGCGCGAGGTCAACAAAGAAGATATGATTGTCGTCGCCATAACCATGACAACGAAGTCATATTGACGCGTTAATAATTATCATATTGACTCGCTTGACCATATTTGGCAAGATGTCGCCGCGTAAAGAGCCTGGACACGAGGTTGTTGAGTTGATATGACGATTTCACAGTTGGCTGTTAGCCAATCAGAAACCAGGAATTTTTTAAATAAATAATAATATACTTTACATTGCGGCTATACGGCGGTTAAACCAAATGATCTTCCGGGTTCTTTTCTTCCTTTCGTTATTTTGCGGGGTGTTATTGCGGTTTGCGTCGGTATATGTAATTGTTGATGTAAAGCCACTTGCTTTGAGCGCCTCGTTGTACATTGGAGCAGCTTTCACAAACTCATCATGGTCACATGAACGACTGGATAATCTTTGACCTATTGCGCTTGGGATTTGTCTTATTATTGAAGGTGTATGGTTGGACTTAACGTTGATAAACATGGGAGGGTTGTCGGGTTTTCTGTAGGGTTGAAACTTGCCGTCGGATAAATTGAATGTGACGTCGAGGTAGTTAACTATCTTTAGGTTGGCTTGGCTGGTTATTTTCAAATCGAATTCGTTGAAGCATTCGGAAAACCGGGTTCTGATTCTATCGGCTGTTCTGGGTCCCATATTAAGGAAAACTGCGAGTCCGTCGTCTCTATAGAGACCGATGTTCTTATTATTTAACTTGCTTGTGAGATGGTGTAAAATAAAAAGTCCCACAAGTTCGCAGATCTCGGCCCCATCAAAACTTCCCATTGTAACGTCAAACGTCGTGGAGTTGTTTCTTTTGCGCCACGCCATTTGGTCATCGAACAGCAAAGATTTTCGGGCATGCATAATGATGTTGCGGTCTTTATCAGAAATTTCCACGTACTGGTTAGCGAAGTCAAGAGACTTAACAAGTAGGTCTTCAGATATTGAGGGATAGTACTCGACGATGTCGAACATTACAAGGCAAGTGACTGTTTGTCTTTCAGTTCATTAAACCATTTAATGACTGAATCTGTATTTTTCCATTGGTTGGCATTTGTAGAGAGTCGGACTTTGTCGTTTATCTACTCGAGAATTTGCTTGCTTGCTTTTGGCGGGATTAATAAGCCTACAGGATGGCTTATTAAGAAAATTGTCCTTGTGATCTTTTAAGGTAACGAATGCCTGCTGTTCTGCCATATTTCAACTCTCTCGTCGATGTTCAGGGCTGTAGTGATGTTTCTCAGCTCCCGGTTTATGGATTTCATATCCTGATCATCGGCCCTTTTATAACTTTTTGTAATGTTTTCACGCAGAAGCTTTTCATAGTCCTCTTTGTCAACTTTGTAGAGATTTCTTGTTTTGTCCGCGAATGTTATAATGATGTCCGCTTTCAAATTGGTCTGGAATTGGTCGTCGATATTTCTAAACTGAATTCTTTCGATCATCTTGAATTGGTCGTTTTCAAAATATTTCAGATCTTCGATTTGTGGTGGACATTTTCGTGATGCGAAGTGGAACTTGTTGGTTGTTTGATAGTCCGTTGCTGGATTCAAGAAGAAATGGGCTTTCCAACGCATTCGAAAAGCATGCAAATTCCACCGAATTGTCAAAACACGTCTGGAAATTGAAGAGATCGAATGTTGATTATTCCATCAAGTGGTCCATTTTGAAACGCGCGAAGGCATACACCGCTGGTGCTAAACAATGTGCCTTGTGTTTAACGGAGAAGCTCTGTATTATAAACGCAAACAAAGATAATCTCTAAAACAAAAGATCTGAATTAATTTCTAAGTGCAGACATGAAAACAAATTTTATGCATGCAATTATAAACCGGCGTAGACGCCTTTTAGTTTTAGTTTTACTTTTAGTCTGATGATCGCCTGTCGAGCGTGAAACCCGGAGTTACCGATTTTTAATATTTTAGTTATTTTTAACATGATGGATCACTCTTTTTAACTGTTTTAGCTGTCTTAGCATATATGCTCTATGCAGAATTGCATATAGAGCTCTCTACCACCGAGTGTACTATATACCATTGGTTATTTATATATATATATATATATATATATATAATATATATATATATATATATATATATATATATATATATATATATATATATATATATATATATATATATATATATATATGAATTGAAGAAAATGACAAAGAGCAAGAAAACTTCTCACCAGTCCAGATAAATGTTTAATAATTTTCTTGCTCTTTGTCATTTTCTTCAATTCATATATAATATCATCCAAGAGCATAACTTGTATCCATGTTTGTGGATCCTTCTGCTAGGAGCATCATCGTTTTGGTCTGCCTGTTCTTTTTTAAATTCAACATATATATATATAGGCTATATATGTATATATATATATATATATATATATATATATATATATATATATATATATATATATATATATATATATATATATATATATGTGTGTGTGTGTATATAAATATATATTACAATCTACAGACACGTGTTTCGCTGTTCCACAGCTCAGCTTGGTACATACCAAATTACAACGAATTCAAAATACAGCTGCTAGACTTGTAACAGGGGTTAAAAAATTGGAGCATATCTCCCCTGTGCTTCGTAATCTTCACTGGTTGTATATATATATATATATATATATATATATATATATATATATATATATATATATATATATATATATATATATATATAAATATATATATATATATATATATATATATATATATATATATATATATATATATATATATATATATATATATATATATATATATATATATATATATATATATACTGTATATATAGGTAATATTTGGCATTTCACTCGATCAAACTACATGTTGAAAGGATTTATGGTGAAGGAAAATTTCGAGTGTTGGAATACATACATTTTAAGACCAAACCGGGACTAGTTGCGGAAAATGCAACTTTAAGGCCTTCCGGCTATATATATATATATATATTATATATATATATATATATATATATATATATATATATATATATATATATATATATATATATATATATATATATATATATATATATATATATATATATATATATATATATATATATATATAGTGCGCATGACCGCTGTTTATCCCACAAGCGGTTGTCACTGGCAATCGTTTGTGTATAATTGGTACTCATGCCCATATCTAGATTGTACCAAGCTACACTGATGAGCTGTGGAACAGCGAAACACGTGTCTGTAGATATTGTACTATATATATATATATATATATATATATGCAACGCTCGCTACCATTGTAACAGTTTGAGCGCTCTCTGGATGTTCTGATCGCCGGTCCTTTCCCACAAGCGGTTCTTAATGACGATCGCAAGTGTATAAGTGTCCAGCCAGACTGATCCAGATTGATCCAAGCTACACTGATGAGCTGTGGTACAGCGAAAGACGTGTCTGTAGATTGAAGTATATTGAAGTATATCAGCCTCGTTTGCGAGGGGATAATTCGGTAATTAGGTATGAATGCTCTGTTTGGGGGGATAGCATTGGGGGCCGTTTAGACCAGCCCCCGTTGGCTCCTAACCCGCGATAGCCGGGTCAACCCGCTTCATTAGCCGGTATGGTCGTCACCACGTTCATACAGCGAATATTTACGATGAAGAGCAATCTGCTTGTCAGAAATAGTGGTCGTTGATGTTGAAGAAGTGAGCGTTTATTTACATTTATCGAAGATAAGATTTCATATCAATCACGAAATGACGTCACATAAACAATCTGCAGTAAAATCCGAAATTAGAATCATCTGTTATTTCTAAAATAAAGCATTATCGTAAGAGTTAGGGTTAGTACAAGAAGTTACTATCGCAAGGAAAGTGCTGCCTCGAAATCCAAGGCAGTCGTGATATAGTGCAAAATTGCAAAAAAAAAGTGGTGGGCTTATTGAAGTTAAAGTCGCAGCTCAGGTAGTACAGCCTCGTACCCATGCGGTTATGGTTTAGGTAATATCTACATATATGTGGAGCTCACAATGAGCTTGCTGGACGTAATGGACTCCGCGGTACGTTAGACATCTATCTGAGGTAAGATATTCATTATGCACAGCCAGGGCCCCCTGCACATGCTTTATCTGCTCCTGGAACATTTGCAGATGTCTCGCGTCTCCCACTTGTTGTGTTGTAACCGTTCTCAACATCTATTCACAATATTGTAGTTCATGAACATGTGTAATATTAAACAGATCTAAGTTGAACAGTTGCATAAAAATGCAGTTGAACATAAAGATAAAATAGTTGTATAACATAGTTCTCTGTACAAGGCTTGCATAAAAAAGCTGTTCAAATATGAACGCAAAAAGTTGACATTATAACAGTTGATAAACTAAGTTGATCAGAATTTGTTTCTTGCATAAAAATGCAGTTCAATATATTCTGTCGCTCAAACTCCGAGCAAAGTAAGAACTTTAAGTAAGAACTTTAATCCCAAAGCAAAAAATCCCCGAACATCGCTATAGGTTGTGGATGACCAATGGTGCGTGCATACACTGATAATTATTGATAAATATTTTACTCCACTGGAAGACCTCTATCGCTATCATAATATTAATTAACACATGCCATGCATATTTATTCCAATGGTAATTAACACAATAGCCTAGCAACAGAGCATGCAACATTATGTATCATCTAAATTATATCAGTACTTGTTTAACCCATAATTTCAGGATGGCATGCCCTTTGGCTGCTTAATGTATTGTTGCAAGTGAGCTGACACATGTTCAATCCCTAACATTTCCGCTAATATACATTGAGACTGCACCAACCTACCAAATCATAAAATACCGTACAATCCCGCTTATAATCCCCCTAGTTATCGGCCCCCTATTTGTTAACGGAAAATACCTGCTGATTTAAGATAATATAATTATGCCCACACAGACATAAGCCCACCATTCCGCCATTAACATCTTTACTAACAAAAATAACAAAAAAAACAGAGAATAAAAGCATATAATAAATGATAAAAATCATTTTGAGGCTACTACATAACGTGTGTAGCAGGTTTTGCTATATAATACAGGGCATCATTTTTCATATTATAAATTCTAGTTAATATTTGTTACTCTACTTACATTTTCTTAATTGACTATTAAAGCAAAACCTTGAGTAAAAAAGTGCCAACCATTAACCTGTTATGGATTTTTCTATACCGTTTATATTCTTTCCCGGTTGTTAACTTCCAGCGGCTATAAGCCCACTCAAATCCCCTTTGGAAGTAAGTTGTATAATCCCAGGGACATATAAAAGGATTATACGGCATATATATATATATATATATATCTTCTTCAGGTTTATAAACATCAATATACCGCGCCTTCAAAAAAACACTCTGAACACATTTGCTTGGTTTTTAACGCAGGACCTCCTTTATCAAAATGACACAAGTTACAAAAGTGAAGCCCTATTTATAACAGATTACAAGATAATGATATTCAAATAGTCTTTCAGGTTCAGTCCCATAGGAATAAAGCTGTTTAATTTATATGTCCAGAATCTTATTTTATTGTCCCAAATTAAAAAATACACATATAAATGCTCTCCTGGTGTATGCCCAATTAGTGTGTTGCCAGATTTGTAAATTTGTTGATGAAGGTAATACTTTTAGTTTGAGTGATCGCACATATTATATTAATTTTACATTTGATTGTTTGTAAGAAATGTAATAAAATCTATGTTCAACTATAATGCCCTGCGGAAAGCACTTCAACAATCACAAGAGTAGCTTAAATATATATGGGACCGGCATGGCATGTGCAGTTCAATTCCAAGGACAAAAGTGTTTACACTAAGTGGACGACAGGCCTAACATGTGTAGGTCTATAAACCTGTACAATGCATGTTTACAATCATTACACCATCAAATGTACAAATGCCCATGCAAAAATTAAAAACACAACATTTATACATGCATTACAGTAAATTATATCACCACATAAACATAAACAGGATGATCAAGGTGCATTTCACCTGCTTGCTGGCAGTTGCGTAGCAATTTGAAAAGTCTAAATCCGTGGACAAATTTGAGGGGGGCGGGGGGTAGATGTTCTGAGCATCGAGTCAAATCCAATTATCAAATTGCAAAAACACATTGATGAGCAACTCGCAGGTATCTCATAATTCGCGTGGTCTTCGGCATAGGCGGAAATTTAAGGCGACTGTCAAAAAATTCAAAATGTTTTGGTCAGCGGCTAAACGTAACAAAGTATCAATGTTCTAGCACCATGTGACTGACCCATGCGTTTGTAATTATGTAAAATGTGGAAGCTCCTGCTCCTTCAAGGCTTGAAAGTCTTATGAGCAAAGGGCTTGAAAGTCTTATGAGCAAAAGGCTTGAAAGTCTTATGAGCAAAAGGCTTGAAAGTCTTATGCTGATGTCTATGGAAGCTGATTTATTGGAAGAGCTTGATTTTAATCACCAAATGTGTGATATGAAGAGCCTGAAGAGGGGATATTTTGTATCTTTCAATCTTTGTCTTTGTGTTATAGGAGACTAGGAGTCACCAAAAACAAGAAACAACATTTCCTTAATGGGAAAATTAGTTTATTAAAATATTCTGTACTTATTAAAAAGTTCTATAATTCTATGAAATGTTTCGATTTAGAGTTGCTTATCATTGAATCTCGAGGTATCTTGACTTGTGCCATGTTCTGATTTAGTAATAACAAAATTTTGCGAGTAATGGCATCAGATTACTTTTAAAAATTCGCCTCAGAATGCGGGAAATGGTGTTTCAGAGACCCTAGAAATCCAAAATTTCACGGGGGAGTATGCCCCCACCCCCCTAGAAAACTAGCGCCTTGAATTTTTCGCCCCCCCCCCCCAAAGCATGGTGGCTGAGCTGACACTTCCATGCAATTATATCTAGTATAAAATAATCGGAAGTAAATGAGTTTTGCAAGCAAAAGCATATTAGCATAACAATGGCAGAAAGAAAGCTTGTGTATATACTACCAACTAAAATATCCAGACCTATTGGCTATTATTTAAGTGGCTTACCTAGCAGAATCACCAAACTTGTCGCCTTTGTTCACGGTCGACCAAATAGCATCGCTGTGTTGTTTTCTTTACGCAAGCCGTATTTCGCGTTGATTGCCCGTGTTTTATCTATGTTTTTGGCCATTCTTTCTGCCCCGTAAACAGGGCAACCAACCAGATGGTGGTTGATGGATATATATTCCTCTCCCCCGGTGGCCGACTGGCCGTTGATCATATATATATATATATATTTATATATATATATATATATATATATATATATATATATATATATATATATATATATATATATATATATATATATATGTGATGAAGGACTAAACGCCTGTCGATATTAGCACCCTCGCCCTCAGGCCTTCGGCCTTCGCGCCGGGCGAGGGGATTAAGTAATATTTGAACAACGACAGCGAGTGTTTCACCGGGATATCCAAACACGAGAAAACAATGTATGAAACCACGAGCGCGTAGCGCGAGTGTTTTTGTTAATTGTTTTCGAGTGTTTGGATATCCCGGTGGGACACGAGCTGGATTTGTTTAAATAGCTTCTCAAATGAACACAAGTATGGGTTATATTTGATTGGATGATATTCTCTCATGGGAGGGTTATGTTAATAGTTGAACACTACAATACATTTGATGGGCATACGTAATTAGGATATTTGAGGAAGATCACTAGTGATCTTCCTCAAATATCCTAATTACGTATGCCGATCAAATGTATTGTAGTGTTCTGAGACACGGTGTTTGACGTAATATATCTCAAACTCATGAATAATTCATGACTTAATTAACCAATCAGAGTAGGCGAATATCTTCAAATACGAAGACCGAATTAATGCAATACACACTTCAGAGCAACAATTGTAAACTGCAATTTAAATTATAACTAATTACTATTGTGTTCAATTGAGATGCTATATGAACAACTCGAGCTCGTGTCCCACCGGGATATCCAAACACTCGAAAACAATTAACAAAAACACTCGCGCTTCGCGCTCGTGTTTTCATACATTGTTTTCTCGTGTTTGGATATCCCGGTGAAACACTCGCTCTCGTTGTTCATATATAACATGAAACACGAGGAAGAGTGTTTCATCAGGATATCCAAACACCGAGACGTTTGTTGAAAACCGAGGCGTAGCCGAGGTTTTTCAACAAACTTCGAGGTGTTTGGATATCCTGATGAAACACTCTTCCGAGTGTTTCATATTACATCTCAAACAAATCAGTATTTTAAGAGAAAATCGAGATGAAAGTTGGCTTAATTTATGTAATTTGTTCCTCCGATATCCAAACCACCGTCTCGGTGCTGATTTCCTTTGTTTTCGACTCATGAATTATTAATGAGTTTGAGATGTAATAGATCAAACACGAGTTTGTGTGTTTCATCAGGGGTTCCAAACACGAGAAAACAAATGAAAACCGAGGGCGTAGCCCGAGGTTTTTATTGTTTTCGAGTGTTTGGAGTCCCCTGATGAAACACGACAAACGAGTGTTTGATCTAGCTTCTCAAACGAGTATTCCTTTAGCGATTTGCTCCCATAGCGATTTTATTTTAATATGTAGATTAAGAAATGTGATCCAGTTCACTAGGAACTTTCCTACAGGTTTTCATTGGGTATCAAAACTCATGCATGTGATGTGGTATACGTTCATGGTTGGCTATGATAATTCATGAATTATTAATGAGTTTGAGAATTAGTTTTCTAGTACCTTGATTAGCTTTGTATCCAGCTATTCTTTGACTTTCTTTTGTGATTTAAACAACTTAAAATCCGTCAAAAACGACAAAATCTACGCGAGAATCACGTCAGCTTATGCTTTATTGAGTTTTGGTATAAATACATTAGGTAATTATAGAAATTTAGTGCGCTGATTAGTCGAGCTACCTCAGATTATTTCTCGATAATCATCTCCAGCGTTTTTTCAAGATGGCCGCCAGCCGATTTGTCAAAGTGACAGGAGAAAAAAGTCAAGAAACTAGTATTTTTTTAAGGAAATGTTGTTCCTAGGAGTGGGAAAATGTGTATTTATACTAAAAAATTATTCACCTCAGGCTCAGTGAATATCGGTGAATAAAAACCTCGACTTCGTCTCGGTTTTTATTCACCGATATTCACCTCGCCTTCGGTGAATAATTGTTAAATAATACACGGTTTTTAAGCTCAGTAACCAATCAGATAGCGTGTACTCGCTCATTTACTTTCGATTATTTTATAACTTAATTTTCATCTTCTTATAAAATATTTCCTCTTTTTTATAGAGTGATCCCAAAGAAATAATTATTACTAATTTGAAGAGCACTATGAAACAGATTGAATTAATTTTGGAAGAAGATGGAGGGCAACCCCTGGACTATGATTCCTTAGCTTTCAGAGTTGATTATCTTTGCCATATTTTGCTTTACTGTGAAACTGTGGTTACTATACCGGCAGTTGTTTACGAAATGCTCAACGATTGCCACGATATATTAGCATCATTTAATGAAGATGTAAATGATAGCCACTTCGCTCCGTGTGTCAACAACACTGCTATGCCTGGCCATCCTGCATATTACATCATCAAAGAACAGTTGTTGTTCTTGGTTTCTTCGGGCTTTAAAATTCCTCAAATTGCGTCGATGTTGAATATTGGAAAAAGAACTATCGAAAGGAGACTTAACGAATTTGGGATCTCTATGAATACAGTGTTTGCGTCCTTAAATAACGATGAAATAGAAATACGTATACGCAACAACCCCTCGCCCAAATAAATTACTTTTATCACAATATTGATGACTCACGAAATAATCAATGCAGTATTTAGTATATAGACACCAAAGGCTGTTGAAGTAAGAAAGTGCACCTCTATCATACAATGAGTGTCCTTTAAAAAAATCAAATTCGTTCAAATGTCTACGGATACATATAGTGCAAATGTATAGTGGTCCATTCAAATTAGATTTACAAAGACGTATTAGGGATTCTACTCCAATTGTTGGTGTGGATAGATTATATACAGTAAGTTGATAATTCTACCGACATTGGATTACTGTGATGTGCAGCTGGCAGGAATATGGATAACTAAATATTGATGGTCATAATCAGAGGTCTCTGTGTATGTCAGGGAAACTGATCTTTCCTAAGTCGGGACTTGAAACTGATTGGTTAATAGAAATCCTAAGTTTTGTACCTCTTGTATTAGAAGCAAATTACATTGTGTAATGCTATAGTTAGGAAATTCCATGGCATTTTAACATCATATCTACCAGTAAAAAGCTATTTCCATGTTTCAATTAATGTGTTCATACATGTTATAGCACCATTATCTATTGCCTTAATTGACAATATGTAAAGGATATACAACTTTTGAATTAAAATTAGTTTTTGTAACATTGTACTGTACATTTATGAATATGTGTTGAAATTTGTAACAACTGTAATTTGTTAGAAAACAAGACCCCCATATATTGATACCAGTGTTAGCATTGAAGGGCCTATCCTGTATAAATATTATATTATTATTATTATTGTATTATTATTATTATTATTATTATTCATGGTTATGGTTTGTATTATTATTATTTGTATCATGGTTTGTATTATTATTATTATTATTCATGGCGAGTGGTTCAAATACGGCGAGCGCGATAGCTAACGCAATAAGAAGGCCAGGAAGGTTAAAATGGACCGAGCAAATGAACCAAGATTGTTTCGATTGCAAAAGAAATGCCCGTATCATGGTTTCATCGGTGAATACGCCTCTAAACGAGAATGGGAGAAAAAAAGGCTATATCAAAGTCATGAAAGAGCTTTGGGAGAGACGAGGTTATGCAAACCTAAGATTGACAAGTCAAAACCTAAGAGATCAAGCAGCAAGACTAGAGAAAACATTAGCAAACTTGTCAGAGAATACTGGTGGTAATGGAGAAATTAGATTAGAGAGGGAAGTAGCGAACTCAGCGAGAGAAAGTCGAGATGAAATTGAAGCTGAAAATCGTAATGTCGAAGCGTTCATAACACCAAATGCAAATTCGGGAACTTTGAGCCTAAATTTGCATGAAACGGTTGACAGGCGACAAACAAGAAATTCCCATGGGTCTGATAACCAACTCGAAGACGACACACAAGAAAAAGCAACTGAAGAAAGAGCCCCAACGCGTTTTACAGAATATAACCCAATGCACAAGCCTACTATGGTTGAATGGGGAAAAGATAGCGACGGTGGCCCGATAATAATCCAAACATCATGTATTATACAGGCATATAATGAAATCATATCATGGAGAAAAAATGCTTTCCTTGTCCCATATGGGAAAATAGGAAGAGAGTTCATTGATCAATTAACGGCGCATATTGACGACTGGAACATTGAATCTAACAAGCAGCATATAGCTCTAAAAGCGTTCTTTGTTCTCCTAGCGGTCGGACTCCAAAAGCCTGGTCAGAAGTCCAAAGCTAAAGACCACAAAGTTTGTTTGGAGAAACGACTGGCTCTATGAAAAGAAGGTCAAATTGACAAGCTAATAAGGGAAGGACGAATGATTCAAAAGCGTCTTGGAAAAGGAAAGAAATCTGACCTTCCAAACAGAGCAAAGATTTTTGCTAAACTCGTAATGGAGGGCCAAATAAATTCAGCCATGCGTTTTCTAAATGATGGGGATTGTGGAAGTGTACTGCCCTTAACAGACGATGTTATGTTGCAGCTTAAACAGAAACATCCTGAAGCACAAGAAGCAAAGCCTGAAGTAATACTTCATGGTCCTGTAGAAGAAATACCGGAAAGCATATACATCGGAATAAATGCAGAAATGATACGAGAAACTGCCCTGAGAACGAAAGGGTCTGGTGGTCCGTCAGGTATTGATGCAAATGGTTTTAAAAGAATACTTGCCTGTAAATCGTTCAAGCAATCCTCTACAAGGTTCTGTGAGGCACTAGCCACCCTTTCAAGGACTTTGTGTACAAAACATGTTGATCCAACTTCTATTGAATCAATATTAGCAAGTCGTTAAAATCCGCTAGACAAAGGAGCAGGTGCAGTTAGACCGATTGGTGTGGGAGAGGTTATCAGAAGAGTAATAAGCAAGTGTGTCATGAAAGTGGTTAAGCAAGATGTGATCGAAGCCAGTGGTTCACTCCAGGTTTGCGCCGGTCAAGCATCGGGTAGCGAGGCAGCAATCCACGCAATGCGCAACATATTCGAGGCAGATGACACAGATGCAGTCTTGCTTATCGATGCTTCCAACGCCTTTAATACCCTGAATAGAGCTGCTGCTTTGCATAATACAAGAGTGCTCTGCCCCACTGTTGCAACATACGCGACGAATACATACCGACTGCCATCGCGATTGTTTATCGTTGGTGGCAAAGAGCTAAAATCGTCAGAAGGCATGACGCAAGGAGACCCATTATACATGGCCTTATACGCTATCAGTCTTCAACCACTAATTTCATATTTGCAAGGTACAAGTCACACAAAGCAATGCTGGTACGCCGATGACGCGAGTGGAGCAGGAACTATAACAGAAATAAAGCAGTGGTGGAATACCTTATCGGATATTGGTCCTGACTATGGTTATTACCCAAATGACAAGAAATGCTGGCTGATTGTCAAACCAAAGAAAGAAGAATTAGCAAAAGAAGCCTTTCAAGATACAGCCATTAACATCACCACACAAGAGCAAAATCACTTGGGAGCGGTAGTAGGATCAAGATCATATCTATCTGAATATGTTGACGGTAAAGTAGAAGAATGGGTAAAGGAGATAACAAAATTAGCGGAATTTGCAGTATCACAACCTCAAGCATGTTACGCCGTTTTTACCTATGGTTTGAAACATCGTTGGACGTACTTTCTCCGTACTTTCCCAGATATCCAAGATCTGTTAGAACCATTGGAGACTGCACTTGTCAAGGTTCTTATACCAGCCATAACAGAGCACAACACCACCGAGCTTGACCGTGAAGTCTTAGCATTACCGGTACGAATGGGCGGTCTAGGACTCATAAATCCTTGCGAAGAAGCAGCCACAGAGTACGCAGCATCGATACAGATAACAGCACCTCTGGTGGAAAGAATTACATCACAGACACAAGAATTGCCGGATGACTCACTTATACAAGAATTGAAGAAAATCGCGAGAAAGGGGAAAAAACTATGCTTTAAATGAAAAAGTTAAAATCTTGAAGAATGCAGTATCTGAAAAGACAAAAAGATCATTGGAATTTGCAGCCGAAAAAGGAGCTTCTACTTGGCTAACAGTAATTCCAATTTCAGAGATGAATTTCAACTTAAATAAGAGGGAATTCCGTGATGCCTTAAACCTAAGATATGATTGGAGTATCAGCGACAGCCCTTCGATGTGTGTATGTTGGGAGACGTTTACTATAGATCACGCAATGATATGTAAACGCGGAGGCTTCATAATTCAACGCCACAATGAACTAAGAGATCTGGAAGCTGAACTCTTGAACATGGTATGCAACGACGTTGAGATTAAACCCACTCTACAAAATGTCAATGGAGAGACCCTAAACCCGGGAGCAAATATATCTTCTGAAGCGCGGCTAGATGTTCATGCAAGGGGCTTTTGGGAAAGACAAAGATCTGCCTTTTTTGATGTCCGGGTTTGTAACCCAAACGCAGAATCTTATCAAGATCTAAGTCCCAAACAAATTTACAGAAAGCACGAAAACGAGAAGAAACGTATGTATGGCAAAAGAGTGACAGAAATCGAGCAAGGAACGTTCACACCACTCGTTTTCACTACAACAGGAGGAATGGGAGATGAATGCTTACGATACCACAGCAGACTTGCTGAATTGATAGCAGACAAGAAGGGAGAGCTATACTCGCACACAATTTCGTGGATAAGAGCAAAGATATCATTCTCCATCGTTAGATCTGCCTTGTTATGTTTAAGAGGCTCGATAACAATTAGAAGAGTACAATCCAACATTAAAGACATAGACTTAGATATAGAGACCGTGATGGCAAGAATTCATTAGTTTTGTAAATTTTTATTATTATTAGTTTGTTAGATAATCTTATATATATTGGACTTTAGTTTTAAATTATTATTATTTTTATATGTATTTATTGTAAATAATTATCATAATATAGTTTGAATATATGGACAGCAAATTTTAAGAAATAATAACTATTCTATATTGAACAAATTTTATCATCAGTACCTTGAATGTCAAATATTTTGATATTATTGTTATAAAGGAAATTAAATATTATTATTATTATTATTATTATTATTATGAATACTATTAATAATAATGCATTAACAATAATACTAATAATAATAATGCCTTTATGCAGATTGCAGATACCATACAAAGCATATACTGTATATGGCATTGTGTACTATAGTATCTAAATTATATCACCATGCACATATATATTATAACCTATATTCAGGATACCATGCCTAGTCTGCTTGTCGATAATGATCCAGCTAACACAGTACAGTACTTGTTCAATCCATAACAATCTGAAAACATAGTAGTGTCAACATACCCAATGTGAACATAATAATAATAAGCTGTATTTTACATTGACAGAATAAGTTGTGACCCACTAGGCCAGCTAAGTACTGTAGGTATAACATGTTCCATAATGGATGGAGTACTGTAAACACAGATTATATATGGAATACATGCCAGTATACAAAACATGGACGTCAAGATCATATCGTCAGAAACACCTTCTTATTGCCAGTGACGACCTCTAACCATTGAGCCATCGAGATTCAGATGGAGAGAGGTTACAATGATGTACTGGTTCTAATGATATATGTACTGCCTATGCAGCAGTTACTATATATATATATATATATATATATATATATATATATATATCAGTAATGATTGGGTGTGTTAATATATACACTTCTGTATGTAAATGCGAGCTAGTGTCCGGGACACAGAATAATTTTTCTGAGGATATGAGCTTGCTTGACAATCATCCATGTACTGTATCGTCTGTTTCCCCCCGAGCTCTCCCTTATTCACATACAGTAATGCTTGTTTATTGCTACAAAATTGTAGGCCAGGCCCAGGTCATATAAACACAGCAATATATAGTATGCATGTTTTTTCACCCAAAACTACTGTATATATAGGCTAATTATCAAGCATATAGTATTTATAATTTTAATGAAACAAGACGCCCGCTGGGCGTTAACTCGGGCTACTTGAGCTAGTGGCTTGAATGACATTGTAGGCAAATTCAGAGATTTTAATTCAATATACACAAATCTATAGTTGTAGGTACAATGGTGGCATGGTGCATATCAGCCATTCCATTGTGACTCGCGTGACCAAGTCACAACATTTTAGGGTGAAAAGGGGTGTTTTCTGCTACTTCTGATTTAGAAAAAAGCAAACTTGCTTCAGACAAGAAACCCCCTTGGGAGATGTTAAAGTTGATATATTTAATTCCGAATAATTATATTCAAGGTCTCAGATATAGCGACTTACTTTTTGTGACTCGCGTGACAGCCACGAATAAGAATTTTTCACTTAATGGCGTTCCTACCTAATTTCCTGGTGATTTATTAATTTTATTTAATTCTAACCTTTGTAGGACTTAAATAGCTATGGTACTATAACACATCAGTGAAATTTCAACAAAATCATGTTTGGTCAAATAGATAATGCCGCCAGTTTTAATGTGACTCGCGTGACACAAAAATGTGACTCGCATGACCAGTGGCAATTAACATACAACAATTTTGAATTGTGAATGCCTGTCAACAAATATTCACTCAAAATAGCTGAAATATGATGTTAAATAATACACAGTAGCTGTGATAAAATTCCAAGTAACATGTTCATGTAACATGTTCATTAAAATTAGCTTCCTGTATACGATCAAAATCCTCATTGGTCAGCTTGACTAGCTGTTGAGCATCTGGAGGATGAAACTGGCCTAGGTGATTCAATTTTAACTAAAACATCTTCAACAGAAATAGAATCAACATCGGTTGTTGTTTTGAAGCTGTTTATACTCCTGTCGCTGTTTGGTGGATAAATTCCATTCTGACCTGCTCAGATGTTTCTATGTCAAGGACTCGACCAACAAACCAGTAATCAGTTGGTTTCCAATAGACAGCATACCACTGCATACCTTGTTTTTCACTTGTTATTACTTATTAAAAGTGCCAGATTTGTGTGCAGAAAACTGCAAGCATGAATTGAAATATACATGTTTTGGGTTGCCATGGTAACTAAGGATCATTGCCCAACATGCTGTTTTGAATACTTGAAAGAACTCAGTAATTTTAACCCATGTATTTTTGGTGAAAACATGGTTTTCACATAATGACCCCCAAGGCGTGACTCGCGTGACCAAACTTGAGGGTGATTTTTCTTCGGAACCACTGAGAATATTTTTTAATTTTTCTGGGACAGGTTCCAATAATTAAGAGTACCAAGTTACCATAGTCTCAAAGAACTAGTTAAAATTGAAAGTGAATGAGAAAACTTTATGTAAGAATATTGTGACTCGTGTGACTCTGAAATGAGGGTGTTTTCATTCTCGGCTAACACAAAGCCGATACTTCATTTTGAGCTTTCAGACATGAAATAAGTTATTAATTAACAAGGGTAAGCTGGAATCACAAAATATTTAAAGAATTTTGTCTTGTGGCAAAACATATGGTCTTTTTATTATAAAGTAACAGTATTTACGTTAATATATGAAAAATTATCTGTGTTCTTAATTCCATTCCCATAATGCCCTTGGGCAATTGTGGTTAATTATTTTTTTCATTCCAGAAGGGCAAGGTATTGTAGAACCCAAAAATAGTATTGTAAGGACTGTAATGTTACTTTTATTTTTTTTCAATGGTGTGCCATTTCTGTGGAATGGCTGATATAATGATACAGCTGTTCGTGCCCGGGGTACATAGTGTTGGCCAACGGCTTTGATTATATGAAGGTGAGTTGGCTTAGTATCCAAGCTGGCTTACTGAGAAGTATGCCCCGCCAAGCGAGCCATCCTGTTTGCTGACCCAATTCAGTTCTAGCTAACGGGGTCAGCCTGGCAAGCGAGCTGGCCTGTGCTCATGTAATAACAATTCATCTGGTCAGTATGGCAACATCTTTTTCGTCAGTGTATAAGGCATAGCAGTAAATCAAACAATTTAGCTGGCAGTAACAAGGTGTCATAAGCTATTATAAAACAGTTTAAAGAAATGTAATTCAAAATCTTTATTTCTTTGTGAAGTTATATAACATTTTGAGCCAGTAAACATATTCATAATTTTAGCATATTTATTATTGTCCAGTGGGCCAGCTAGCTAATTGTAATATCAAAACAGGTTACTGTCTCGGTTAGCGAGCCAACTCGCTTTCCATGTAGTCAAGGCCAAAATTCAGTTTGAAAGGTATGTATCTGGCTGTACAGACCAAGTAACAGTTTTGCAAAATGGTGTGCTTGTGAGTCAGTCCGGCAAGTGGGCTATATAGCCTGCCTCGTAATATCAGGACACATTACTATTTTGGTAATAGCGAGGCAGCTTCATGCCTCCATGTACACTGTACAGCTACAGTAATCATGAATGCCAAAAATCAGTTTGAAAGATGTGTATTTGTGGGGTTGAGGGACAATGTATGAAAGTACATGGCTGAACAGACCCGTCACTGGTAAACCAGCAAACAACAACAAACTTTTTGCTCTTGGTATGGGTGTCAGAGATTTATATACTGTGTAAGCATTTGTATATAAATGTGTAAGCATTTGTGTATAATAATACATGTATGAACAATCGATACAAACTTACTGATAACCCAGAACATTTTGGAGCCCCATTTAAGCTTACAGGTAAAATATCGAGTGAAGCAGGGTTACTCAATGGCAACATTGCATAATCATCAAAGATGTATAGGTTATATACCGTGACCGAGGTGTTTAAGCGCCCGAGGGTTGATATATCGCTTAAACACCGAGGTCTAAGGTATATAACCGCCTTATATCACCATTGGTGAAGTTTAGTATTTATGAGGTTGATAAGTACTTATCAACCTCATGAATAATTGTATGAGGTTGATAAGTACTTATCAACCTCATGAATAATTGTATGAGGCTGATATCAGATATAATGGCCACTAGAGAACAAAGGAAACTGAACCAACGGTGATATAAGAATTGATAACAACCAGCAAACAATAACAAACTCTTGACAGATAATTTGATCGAGTACAGGTTCTCGAAATCGTAGACCAACTCGTTTCGAAAGCGATCGGGATTGTGAGCGTATATAAGATCAAGATACTTGCCATCCACATCAAAGATTTTCAGTGAAGAGCACTCGAAGACTCGAAGAAAGGTGAATAGGTGATCGTGCAGTGTTTGTGAAAAGCCTGGGTACGATAAACGACTCGGATGTGTAGTAATCCTACATTCATAGTCTCGTCACAGAATAAGTATTGAGCAGAAGGTCCACTCGGGGGTACGCGGTGTCCTCGTTTTTTTAGTGCGCATGCGTTGCGCCGCCATGTTGAAAGCAAGTAAACTCCAGCGTCTCAACAAGGAACAACATGGCGAAAAACGAAGTTGGTTCACTAAAACGGCTCTAGCTGGAAAACTATTACGGCGATTTTCATTTTACTCTGGTATATTATAAATGGAAGGTAAGAGATTAATTTACTTGTGGTTAGAAGGTACATACACAATTTGTGTGGAATTTAGCTAGTTCTGAGTGATGATTTCGGTCATGACACAATGAATCTACGGTATGTCAAGTCGAGATAAATTTTTCTCAATAACAGTTTTATTCATTAGTATTTGTGCATGCATGTCAGTTAAAATCCTAATGTCACGACTGTACTGTGTGTAGATTTCCCTTGTTTTTAAAAATTATACCTTCAAGATATGGTCGTTCAACACTTCAACGTTGCCTAAAATATACACCAAGTTAATGTTTAATAATAGAATTGCCTCGCAGCGTTCCTTAAAATTCAGTTCAATTCAGTCATTAATAATACCAGATACATGCGATTTCATCCTTCTTCTTTGTTTTATGTTTGCCGAGTTCTTATAGCGTTTTTACTCTTATGCCTATAATGCCTGTAAATACATATTTGTGTATGGAACCTTGCCATATTTTTTAAAGTTTTAGATTATTATAATATATGCGTTTTTTATTCTTCATTTTAGTTGATGTTATGTTTGAACTTTATCTGGATTTGACAGTTCATTGAATTGAAAGCAAGCTTCCATTCTTCAAGAGACAAGTTGATGGGAATTTTGATGAAACACTCTCAAATGCTCCAAATTCAGACCATTAAGTTTCACTAAGATTACACATAATGGACCATATTTGTCTGCTGTATGTATACTGACATATTTGACTGTATTGTTCCTGGATTTCAACTCACAATAAGAAACTGACCAATCTGTTCAAGGCATTTGTTGTGATTTAGTGCATGTTTTGACAAATGATAAAGATAATAATTATATGTTGCTGCAGATTATTTTAAATATCAATGAAAGCATTATTTTTGTATGTCTTAATGTTTAATCAAAATGTTTAAAAGTACAATGTTGAGACACTGATTAGTTACAATTAGAACTGTAACAGCATATTAACTAAAGTTAGAAGATTGAAAATAAAAAGGGAGGTGTTTTAGAAGAGTTAATTAAAAGGGAGTCTGTCATTTGGGTTTAAAAAAGGCAAGATATCATAACAGAGATGGGAACTCAGGGGTTAAAAAGTAGGACTTCAAAGAAAGACTGCTTATTATAACTTGGTGTCAAAACAGGGGAGTGATCAGCCACAAACGTTTTATACAACAGGGAGGGAACAATGATAACCCAACAGCAGTATAATTCACTCGGACACTTAAGAAATTGTTTTTCAGTTCTTTTCCCACTTCTTCAGCTGGTAATTGTGCAGAAGACTTGGATGACCTTCTTGCCCAGTTTATACAAACACTATAAAACAAAGCATATTCCAAAAAATAATGACATCCTGAAAACCCAAGATTTGAGTCAAGACAAGACTAATGTGAAATTGTAATATTTCAACTTTATTTCAAAGTCATCTTCAGGCAAAGTGATTACAAAAAATGTCTAGATCTCTATACAGTGGGATGTAGAAACATCAAATGCAACAACACTGGTTTCCATATCTCCTCAAACCTTGGATATTGGGTAAACTGATTATTTATAGGCAGACAAATGTCAAACATCAAAGAAAATTCCATTGCATATGTTTCTGGTTACTTGTTCCATAAATGTATGAAGATCTACTGTTGCTCAACTTGCAAAGAAGCCCTGGTCTCAGACAATCTAGACCTCATCATTCAGCTGGAAGATATTTTTGTCAACACTTCTCACTTCTCCATTTTCACCAAGAGCTCCTGGAGAGATATTGGAGGCAATATCCTGGAGCTATTGAAGAATGTACAAATATTCCTGTGCTGTGAAGAATGCCCTCTCGAAGTTGTTTTTGAGAATGCGAATTTATTATTGTTTGAAATTTGCAAACCGTGACCTTTCCTCTACTAAAAGAAAGGAAAGAAAGTATGTGAAGGTGGCACATCTTTAAAATAATTACTATAAATCAACAAAGGAAATGGGAACAGCTGCACTGTCAAATACTGTAGAGAAGCCTGACAACCAGTGTTATAACAAAGCTGATGATTTCAACTTTCAAGCGTGTGCTCTAGAAAATATATCTGAGATGCCGAACAGAAAAACTTTGGTTTGATCTAATATCAAATGTAAATAACTCCACTAAGTAGTCTAAAAAACAAGTAACAATACAAGAAAATATGGGATTTGTAATAATATAGGCTACAGACAATTTGAAAAACTCGAGGAGGACAGACCGAGTTGTCAAATATAAAATTACGAAAATTACCCGTTTAACATTTGTTAAATTGCCTTCTAACCACAATAAAATTGATCACCTACCTTTGCTTTAGACGTACTAGCCGTGAAAAGAAAATCGGCGTGCAAAATTTTGAGATATAGCCGTTCAAATGTACGATGGCCGACAAGGGACACGCTGCAAATAAAACAATCGCTGCGAATAAGAAACAATCGCTGCAAATAAAAAACAATCGCTGCAAATAAAAAACAATCGCTGCAAATAAGAAACAATCGCTGCAAATAAGAAACAATCGCTGCAAATAAGAAAGAGTCGCTGCAAATAAGAAACAATCGCTGCAAATAAAAAACAAAATAATCGCTGCAAATAAGAAACAATCGCTGCAAATAAGAAACAATCGCTGCAAATAAAAAAGAGTCGCTGCAAATAAGAAACAATCGCTGCAAATATTATAAAGGAAAAATATCTGCATCATTCCCCTCAATTTGGCTTCGAATTGCAGCTGAGCAGTAAGTACCAGTCAGAAATGTATTGCAGCTTGTGTGGAACTAGTGAAAGCTCTGGTACTGTATGCGATAAATGTACAGCAGACGAAGATGTTAACGAGCTGATTAAGATATACTTTCACAATGGATATCCATATGATGCGATCGTGGGTCTCTTAAACAAAAGAGAGGACTTCCACATATGTGTAAGAACACTCAAAAGACGACTTCGATCTCTTGGGTTGAGAAGGAAAGGAAATTCTGCGAGACTTGACGAAGATCTTGTGAGAAGAACAATTAGTAAAGAAATGGATGGTCCTGGAAAGTTGGCAGGATATAGAAACATTTGGCACGCCCTAAGAATAAGACATGGCATTCATGTCCCTCGCGATTTTGTTGCTAGAGTAATGAAAGAAATAGATCCCGAAGGTGTAAGTGAGCGGAAGTCAAGGCGACTGAGAAGACGAACATTCACATCAGCAGGAGCCAATGCTAGTTGGCACATTGACGGTATATATGTTAACTTTTTTTCTACAATAACGTGATTTATATATGTATTTTCATTGGTTCATGGCCAGGAACTATTAAGAATACTTTACTGACAAAAATCCTTGTTCTTGTGACTTCTTTGCACATGATATGATAAGTACATAGGCAATAGAGGCAAAGTCCCAAAGCATTATGGGAAGAGTGCAATATCCTTCTTTGTAACTAGCCTTTCCTACCCCCCCCCCCCACCCCCTTATCGCGATAATGAAGTATTTCGAACCATAATCCGATAGAAAAGGTTTGTGTTCAGTCGTTAAGCCATTTCAAATGAGTTTTTTAAAGACATGTGCACGGTGCCTGCTCAAACTCTGTTCAATTTTCATGTTTGTTTTTCGTTCAATATCTTTGAAGTTCGCCAGGTTTCCTAACCATAGGTCCATATCTCCTCTATTAGTGTAACACTATGGCTGCGGGTACTTAGCAGTTAGCACCTAGCAACCTAAAACCACTATACAGTCATATACAGCAATATATATATATATATATATATATATATATATATATATATATATATATATATATATATATATATATATATATATATATATATATATATATATATATATATATACATATATACATATATACATATATACATATATACATATATACATATATACATATATACATATATAAATATATAAATATATAAATATATATATATATATATATATATATATATATATATATATATATATATATATATATATATATATATTTATATATATATATATATATATATATATATTATATATTTATATTTATATATATTTATATTTATATATATATTTATATATATATTTATATATATATTTATATATATATTTATATATATATTTATATATATATTTATATATATATTTATATATATATTTATATATTTATTTATATATTTATTTATATATTTATTTATATATTTATTTATATATTTATATATATATTTATATATATATTTATATATATTTTATATATATATTTATATATATATTTATATATATATTTATATATATATATATATATATATATATATTTATATATATATTTATATATATATTTATATATATATTTATATATATATTTATATATATATTTATATATATATTTATATATATATTTATATATATATTTATATATATATTTATATATATATTTATATATATATTTATATATATATTTATATATATATTTATATATATATTGCTACATGTCGACTTGCTACATGTCGACCACTGCGTCTACAATCCCCTCGCGAGCGCAAAAGATAAACTGGAAAAGACTTTGGGAAATTGTTGTTTCAGGGTTTTTCTCCCTCCCTCTTTCGATAGACAAACACTTATTGTCGGTAATAATAACATTTTAAAATAGTGTAACTACTACAATGCAATGTGTGGACATCGTTTGCCAAGTGAAATGTCTCAAACTGACCAAGTGCAATTGGCAAATTTACGCCTGGAAACTAAATATTCACATTTTCTGTCTTAAGGTTATGACAAGATTGAGCCATATGGGTTTCCCATACACGGTGCCATCGACGGGTTCAGCCGAAAAATCTTATGGTTGGAAGTTGTAAAATCGAACAATGACCCAAGAGTACCAGGACGATTATACCTAAATTACGTAAAAGAAGTTGGTGGGTGTCCGCTGGTGCTTGTTTCCGACTGTGGGACGGAGAATGGTACAGCTGCTGCTATGCAGTGTTCATTTAGAGTTAATGGAGAAGATGACCAGTCAGGAGAAAGGTCTCATAGGTACTGTTCGTCACCGGCAAACCAGCGCATTGAAGGCTGGTGGTCTTTTCTACGACGCACCAGGTCAAATTGGTGGATAAACTTATTCAAGGATATGGTAGAGTATGGATATCTTCAGTTGGGGAATACACTACACATGGAGTGTCTATGGTTTTGCTATGCAAAGGTCATCCAAGATGACTTAAATCTAGTCCAAGATCAGTGGAATAGTCATAAGATAACGAAGTCTGGCTATAATACCGTTAATGGCATACCGGATGTTATGTATGATCTGCCGGAGTATTACGGAATGGAGGAGTGTTTAGTTCCTGTATCGGAACAACAAGTTATTGAGTTCGAACCTAACTGTGAATTGGATGCAGACATCAGTTTATACACTGAATATTTCGAACACGTATTGATAACCGAAGAATGGGCCTACCCAGGAAGTAGGGACGATGCTTTCGAATTATTTCGAAATATAACAGCGTTACAAAATCAT
The DNA here is from genome assembly GCA_035772405.1 of Chrysogorgia sp. JL179-B06. NCBI lineage: Eukaryota > Metazoa > Cnidaria > Anthozoa > Scleralcyonacea > Chrysogorgiidae > Chrysogorgia > Chrysogorgia sp. JL179-B06. The sequence goes on along the minus strand of JAYKKM010000270.1, from coordinate 618,050 downwards.
TAAAAGTGTGAGGATGGGTGTTACATAATATGTAACCATCTGAATGTATTATAAACACTACTTCGTAATACAAACTTGCCAAACTTTATTTTCTTATTAACATATAATATAAAAGACAAATACATTGCCATGATCATCAAATGCAGTTAATATACTGTAAATGATACACAACTAAAGCTGAACAGGGACTAAACATTGCGAATGTATCAAATGTCACTAGCAACATGCTACTATACTGTATCTATCCAAATTGAATAATATCGTCGATAATCCTTCCAACATATTGGCATTACTGCAGATCTTATCAATTAAAGTGTCAGTTTTTTAACAAACGTAGCAATGCAACTATAGTCAATGTTCAGTGAAATAAAGTTGTGTCATCTTTTAACTAAACAATGTAAACAATATAAACAATGTAAACTATTAAAACAATGTAAATATAAAGCATATATTATATAGTAACAGCAACTAGTGCGACAAGGTGTCGTGACAGCTACCATAGTTAAGGCAGATATATTAACTGTAACTAACCATAATAACAATTTTGCATTTATAATCGGCCATCTAATTGGAAGTATTGAACTTTGCCAAAAGATAAAAATAAAAGTGTTTACTGTGGAATAGAACACTAGATAACAAGCAACATCTATAACTGAAACAGATTCAGGAGCAATAGTGTTACGATCCCTGATATCAAATACAACTTTACTGTTGTTCAACAGTTCATTACACAATATTGAACTGCCATGAATCCTTTTGCTGCAACAATTCACTAAACTCTTCCGAAAGTTCATTGTAAGACTGATAAGTGGACGGCAGTTCAAGCACTGGTCCACATGTGTGAACAATTGGCCTGCGAGCTGTTCCTTCAAGAGTTAGTAAAGGAAACATCAATTGATTTACATACCATAACATCACTTCCAGTGACAAACTTAAGAAATAGCGAGAGCGTATCTCCTTGTAAAGATCTGATATACTTATTTAAGTAATCTAAACATTGACGCTCTGCATCTGAAGATGGCTCTGACACAATTAACTTAACAACCTTTTTTGCAGTAGGTCGTTTCGTATCATAGATACTTTCTAAACCTCCCAAAGTATTGAAATCGGGATACATCATCAAAGCTCTAACGATAGGGGCCCAACAATGCGCGACATATCTCGGTTTTTGTGTGAGTTCCTTATGGGCAAGCTCGTATATAATCTGAAGAATGTTTTTCTTGTGGGGATTGCGAAAGCATTGATAGTTTGACAAAAAATCTAGAACATCCTCATCCTCAGAGACCCAGTCCTCACTTAGAGATTTTTCCAGTGCCTCTCTTTCATCTTCAGAAATATACGGTCGGAATGAAGCAAGCAGATATTCTTGTGAAATAGCTTCTTCCCCATACAAACATGAAGCTAAAAAACCTCTAGACAAATGGAGTGGGAAATATCCCTCCCTAACATAGCCATACACCAGTATTCTGGCAATTGCCTCCCACTCAGACCTTTGAAAATCATGCCTTATAGCAGGGACTTTTTCTTGGGCCCCTACACTTAATGAATTAAAACACTGGGCCCAAAAACTTGTTAATGCATCACGAAGGACACCTACACCAGAACCAGCCTCTTCAGCCCCATTATCACCAATAAATGTTACGTCTACATTACATGATAAAATGTCAGGGTCTTTGAAGACTCTTATCATGTCGCTTTTGATCATGACTCTATGCACAAGAACATTCTTCACAGGTAAATGTGTGGTATCTTCCACGATGGTTAACGGTTGCATTTCAACTAAATTCGCAGGCACATTTGTAGTATCTTCAATGATGGTTAATTGTTGTGTTTCATCTTAATAAATATAAATTGAAATATAAATTATATATATATACAGTATATTTGCAGTAAATTGACAGACAGACAGAAAAATTGACTGACCGACCCTACTGATTGACATGATAATAAGAATAGATGTGCAGTAAAAACCCTCTAACAAGAACCTTATTTTGACAAAATTAGCCTGGGATAGGTTCTTAAATATTTTATATGTAACAAAAAATCAAGATGTCAGATTCTTATAAATATATATTAACAATTATAATTTAATATATTAACAATAAATATATATAACATATAGGTATTAACAATAATCTAGATTTACCATATTACTTTAATGATTAATTTAATCCCTACTGTAATTAAGCACTAGTGTATTAAGCATGTACTTAAGATCTAAATGCACTGTACAGTAAAAATATACAGTTCTTTAGAACTGTAACCAGTTATTGACTTTAAATTGTTTGGTATTGACTTTGTTTAACACTTTGCTACAGAGGTATAATTATTATAAATTAATTTTTTGACATAAGAACCTATTTCGAATATCAGGCTCAAACAGCTTGTTAAGGGGCAAAAATTCTTAGTTTCAGCCAGTAGGTTCTTATACTGTAATGGAACATTCTTGTTAGTGGATTTTTACTGTATAAAAGACTAGACTAAAATAATGGGTAAGTTCAAAATGTTACTTAAAAAAGGGTCACTAAATTACACCCCTTGATTCTGAGCTGACAGTACAAGTTTCATCATGAATAATAAAGAAATAAATGATTAATTATTACTTTACCAAGGGTTACAACAGGTATATTATCATCAGGTACTGCAATCACACAGAGGTTGGAACTAGGTACATGCAAGCTGGAATTGTTGCTTTCATTTTTAATAACAGGTATACAAGAATGGTTGCTCAATTCATTTCCATCAACACCAGGGTGGGGATTACTGTCGTTTTCACGAGCATTTACAACAGAATTGCTGCTTTTACTAACTGTTTCAGTTGAACAGTTCACACTAATGCCTATAAAAACATAAAATTTCAATCTAGATTTAACTTTGAATGTCATCTGAAATGCAACATGTACTGACTGTAATTATTATAGTAATGTCACACACAGCAAGATAGTTCACACAGTGTGAAAATCTGTGTGCTAATTGCTAAATAAAGAAATAAATATGCTGTCTTCCCTTGCAACAAAATGAACATTGAAGGTGAATGTGATGATACACATAGAATAAAGGCAGAATATCTTTGGTCCTAAAAATTCAGTTGTTCTGCATATGGCCTTAGGAAGCAGGAGAGAGGGGACACAGGTTGCACGGCCAACCACCTGCCATTTGCCAGAAATAGGGGGCTAATATATATGCTGTAGATTTCAAAATATTTTGGGCGCAAGTGGCACTTGCTCATACATAATTGGCAAAGGCAATAAAGGTAGACTAAAAGCATCTTGTTTATGATCATAATATTTTGTTGTAAAACTGATCTCAAAAATTAAGAAAATTGTGTTTCAGAGAGTGGAAAAATCAAATATTTTCTGGAGCACATGATCCCCCACCCCGTAGAGTGTTATCACAACTTCGGCACTCAACAAGCCCCCTAATATGAAACATCTTCCCATGGCCTTGGTTTTTCACAATTCGTCCGGATAAATTGTGGGGATGAAATATGGGAGAAGATTGCATTTTTACTATATTGTAATACAGGTCTGTTGGTGGAAAAGTCCTAGAAAATAGCCCTGACTAGCCTGCAAATCAGGCGATGGGGGATTTGGACATGGGAGGGAGAGGAAGGAGCCCTCTTGCATAACCCCCTACAAAAAATCCCCCAGCACCTGCTACGCAGGCTATACACACCGACTAATGCATTAACTTATAATAGGAAAAACAGTTTGGCTAATTTAAAGCATTTCTAATCTAACAGAAGTGTTACTTACTGTTGTCCTGGCTTGTAGTCACAACTGCAAGGTCTAAACTGGATTCTAATAACTATTAAATGGAAAATATATAATGTCCTTTTAGAGTCGTAGTATAACTTTAGTTCAGTTCAGTTTTGATCAATTCAATAACCAATATTAATTCTGTCATGGGATTTCCTTTTCATTACTATGGTGTTTTGTTCTCAACTTCTCATTAATTTGTGAGATATTAAGATGTAAATTTTTAAGAGTCTGTATATATATATACTGTATCTTAAAAATAAAATTCATTACCAACTCAAAACCTTCATCACATCACTTTATGTCATGTACTAGCAACAACAAAGACAAAGACAAAAACAACAACAACAACAACAACAACAACAACAACAACAGCAAATATAGTACCTGATTGATAGTATGACTATCCTCATTGTCATCAATATCATCCAAGAATTTCATCGATTCTGAAAATACTGCATCGAAGTATTCCCCAGTCTTACAGAGGTACAACGTTATCCGTGCGTACGCTTTTCCAAGTTCCTCCTTGTATCTCTGAAGAGTAAAAACTTCAGTGCTTCCTGGTAGAAATTTAACTTCAGTTCGATCTGGATAAACCAGAGTAAACCGATTTGGGTCTCCATAAATATCCTTATTGAACTTAAGCATCTTTTCCACGCTCCTCTTGTGTAGTTCAATACTGCTAATTGTTGGAAAAACCTTGAGTGGCAGAGTTGACCCACGAACAATTTTCAAGTCTCCCTCTCGGAACTTCATAAAACCAATTTGGATGTTCACCTCAGAAACCTTGTTCTCGCTCTTTGCTCCTGAACTCCCTTTCTTATTCTTAAACCAGCCCGTTCGTTCTTTTTGTTTCTTCTCCCTGAATTGTTCGAAGGTGACGGAAGACACGGAATCGGAATGGCCGGAAGGCTGTGAACTGGGCTGTGAACCGGGCTGAGGTCGTTTTCTGGATGTGGTTGCAGTACTACTTCCTACCACCAATGTCACCAAACATCCAGAGCCACACTCGTGGCAGAATTTAGCTTCTTTGCAGACTTCATAACCACATTTTGAACAATACATGGTGCTACCATAGTTAACTGTAACTCCGCAAGTGCCCGCAAGCAGAATTGGCTTGCCAGCGGGAAACAGCGGACTCTTTCTTATTTGCAGCGACTCTTTTTTATTTGCAGCGATTGTTTCTTATTTGCAGCGACTCTTTTTTATTTGCAGCGATTGTTTCTTATTTGCAGCGATTGTTTCTTATTTGCAGCGATTGTTTCTTATTTGCAGCGATTGTTTCTTATTTGCAGCGATTGTTTCTTATTTGCAGCGATTATTTTGTTTTTTATTTGCAGCGATTGTTTCTTATTTGCAGCGACTCTTTCTTATTTGCAGCGATTGTTTCTTATTTGCAGCGATTATTTTGTTTTTTATTTGCAGCGATTGTTTCTTATTTGCAGCGACTCTTTTTTATTTGCAGCGATTGTTTCTTATTTGCAGCGATTGTTTTTTATTTGCAGCGATTGTTTCTTATTTGCAGCGATTGTTTCTTATTTGCAGCGATTGTTTTTTATTTGCAGCGATTGTTTCTTATTTGCAGCGATTGTTTCTTATTCGCAGCGATTGTTTTATTTGCAGCGTGTCCCTTGTCGGCCATCGTACAAATGAACCAAACCTGTTTTTCGCCATATTAATTACTGTTCACCTGGCTGGAGTTTACTTGCTTTCAACATGGCGGCCGGGATGCGCGGAGCGACATGCGCGAGGACAAAAACTTCAAAGGTTCCGACGCGAGTGGACCTTCTGCTCAATACGTACTTATTCTGTGGTCTCGTTCACTAGTCTACTAATTTAGTCAACAATGATGCAATAATTGCCATTTCGCGACCCGACAAAATAGTAAAAATAAGACTCGTGCTCCCCACAGGGGGCCCGAATAATAATAAACATACTGTACATGCAATTCCAAAATTTGTACTGCCACTTACTATTCTACAGTATTATATTTAAAAGAACAAATGGTATATATTTTAAACTGCTTGGATTTAATTCCAACTGTCAAAATATTCACGCCGGGCTAGAACACCCGGATATTCGGCCACTTAATTTTAAAAAGCTGCCCGCGCTTGCGGGTGGACTTCGGGCAGAAATCTTAAATCTAACAAAATGGCGTCGTTAATTGTTGGTTTGCATGACCTCGTAAATGATTATTTTAAAGGTGCGAAAAAACAAAGATATTGCTGGGAAAATATGTTCCGAAGTTCTCACTCGGTCTAAGGAAGTAGTTAAGAAATACATTTGGGAAGGAGAGGACGTTTGTATGTTTTATGTTGCTCCAATGTACCCAATTTTATCAAGAGAATTGCTGCGCTGGAACAAAATTGTCCATAGGAGAATGAAGGCTGTAACATCGTTAGCTCGTCCATGGAAAATTTTTTTTATCCGAAACATGGCTCAAGAAGTGTTCGATTTGCTGAAGCAAACAGTTTTGAAGGGCAATTATGGCACGGTTGCAAAGAGTACGCGTTGTGTCGATAACCTCCATGTACCACTTGCTACTGTTTGGATTTTGCATGTTGTCAACAAAAGTAGTCCCACTTTGCAAGAGGAAGATATTTTTTTTAAACGTATGAAAGATGGCTCGTTCTGTAAAGGAATTATTTTACCGGACAACGTATTCGAAATCCCAAGAAACAATCAAGGTCACAATCTGCTATGGATTTTGGAATGGATCTGGGGTGCCTCAGCATATTTTGTAGTAAACCATATATTATTGTGCACCATAAAACTCTTTGAACAGAGCCTTCAAGTGGCCACTGTACACTTTTGGCTGAGTGATTCTCGGTTTTGAAGTATTAACTATGTGGAAATGCAAGATCTAGTCAGATGAATTGTCACCACCCCACCTCACCTTGGGCATACCTGGGGCATTTTCTTTATACTTGTGCAAAACAAGATTGTCCCCTTTTAATTAGCTGGTGTGAACAAAGTGATTGTCTCCCACTCTTCAGAAGGTATACCCAAGGTCTGTGTGCGGGGGGGGGGGGGGGGGGGGGGGGGTGGATGGTGTTTCAAGTGACTATAGCATTCAAAATAATTACAGTGTCAGACACCATCTTCCTATAAAAATAATTTCGGTAGGTTCATGTCGGCCAGACAATAGTGAAATCAAACAACATTCCAAGCAGCCCTTTGTCAAAGTATAACAGCAATCCTTGAGGGACATTTCTCCAATTATTAATTGTTTTCACTATTTTTCAGGCTGACATGAACCTACCAAGATTCTTATTGTTAAAAATAGTTGTTTTTATTGTATTTGTTGACATTTCAATGTTCGTTGTCGAACAGTCAAGACTCATGGAATAATTCCATTGGGTTTTACTACACGCATTTGATGGTGGTTTTAGAGATGTTATGCTATCATCAGGAATTATGCCCACCATACTGTAGAAACATTGAGATGAGTCATGCCATGACACAAGCTACAGTAGGTCTGTTTTATCTTGGAAAATGAACATGATTCTTCATGCAAAGATAACATTTATTAATATATTTAATAAATATAATTAAACATCAAATAGATATTTATGGTATTTACAACAATGCAACATATAAAAGCTGCTGCTAGTCATTTCATATAATCATATGCAAACCAACAATCAGCAATGCCATTTTGTTAGATTTAAGATTTCTTCCCAAATATCTGCTACGTCTGTGCGGCTGCTAGGTCTGTGCTGGAAAATATCATTGGCTACAAATGAGTGTTACAGTCTATCGTTTTATCACATCTTCCGGCCAGCTGTTTTTCTTTTGTCGAAATATTTAATAACAAAATATGGGTGTTAAACCAATACTGATCTACATGAGCCAATAATACTTTGGAACACAAAGTTTCCTAGAGCTGTTCAAACTTAACAACATGTCAACAACTAACTGAACATATGCTTAATAGCTATTAGTTTCCCTGTGTAATCAGTGTATTTTCTAAGACTCCAGATATAGAGCTCCTAGCAATTGCCTAATACATAGGTGAAGAACAAATAGCACACTCTCTAACTTGTTGATCCAAAGGAAAACCACAGTAGCAGAATGTATCTAAGACTATTTCCTTAGGTATGTAACAGTGCTCATGCTTTGTATAGTTACAATAAGTGGGGTCTTGCTTGCGAATCCATATATTGGTAATGAAATCATGCCGCAAAACCATGGCCCACCTGGTATAGATTTGGTCGAGTGTTTAGCAAATTGCGAAAGCCGAACATGTTTTGCCTCCCTCCCCTGCATACTATTAATGCCTAAACCCATTCCATATCTATAAAACAGGACTTTTAAATGTGCTGGTATGGCATAGCCTATGGTCCATACTGTTGGTGTTACTGACCTTAACATGAGTGAATATATGTTAAAGAAATGGCCAGGCGCCTGTTTATATTACTGATTTGCTGACTAAATACAAACCTACTCGTCGTTTGAGATCATCTGACCGAAATCTGCTACTCGAGCCAAAATCCAAAACGGTGACTCATGGAGACAGAGCATTCTCGGTTGCAGCACCAAAACTGTGGAATTCATTACCACAGAAAATTAGAAGCTTTGAAATGTTAAGTAGTTTCAAGTCTGCAGTTAAGACTTTTCTTTTTTAAAATTAATAGTTATTGTTCATAGTGTTAATATATGTAGTAGGCTTTATCTTATAATGAAACTGCAATTAGTTTTAAAAGTAACTTTAAGAATATATATATTGTTGTAAGAACATTGAGACTATTGTATAATGCTCCTAATACGTCTTTATTATTATTATTATTATATGTTTTGAAAATTTAAACATTCAAAACATTACACATCTTCAAATTTTCCAAAATCTCTCTGTTAAGTATTTCAAAATGTGTCTATTAGATTTCGGAGCTTGGAGAAAATACACAATACAGTGTACAATTATTTAAATTACATTAAAATTAGCGAGTTAAATCAAAAAGTTAAACGATATTAAAGTGAATGCACTGAACTGAAGGTAATGGCTATTCGTACGGTAGCCGTACGACGCTATAGTCTCTTAGAATTCAACGAAAAAGCAGGTAAATATCACCGAAAACCTAACCCTAATCCTAACCAAATTACTAACCCTAACCAAAAAAAACTATTCAGAAAAGGAAAATTAATTGCTCAACACAGACCGGTGAGTCGCCGTGACAATGTACTATTATTAGCCGTTGTTTGAGAATACTAATGTATTTACCTTTTACTTGTTCCTGTCTTTTATTATCTTGTCCTTCAACACTACACTTTCGGCTTGAAATCAGCTGATAATGTCTATAGTAATGTTTGTTATAAAACAAACATTACTGCATCCGATGATTTTGTGAGGAAATGGCTGGTATAACTTTCGCCGTCGGCGAATGGCGGCTTCTTCCGGAAAGCGGTTTGTCGCGCTGGCGTCAATTTAAATTTAAATTACGCCAAATTTAACGCAAAAAAACCCGTTTCAATACCGTTTCAATTTTTGCATTCGCAATCATGTGACGGTTGCAATTGAAATATTAATTCGAATGCAGAGGTCTACCAATCAGCTTCTGTCTATATCTAGTTACCAGGGCCAAAAACCAGGGACTAAACACTGTTGTGAGAGATATTGTACGTGAAAAAACGTGAAAAATGGGGTTTTTAAGAACGAAAGGTTTGAACGTTCAGCAGCACCGTGCCAGAGAGGAATTACGAAGAGTGGATCCAGAAGGTGTGCTTTTGAGAGCCATCGAACTCAATATTATTAAACGACGTCCATATCGTGTACCCTCTCCTTTGTCGCTTTGGCACATTGACGGCAATCACAAGCTAATCAGGTACAGTAAGCTAGAAAACTGAAAATACAAACAGTATTTTAGTAATTTATTAAAAGAAATTGCTGATGAAATTCTAGTTGAAACTTATATCTCATTTATTATCAAGTAACAAAGTTTCCCCCTCTAATTCTTAGATGGCGTTTTGTTATCCATGGCGGGATAGATGGATATAGCAGAAAAATAGTTTTCTTGAAGTGCAATGTTAAAAATTGTGCAAGTACTGTTCTGGATGCATTCCTTTCTGCAGTTGACAGACATATGGCCTCCCATCCCGTGTCCGTTGCGATAAGGGTGGAGAAAATGTTGCTTGCTCAGTATATGTTAAGCCATACACAGCGAGGACCTGGGAGAGGAAGCATGATCACTGGTAAAAGTGTGCACAACCAGAGAATAGAGCGCCTCTGGAGAGATCTATTATGTGGCTGTGTGCCATATTATCATCTGTTTTATGGTCTTGAAAACAGTGGGTTGTTAAATCCTAATTGTGAAATAGACTTATTCTCATGCTTACATTATGTTTATCTACAGTACTGCCTAGAAATAACCTAACACTGCGGTTTCTGTCATTTAGCGGTGAGGTTGCGGTGGATTAGCGGTGAGGTTGCGGTCGACAAAACCAACCGCATGAGAAAAACTACGTCGACTAAACACGTCGGGTTCCGACCTTGTCCGACTATTCAGTAATGCGGGTGTGTCAATAACAGTATGACAGTGTGCCGTCCAAAATCAAATATTACTCTCGGTGTAAAAAGTAGAGTGATGTGTAAACAGCGGACTTTTGATTTGTGAAACCAAGCAGTGAGTTTGTGATTATTATGAATGAATGAATAGTTTTCGCGTGAGCTATAATCTCCTTGAAAGATTTTGCGTTAAAGACACAGTGATCGGCGTTTGGAATATGGTTTGGAGTTGTAGTTTGTGGCAAATGGCACCATCAAGGTCCAAAATCAGGATCTGTCGGTTTCAGTTTACTTTCAGACGATTAGAAGTTCCACATTGTGTCATTCTTTTCTCGGTGATCAGTTTTAGATTTGGAACTAAGCATATAAATGTCGAATGCCAACGAACTTCCGAACGCGCGTTTAAAACCCCGTGACGTACGCGTTTGGAACGGAGGTAACTGCATGTGGTCGGTTTCGCTAAACCTAGAGTCAATTCGCCACACACATAAAGTTAGTTCGCTACACACATCTGCCACGCAGGCTACTACACACATTGAGTCAGTTCGCTACACACATAAACGGAAAGCGGAATATATTATATCACCGAAAGCGCGTTGGCGATGCCGATGGACGGCATCTCTGAGTCACACTTATTATTATTATATATTATTACTTATTGTTGTATAGCAGCTATTTCAACAAAAACCGCTTTAAATTAGCTTGACAAAAGACTAGTATTTGAATAGGTATTGTTCGAGAGCATTAATGGCAGCGCGCCGAATTGGCGATGGACGGCATCTCTGTGAGTCCTCGCGGGCACAGAATAATAATCAAATGCCGGTGGATTTGACACTGGCACTATTAAACGTGCACTTTTCAGTAATGAAAAAACGCGAATGGTGTGCATATAGTATAGTGCATTATAAAATAACATGTACACAACAAGCGCTCTGATTGGTTAATACCCGTGTTTGGATAAGAGTATCCAACACGGAAAACCATTAGGTATTTCTTTATTGACAAACTGGGGAGTTGTGATTATCATGTTTAACAATGAAGCAATTTTCGCGAATGGCCAAACCGCCAAAGTCGATTTTAATAACAATAGTTTCAGATTTTTTGCTGTGCGAAGTTACTCCGGAACATCCGACGCACGCGTTTAAAAGAAAACTGAACCGACAGTAAAGTGAAAAGGTGATGAACTGCCAAATGGCAACGAAATACTGACATTTCTGCGAGCGGAGCCCTATAGATCAGAGTAATTACTGAAAGCCTCCGCACACACATAAATTAGTCATTTCGCTACACACACTAAGTCAGTTCGCTACAACTCATCATTTATTCAAAAACAATCAACTTGATTTGTTTAATACGTATTTACTAAACAGATCACCTCAAATACAATGACAGTGCAAGAGCGTCACACCGTTCTTATTCATAGCACTACATGTATAATATCATAAAACTAGAAATACGTTATACGCAACACCCCTCGCCCGCTTACTGTTTGAAACTTTTATAGCATAGTTGCTAATTTACTACTATAATACAGTACTGTAGTTATGCGCTTTGTCCCAGTGATGTCATCAGCGTTCAATAATTTTTGTTTTGGACACCTCCGTTCAATAATTCACAGTATTCGACAGAATTGTGAAACAGTGTTGAGATGAACTGGTACTTTGTGTTAGGTATGCAAAATGTAGCAACATTTCATTGGTCTGCAGATTACACCAGTCACAAGTGATTGATGTGGCGACGCGGCCGGGCCCCTTGCAAGGTCCAGGCTATTTTGCCCCCTTCTCACCGACCTTGTGATTCATGAAATAATCAACTCAGTAGTTAGTATAAAAAGACACCAATCCTAGGGTTTCTATTAACCGATCAGTTTCATGTCCAGACTTAGGAAAGGTCAGTTTCTCTGCCCTGCATTGAGACCTCAAGAGCATCTATCCTCACCAACAATCGGGATAGAATCCCTAATACTGTATTAAAACCAAATTGATGCCTATACATTTGCACTTTTTGCACCCCTAGACATTTCAATGATAAAGAGAATGCACTTTCTTCCTTCATTCTTTAACAGTCTTTGGTACCATGTTAGTTAATAAATGTCTTGAAGGCATTTTACCACCATTTCTAAAGAACTATTTTAATCTCAATGAATTTGTTCATTGCATGCATGTAAGAGCATTATCTAATATCTATTGCCTTAATTGACAATACTACATTTGTAGGATTTATACAACTTTCAAGTTATAATTAGTTTTTGTAACATATTGTAATGCATATATATGAATATGTGTAATAAATTTATATTTGTAATAAATAATAATTGTAATTTGTTAGGAAACAGGACCCGTCAATAGTAAATACCAGTGTTAGCATTGAACAGGCTATCCTGTATTTCTAGTTAGTATTATTAATAGTGCCTAAACTTTTCCCAATCCCAGAATGTATATAGTACAACTCTCTCAGTTATTAAGTATTTCAAAATTTGTCTAAAGATTTCTGAACAATCACAATTGTCAATGCAGACTATATACAAGTTACAACTAACAAACAATAACATGACATGGTTGTTTTATTGAAGATAAAATATTGTTCAACGTACTGTACATTGTAGGCAGAAATACAGATCTTTTAAAGGTTGGTGCACTGCCAAAATAGTGTGTAACAGGTCTCAGACATTCAACGTTTCGAGCGAAAGCCCTTCGTCATTCAAGACAATCAAAGAGTTTATACTGTACGATTATAAACGATAAAGTAGTGTCTAGTGAAGGCAGTGGCTATTCGTACGGTAGCAGTATTAAAGGCGGTAGTCTTTTATAATTCAACGAAATGCTAACCTAATAACCTAACCAAATTACCAATAATGTTTATCGAACTCGACCGGAAATCAACGCCTTGTTTATCTCCTATCTTACAAATATATAGACAGTTAAAATAAAAGGGCCTTCGCTCAACACAGACTCACAGTGTACTATCCTTGAATACTGAGAATACTAATTTATTTACCTGTATTCCGTGTCCGAGCAATTAAGTACCATAGGCATAGATGAATATTACAAAATAAAACTTGCTTGTCCGTCAACACTACATTCCACAGTTTCGGCATTTTGGTCGCCTTTGGCTTTGTTTGCTTTCAACCTTCTTGTTTCCCTTCTCTTCGCGAGCCGAACTTCGCGTTGTTCTGGAGTTTGTTCTCGCGATTTTCGACGCCTTTGTTCACAATCTTTCGACCTTGTTGATGTATTCTTACCTGTTGTTGGTTTCGTTTTCCCGCGGGCAATATCGGATGGTCTTACTTCATGTCCACTTTCGTTCTCCTCTGCTCGTGTGCTTGAACGTTCAACCTGCCATTCGTTGTTTAAATCACTCATTTCACTTTTTTCCAGTTTCCAATACTGTTTAAAATTCACAAACAGTATTAAAAGTCGCTTCTGAAATATATTTTTAAAAACGATAACACAAAATGTTCCCGGCTCACGACCTAGATAAATATCCTTGTAGATCCATAAATATCCTTGTTTAGCTATTTTCTTCCCCGTGAGATCCGTTCCTCGTCATGAAACCAAAAAACGTACGGTCCACGGTTGATGGATACCGATATATATACACGGGACAAACTTTTTCTGAAACTATTGACAGACCAGACGACCAGACGACCGGACATTGTACACGACCGGACATTGAACCACCCCGTCAAGATTATCACCCTCGCCCCAGCGCCTTCGGCGCTGGACGGCGCTTCGCGCCGTCCGGGCGAGGGGATTAATAAGCATGGTTGAACCTAATGTTTGGCACATGAGAAGTTCGACGATTGAAACGGGTCATTGTTCAGTTTGCTAGTGATATTGCCAGTGATATGCACGTGCATATTGTTCGATTTGGACACCAGTCTCGTCCGTAAAAAATGACTTCCTCGAACGCGTCTTTTACCGCTAAGGCATTCAAACAGAACAAGAGCCTCTTTATTTGGTTTGGCTCTCGAACAAACTGGCAATAACACGAATTTTCTCGCGTCTGACTCGACGAAAAATAGAGTGAGACATCAACGGCGCATTCATCCACCAGTTTGATATTTATTTTCAGCAGATGTTAATTCGTCATTCGCTTTCATTGTTTCCTCGATGAACTTCAAATGTTCCTTTTTCAAAAGCGGTTTAATTTCTTCAACTACGTGGCGCAACTCGTAGATTCCCACCATTTCGTCGATACCGAGAAAGCATATAAAATTTAAAGCCGATCTCGATGTTTGAATTCAAGGATGTTCGCGATTTTTGTTATCGGAACTGATGAAGACCAAAGCGAAACAATTCGTTCCCTGGCGTATTGCGATAATTTTTCCATTATTTACGAAACGATGGAGTGAACCTTATGGTATGACGCATTTTTCTCAAATGGCCAAAGGACGCCAAACTTCGGTGGAGGCTATTTCAGATACCTTGAAGCAGATCCGCCCCAGTACTTTCATTATTTTACACGGCCATGATTTGAATATGCGCTAAGATCGCCGGGCGGCTGATTTGAATACGCGCTAAGATGGAAGAGAACGTTGAACCTACACCGCGAGTAAATATTCACCATATTATTGATGAAAAAAATCCATTTTATGGCTACGTCGACATAACAGAAGAAGTTGTGTATTAACTCATGTATAAACGATTTTCATTATTATAAATTAACTATGGTTGCACAATTCCAGAATATAAATCGAGGAGCAGTTTTACGTCAGCTTCATTTTGCTTTTCCTTTAGTACTCCAGTTTTTCTATATTTTGCGCTATACATATCACTCGAAAGCCACGAGCAATGGCCTTCGCTTGAAAAGATGGGAAATGTTTCGGCAATGCAACGCAGTCGGTAAACCAACCTTACTATTGATTGGCTGATAAGAGGCGTTAAAACCAACAGTCCAAATCCTCGCCATTATAATATCAGTCTCTGAATTCACGCATATTTACCACAGATTATCTTCATCCTTTAATATTCTCTGCTGTGTTGAGTGTGTATGGCATATATAGGTCCTTAGTAAGCCCAGATTTCCATCTTTTTCTGTCTTATTTATCCACTTAGACGATTTGGAAACAAATTATATAAATTGTAGATTTTGATATCCCTCACAGCCTGCTAGTAGGAAAATTGGCCGTGTAAAATAATGAAAACACTGGGGCGGATCTGCTTCAAGGTATCTGAAATAGCCTCCACCCACACTTCGGAAAAAGCTACTCGTTCCGGAACGTGTCGTATAATTTCCGACGTGTGAACCGCGCTTGCTTGCGGAAGGTTAAACCTAGGTTAGACCTAGGTTTTCGTTAGGTTACTTCTAGGCAGTACTGTACATCTCATTGCCTTAGTGTATATCATGTTTCTTATGTCGTTTTTAGTACCTTTTAATAATTAGTTATCCATTCACAAATTTGATTAATAATGCATCAACAGTAGCAAATGTATTCAAGTAATTTAATAATAAAATTCAAGTAATTGTTTTTGAACAAAATCTCATAGTGTTATTGTCATTAATTTTTACTGTTGGACAGCATTCCAGGAGACGGGTCCTAATTAGAAAACAGCACCATCAATACTATCTTCACCCAGTAATGGTATGTTGATCTCATGGCAGCTGCTGCCACTACCAGTCTCTAGCATGCCAAATAATATTATTTCTGACTGCATGAGATGATGGAGGGTGGTACAAATAGTGGTACTGGTCATCACTAAAATGTTCATTTAGTTATGGAGCAAAATAAAAGTTCAAATCCCGTCCCCATAGCTCTCTACATTTGCGTATACAGGACATCATTGTGGTTCTCATTACCTATTCCAAAACTTAAAAATAACTAATACATGTATAACAAGGATAACTAGTATAACTAAGATAACAAGTATAACTAAAGATAACTAATATAACTAGAATAACTAAGATAACTAAGATACAATAACTGAGATAACTTTGAAGATAACTAAGATTACTATGCAAGTAGTATAACTAAGATAACTAGTATAACTATAAGATAACTAAGATAACTAGTATAACTGAGATAACTACATGTAAGATACAGTAACTACCTGTAAGGATAACTGAGATAACTAATATAACTAAGATAACTAGTATAACTAAGATAACTAGTATAAATGAGATAACTAATATACCTGTAACTAAGATAACAAGAATAACTAATATAACTTTATAAGATAACTAGTATAACAGAGACAACTAATATAACTATAATGTAACTAAGATACTGTAACTATAGTATAACTAAGATAACTAGTATAACTACAGTACTCGTCTAAATCCTGTGCCTTAGATCCTGTACCTACACATCTACTAAAGGAATCTCTTGACGTGTTAGCTGCCCCAATTACTGACATTATCAATTCATCTTTATCCTCAGGAGTATTTCCTCTGTCACTTAAGAAAGGTCTCATCTGCCCATCTATTAAAAAACCTACTAGTGATAAAGAGCAATTCCCTAACTATAGACCTATTACTAACGTGGCTTTCTTGTCAAAAGTATTAGAGCGGAATGCTGCCAGACAGACAACAGACTATCTTATTGAGAATAACCTCCTTGAAAAAATGCAATCTGCTTATAGACTCTTTCATAGTACAGAGACAGCAGTTCTGCGTGTTTTCAATGACATCCTTAATGCACTTGATGAAAATCAGGAAGTAGTGTTGGTACTGTTGGACTTATCATCTGCGTTCGACACCATTGACCACACTGTTCTATTGGAGAGACTTAAACATCGTTATGGGTTTAGTGGAACTGTACTAGCCTGGTATCGCTCATACTTTCTGATCGGGTACAGTCAGTTATGCATGGTGAAGAATACGCATTCCTCAAATAAACCATTGCAATATGGTGTACCTCAGGGTTCTGTACTGGGTCCACTTCTGTTTTCACTCTTCTTTGCGCCATTGGAAGATGTGATCAAAGCCCACGGCCTTGATTGCATAATGTACGCTGATGACACACAGCTGTATATGCCTATAAAATCTCCATGTGATCGACCTGCTGCTCTAGCTAAACTTGAGTTATGTATTAAGGACATCACCATCTGGTGTACTATGGTCTTATATGCAATCCAAGTAAAACCGAGATTGTCCATCTATCATCACGTTTTATGCATTGCGAACCAATGCCAGAAATATGTGTCAATGATGTGATAATCCAACCGGCTCCGGTTGCACGTGATCTCGGTGTTGCTGTTTATAGACATTTAAAATTAAATACTCATGTAAATAACATTTGTAAATCGGCCACTTTGGCTATCAGAAATATTGGCAAGATCAGGAAATATTTGAGTAAAAAGAACTGTGAGAAGTTGGTGCATGCATTCATAACATCAAAACTTGACAGCTGTAATAGCATCCTATATGGCTTACCAGATACTGAATTGAGCAAGTTACAGCGAATTCAAAATACAGCTGCTAGACTTGTTGCAGGGGTTAAAAAATCGGAGCATATCTCCCCTGCGCTACGTAATCTTCACTGGTTGCCGGTGAAATCACGGATTGTTTTTAAGATACTAATAATTACTTTCAAGGCTTTGCATGGCCAGGCGCCTGTTTATATTACTGATTTGCTAACTAAATATAAAACCTACTCGTACTTTGAGATCATCTGACCAAAATCTGCTACTCGAGCCAAAATCCAAAACGGTGACTCATGGAGACAGAGCATTCTCGGTTGCAGCCCCAAAACTGTGGAATTCATTACCACAGGAAATTAGAAGCTTTGAAATGTTAAGTAATTTTAAGTCTGCAGTTAAGACTTTTCTTTTTTTAAATTAATAATTAATAGTTATTGTTCATAGTGTTAATATATGTATAGTAGGCTTTATCTTACAATGAAACTGTAATTAGTTTTAAAAGTAACTTTAAGAATATATATATTGTTGTAAGAGCATTGAGACTATTGTATAATGCTCCTAATACGTCTTTATTATTATTATTATTATTATAACTAATATAACTAAAATAACTAGTATAACTAATATACAGTAACTAGTATAACTAATAACTAAGATAACCCGACAACCCTATAGAAGTGTTGACGTAGATGGCCCTGCATAGTGGGCAAGGTGGGGATAATCAGGACAATAAGGAAGACTACGTACCTCATTTGGTGACGGATACATGAAACACCAACTGACCTGGTAACTAATGATGCAACTCACATATACCTGTATACTATATTACCAACTAATAAACACCCTCATGCAGTGACAATTTGTATTTGACGAAGTCCAAGCTATACTACAAAGATTGAGAACAAACCTTTTACCTACAACGGCCCTTCCACCCTATGCTCATGGCATGACGAGTTGGACTTTCCAAAACAAACAACACTTTGGTAAGCAATCACTTTTTTCTTTCCTTACAGTTACTCAGTTTCACACATATTTTGTTTACTCCACACATTATTTATTTTCCAACAAAAAAAAGCATCAACTGCCAACCCGATACCCTGCTGAAGAGACCAATAAAGGTCAAAATGCGTACATGGTTATCCCGCATGTTATATATGCTATACAATATACAATTATAGACATCTTTACTCTCTGTTTCTGTTTTACACCGCCAAATGGAAGTGTTGGGCGAATTAATGGCCGGAATCGATTCGTGTGACAGGTTATTGATGAAAACAATCCGCTTTATGGTTACCGTACAAAGAAGACAAAGGCATTTGAAACTGCTGGTATACTGTAAGTCCACGTGCGTGGAGAATTTCAATTGCTCTACCTAGTAAACTACTATGATGCACTTTGCAGTACCTCAAAAACATAGAATCAATCCATTATGCAGTGTTTACATATCCTTTCTTATTCACATCATTACATGCTTAACCTCTTTACACAGGCATTTGGGACTGCTGGTATACTGTACCTAGTCTAAAACTACTCTAGGATATATATGCACTATAAATAGGGCATATTCATATTCAAATAGTCTATACAGTATTCATATCTTCAGTTCAAATATATATGGCATGCAGTTCATATGTAGTTCAAATTTATCAGTATAGCACTTTAATATTTTTGTTCTCGACATTTGCTTGTTAGAGTGTTTATATATATATATCGTTTCTTATTCACATCATCACATGTTTACTTTACTCTCTTCTGAAAGTAAAACTCTTGAAGCATTCTCACTGGACCCTGGTAGCAGTCTGATTTTTAACTTTGACTTCAAAACATAAATTTGTTAGTTTTAAATGTTTCACATGTGCACTGTATGGAACTGACTATTGATCAGGATGTAATGATTGACAATAAAAGTTAGCTGCTGCTTTTGGATCTGTACAATTCACATTGAGACATAGTTGCCAGTGGTATCACTATAAACAACATCTTGTGCACTCTGCTCTGTCCTCATGTACAGTGGCTTTGCATAGTGGGCATTTGGACAATTCAATGTATGGCAAAACAGAACATAATTTCAGGCAGCTGTTGTTCATGTTGACATCCACAACTTGAATTGGTGATCAACATGTATGATCTTTCTTTGTTGCATATCAACACCAACTAGGGTCCAGTGACAACCACTTAATTGGGTCCTGGGAACAATAATGAAGTTCCATGTTGCAATATTCTCATCTTTCCATAGTCCATCACTTGGCAATGTTTTTTGTGAAAGCAGCATTGATGCAGATGCAGCATATAACATACTTGGAGATACTAACATCTTTTGTAGGCACCAGAAAAATGAAATGACCAACCGGATGGATTAAGCTTTATTCACATCTAAGGTGGATCTCTAGACAACAATGGTTCCAGAAATTTCAGCTGTAACAGCAATACACAATGCTGGCCATTTTTTTACTACTATGGCTGTCAGTTGGCATCTTGTCCTTCTGAAAGTATGTGAATTAAGTTAACAAACAAAGTAAAACTTGTGTTGGAATTATGTGCATCCTACTTGCTTGGTATACCAGATACCATGAATTGTGGGCTAGCTGTGCATTCATAATCTTTTCTAATGACATCTTTGTTTTGTAAAACTTCTTCATCATCTGTGCCTTATATTCAACCCATGTTGCACCAGTTTTTTCAAGATTACTTATGGAAGCTGATTCTGTACAGTACATAGTTTTTCTTTTTTGCAAGCATGGATTTTGATTTGGGTAGACAGCATGATTCCTGAAACATTGTTACTTTCAGCTTCTAAGTCATGCAATCAAAATATGATGCAGTAAGCTATTTATGACCAGATCTGTGGTAGCTGCCTGTAGAGATGTTCTGGATTGCCATACATTGAAGTGTCCAAATGCCAACTGTGCAAAGCCACTGTAGATGAGGGCATAGTAGCATGCACAAGATGTTGTCAGTGAATACCATTGGCAATGTCTCAATATGAATTGTAAAAAAGTTGCAGTTAACTTTTACATCCTGATCAATAGTCAGTTTACTCCAAACAGTGCACATGTGAAACATTTAAAACTAACAAATTTATGTTTTGAAGTCAAAGTTTAAAATCAGACTGCTACCAGTGAGAATGCTTCAAGAGTTTTACTTTCAGAAGAGAGTAAAGTAAACATGTGATGATATGAATAAGAAACGATATATATATATATATAAACACTCTAACAAGCAAATGTCGAGAACAAAAATATTAAAGTGGTACATATGGATGAACTGCATGCCATATATATTTGAACTGAATGTGAATTAGATATTATTTGAATAAGAATATGCCCTATTTATAGTGCATATATATCCTAGAGTAGTTTTAGACTAGGTACAGTATACCAGCAGTCCCAAATGCCTGTGTAAAGAGGTTAAGCATGTAATGATGTGAATAAGAAAGGATATGTAAACACTGCATAATGGATTGATTCTATGTTTTTGAGGTACTGCAAAGTGCATCATAGAGTAGTTTACTAGGTAGAGCAGTTGAAATTCTCCACGCACGTGGACTTACAGTATACCAGCAGTTTCAAATGCCTTTGTCTTCTTTGTACGGTAACCATAAAGCGGATTGTTTTCATCAATAACCTGTCACACGAATCGATTCCGGCCATTAATTCGCCCAACACTTCCATTAATCCATTTGGCGGTGTAAAATTATAAAAGTACTTGGGCGACGCGCGCTTATTGGTTGACAGTTTCAAGGCAGCCAATCAGAATTCCATACTCGCTGCATAGCAACAGTAAAGAACATCCGCTTGAAACTTTTCATCGGACTCGAAGAGCGTACGGAGGCTGAAGAAAAGCATCAAAATTTTACATTAAAAGCTCAAAACGCGAGTGGTAACCTCCCTCACCTTCAACACAAAGGTTATTAGAAACGATCTGGCATGGTTACCTGCTTGTAACAAAAAATGCCATCAAAGTTTTTTTCGAGCGTTTTAGCTCGAGCTGGCCGGCCGTCTATCAGAAATGGTCTGAATGAAGACGAACTTCAGTAGCAAAGATTACATCTCACATAATTTTAACTCAACTGCAACAAACTGCTGTGCTGCTGAAATATACAGCAGGTGTAACGTTATGAGCGAAGGCTCTTCGTCCTTTCTACTCTCTCCTTCTCTTCGTCCTATTTTTTCCTAAGATCTTTTTTGCTTCAACTGTAAATTTTTATTGAATTGTAAATGTATTTCAAATTAATTAGTTTACTTCACATTATTAGTCCCACTGTATATATATAGTGTATTAGTTATTTCTGTTGTATTTGTAAATATTGTAGTATGTTGAGGGCCGTATGTTAGATAACCTTTATGGTTAATACGTCTTTTCCCTCATGAAAAAAGTTTTATTCATTTTATTCTATTTTTTTAGTCCTTTCTCCTCTTTGCTATGAGGAATCATGTAATACAACAGCTCTCCGTCTTGTAAAACTCTATTGTGCGGACTTGGAAGTCTCTGCGCAGGAGAGAGTCCTTCGTCAGAGAGTGAAATGTAAAGTGATATGATGGGTTTTACTCTCTATCAAAGGAGGAAGGTCGTTCACTCGAAACGTTAGACTTGGCCTAATCACTATTTAGTATTTTGACAGTACAGCAATCTTTTAATATTTTTTATTGGTATTTGAATCAGGTCTTGATTTGTTGGACTTCAGTCTGTTAATGAATACAAAGCTCTCCTTACCACTCGACTTCTCCTTGCTACTTCTACTTGACTTGGTCTCTTTCCAACAAACAATGGTCTACTATCACCTAACAGGAAAGTTAATGGTATTCATCAGGTGATCTATTCTCAGATTTTCTTTCATTAGGGGGCTATAGGCACGGGAAAGGCTCATCTTGGCTATTCTTAAGCCTGGTTTCCATTTGGTCGCCAGGATCGCAACGGTGTCATAGTGGTCGATGTAAAAGTGTGTCGATCTATCTTGTCTTTTGTCTACTACTGTATATGCAAAGTAGTCTTTACTCATTGAAGATTATAGATCGACACTCTTATGACACCGTTGTGATCATGGCGACCAAATGGAAACCAGGCTTTATTGAAATTCAAACCAATTTTATAAATGAATACATTTATTCATGAAATAGGATTAAGATGCTGTTACACGACGTATTTTAAAACTTGTCTTTCAACTGCGTTGCGTTTAGGATATAAAGTAAAGATTTTGGTTTTAGACAAAACTGCTTGAGGACCTCAAATTAAAAAAATGCATCGTCTCTCAAAAATCACCCCGCGTTCTCTTTTGAAATGTCAGTTTCTAGACTACAACACTGTAGTTATAGAGTGATGTAGCCAGGATGCAGTCACTTATGTATCAGTCAAATCCAACCATGCCCATCCCCCACCCCCCCACCCCGGGACACCGCCGGGCATTTGATACGTTGACCAATCCCGGGGGTGGGGAATTTGAACCCAAATCTTTGCTCGGGGGTCGGGCATTAGATAATACGGTAATATGAGCCTTGTTCCCTTTGGACAGCCTCAAAAGGCAGTGGGGGACAGGTGCAATTGATTTGCCACTCCCCCCATAGCATTGCTACACTAGCTTACAAAACGTGTTGTTGTTCGAGTGTGATTCGATCATAGTACTTGATTAAAATTTCAATTACAATAAATTCAATTTCTTTTAATTTTAAATATCGATTTCAAAGCTTCATCCATGACTCAGACTGCTCTTGTTTTCGAAAACATGTACGATGTGGTTTATGGCCACGCGGGAAGACTAAAGACTACCTTGACTGCGCACGTGGGACAAATTTAGCAGAATGACATACCTAGGGTTAATACCTGCCTTGTAAATAGTATTTATATATAATAATTTGATATTTGAAAACACTGAATATTGCTGTTATTGCTTTCATGTTTCACCCAGGGCCGGGGATTTGCCACATATTTTTTGCCACACCGTGGGGCATTTGCACCTGCATTTCATCCCCACTGTGGGGAATTAGCAGCATTTTGGGAAAAAATGTCAAATGCCCAGGGGTTGGCTTGAGGGGGGGGGGGGATGGGCATGATTGGATTTGACTGATACATTATGGGCACAACTTGTTCCCAGAGACTGTTCTGTGATGTTGAAGTGTTTACTAACATCCATTCCGTTCAAATGGTTTGAAAAAGTCCTTTAAAGCTTTATCTTTCGGAAACATGGGAAAGATGTCTTCAGACGATAAATATTTTCCCTACACTACTGAAGACAATAATTTCGAGACATTTTGAAACGTACACGCAACGAACTCACTATGTTTTCCTCTTTGAAATCGACTGAAGACCAAGACAAAACAAAACAAGAAAGAAGTGAAATATGGCGCTAAATTATAGAATACCCGTCCACTTTCGCTATTCGTATCTGTTGACAGTTAGTAAAAGGTTCAAATTACGGAAAGTTCATCATATTCAATTGCTTCGTTCTATTTTAAAACCCCATTTAATTTGAAACTATCAACAAGTACATACAATATAAACCTTCGACATTATATTTAATCGACTTTTATTCTTGGCCTTCATAAACGACTTACCAAGCTGTATAAAGTCAAGGGTACGCCTTTTTGCTGATGACACAGTCATTTACCTTGTTGTAAAATCTGTGGATGACTGTGTACAACTGCAGCAGGATTTATATAGTCTGGAAAAATGGGAGAAAGATTGGAAAATGTCATTTAATATTGCCAAATGCAATGTCCTCAGAATTACGAGACGACATGAGCCCATTATTTTCAATTATAAACTTCACGGTCGCTGCCTTGAAGTATTAGACACTGCCAAGTATCTTGGAGTACATCTTTCCAAAGATCTTAGATGGAATGAACATGTGAGAAACATCTCAAATAAAGCAAATAAGACACTGGGCTTTCTAAAGCGAAACCTAAGACACTGCTCTAAAATTACGAAGGAGAGGGCATATAAAGCCCTTGTCCAGCCAACAGTTGAATACTGCTCTTCTGTGTGGGATCCCTTCACAGCCAAGAACATCAAACAAGTGGAAATGGTTCAAAGGAGGGCAGCTCGTTGGGTCCTCTCGCGTTATAATCGTCAGGACAGTGTCACTGATATGATATGTTGCCTGGGTTGGAAGACATTACAATCTCGAAGAACAATCGCTCGCTTGAAAATGCTTTATAAATTCAGAAATAACTTAGCTTATATAGATAATAGTGAGCTCCAACCAGTCACCTATAGTTCCACTCGTTCATCTGGACATGCATATAAAATACCTGTTACTAAAGTGTGATTATTTTAAGTATTCTTTCTTTCCAAGGACCTTACTGGAGTGGAACAAACTGCCCAGTCAAGTAGCTTTAAGCATATCACTTGAATCTTTCAAGGAAGTAATTTCTATGATTTATTAGTTTATTTATTTATTTATTTATTTATTTATTTATTTTTTTTATTTTTATTTTTTTTATTATTCAGTCTATAATATTCAGCATTGAATGAAGACTTACATGGTAAATAAATAAATAAATAAATAAATAAAAAGAGATTTTAGAGCAACCTCGTTTGTATTTCTGCCTTTAAATGCGGTTTCAAAAGTGGACGGGTATTCTATAATTGCTCCACAACGTGTGTTATTAAAATACCAAACTTATGCGACCTAAATCGAAGCTAACATGAAACGCTCATTGAAAAACTTCGACCAAGCAGCTTTTGTTGATGATCTCAGCA
This sequence comes from Chrysogorgia sp. JL179-B06, assembly GCA_035772405.1. Classification (NCBI taxonomy): domain Eukaryota; kingdom Metazoa; phylum Cnidaria; class Anthozoa; order Scleralcyonacea; family Chrysogorgiidae; genus Chrysogorgia; species Chrysogorgia sp. JL179-B06. The sequence goes on along the minus strand of JAYKKM010000270.1, from coordinate 592,734 downwards.
GAATGTATTTGACGGACTTGGAAGTCTCTGCGCAAGAGAGAGTCCTTCGTCAGAGAGTGAAATGTAAAGTGACATAATGAAGTTCGTTCACACGAAACGTTAGACTTCCATTTTGACAGTACAGCAACTTTTAATATTTTTGATTGGTATTTGAATCAGTTCTTAGTTGGTCTTCAGTCTGTTAATGAATACAAAAGCTCTCCTTACCTCTTCTCCTTGCTACGTCTTCTTGACTTCTGTTCATTTACTTTCCATCATAAAAGACTTGTAGTCCGGTCTGGTAAAGAAATGATCGTTACAGGACGGATAAAAGCACCAAATTTGGCACAGACGAAGATAAACACTTAATGAAGCATTTCAGAAGGGGTGCCCAAAAATCTGTATTCAGGGGGGAGATATATTTGACAGGGGGGAGCGGGAGTGAAATTGGACGTCTTTTGTACATTATCATACAGGTTTTCAATGTGATGCGTTAATTAGTGTAGTTAAATCGGACTCTTTGTACGTAAATCACATTGTTATACTTTTTTCACCAAGATTATGTTTTGTACTTATTATATTAAGCAAAATTTAAATTACAGTATGCTACAGGTCTATTATTTTGACAGCCGTCTGAAGCAGCAATCACACGAGCAAGGTCTTTCAAAAGTCTAGCTGTAATGCCCTCAGGTCCAGGACTCTTGTAGGGGTCAAGATTAGATAATATTTCTTGGACTTCGTCAACAGAAACAGTGATGTTAGAAATCTCTTCGATATGAGGTATGATGGTGTGTGTCGCTGGTGGAGGAGGCTCAGTGTCTGATTGATTGAAAACAGAGTAAAAGTAATCGTTTTTTGGATTCTTGGAGACTTCATCTGAAAGGTTATTTAAGTATTCATTATAGTACTTGACACGTATTAGCTTCTTGTAATTTCTTCTTAATATTTTAAATGATTCAATATCGTAAGGTTTTTTAGATCTTAACGCTTTCCTACTAGCCTTGTCCTTTTTTCTACATAGAATTTTGACCTTTCTATGAATCCAGGTGGGTGTAAGTTTGTCTTTGATCTTTTTCTTAGGAACAAACTCGTTAACGGCAGACCAGAATAGGTCCTCTCAATTGATTAAATTCGCGTTAGTGTCGTTATCGCGAACATTGAAACATTCTAAGGAATGATAGATAAGATTTTCTTCAGTTCGTCCAGGTTAGCTTTTTTGAAGTCAAACACTGATTTTGGTGTAGGAGTTAGAGGCCGTGAATGTAACACTTAGGTGATCCGAATGTATGAGGTCTTCACTAACAGATAAGTTAGTAATTAAGTCAGGGGTAGAGGTAAGAATAAGTCTAGTAATGTTGTTATTTCTTGTGGCTTGGTGGTTTAATTGGGTAAGAAATAGGTCATTCGATAATTCATAAATCTTAATGTGCAACTTATCAAAAGAAAGGGGAATTTGATTGATCCAGTCAAATTTGGAAGGTTAAAGTCTCCAACTAGAAACACATTATACGTGTTTAAGTTGGCAATCCGATTGAAAGACTCTTCAAGAAGACCCGAGTAATTTATGTTACTGTCCGTAGGTCGATAGAAAACACCAAAAAGGGACTTAGAACCAGTAACAGAAGATGATATTTCACACCAGATTAATTCACAATGATTTACTTCTAGATAACTTCTCAGATAGCCACAAGGTCGTCTCTGTATAGGCAATATGTCTCTACTCAATATCGAATATCCTGCATATACGGGATAATTTCATGACTGATCCATAACAGTAGTCAAGCCAGGTCTTTGTCAGGGCAACAATATCAAACTGTTCAGCATAAATAGTAGGGTGGAAATCCAGTATATTATTCCTGATTGAACGAACATTCACCAGTAAACATTTTAGTAAACATTCGCCAGTAAAATATTCGTATGAAAGGCACGGTTTTTAAACGACTTAAAAGTCGTTCGGCGAGACAGAGCTTGCGTCCGAATCTCCATGATGATCATGAGTATTAGGAAGACAATCGGTGCATGCCCAGAAACGATTATGATGACAGATTAAATCCTGTGAATCTTTAAAATATCTCGTAAAACATAGGCATAAGAGAAGTTATCGCTGGTGTGGCTTGATTTGTGGCTAAGCAATGCATGTTTTAATTCCGGTCGGCGTCTAATTTACTACAACAGTGCTCTAACCAACATCTTTCTTGTGCGAGATTACTAGATAGGATATCAGTGGTGTCGTTGATATCACAAGGCGAAACTGGTACGGATACTTGAGATCTGGAAAGGGAAACATCAGGAACAATGGAGTAACTTTCTAGAAGTGTAATGTCTCTGGAAGACTTATCCATGTTGATTGTTAGTGCATCATTGCATGTTCTTGAGATGTACCATGTGCGGTTTCTTCTGAAAATTGAAACATACTTAGTCCTGTTCCATGAAATGAGCCCTTTGATGGTGTAGAGGATGCAGGGTTGTGGTCAATATTATTAATTGCGCCAATGGTAAAAAGACCAAGCTGCATATTTAGCGGACAAACGACCCCAGTCGTCTTGAAACGATTACAGATAGACGTCGCCAAGCCATATGCTAATTCATCCACTCTACTGTAAGAAACGCTGAGGCGGAGTTATTTTAATCGATTAACCGGTTTCTTGCTTCCTGTTTGGGTGTGTTACTAAGTCCAAGATAAAGAGGTAAAGGTGAAGCTATCTTTTGTGGCAATGACGGTTCTTTGTTTCAGCCGCCGTCCTTGTTGCTTTCTTCTTCATATATGAGCGGAGCAATTGTAAGGCATGCTTGTGATTCTGTTGAATCTTGGTATTCGATATTCGGGCCATTGAGAAGAATTGAAACCAAAATCTTTAAGCTAGGCGGAACAGAATCAGCCTGACAATTAGGAGGAAATTCACAGGTGAAATGAAATCCTTGAGCCTGCAAAACTTCATTTCTTACTGTTTTTACTGCCTTAGCTAGAGTAAGAGCTTCGGAACTGTAATCCTTCGAAGATACAGCATCTTTGAGTAATTTCTTCATGCCTTCGTTAAAAACAAAAAGGGTGTTTTTCCCATCCGATTGTTCTTGGATGTTTTTCAAGTAATGAGCTAGAATCTGATTCTTGAAACGTGTTTTGTTTACTTGGATTTCGACATGCAGTTCACAAATCCGAGAAGTATAAAGGTGGTGAAGATTGGAAAGCATGAAAATATATTCGCCGGCTGCCATAATTTTGCCAACAAATCCGTGTCCTGAAGCTGCGTCGCCATTTTTTGTACTGTCTCACCAACTTCGAATGTCGCAACATCTGCATGCAGTTCTTTCACTCCATTCCTATAAAATATGCATATCACTGACCTGACGTTTTGATCTTTTAGTATGATCCGCCTAACTTATCAGTGAAAGATCGTCTAGCTTTTCTCTTTTGTGCACGTTTTATTTGGAATTGGCAAACTTAATTCGGCATGATTTATGCAAAACAGCCCTATTCTCGACCAGATCCTCTAAAGTAGCCTCACCACTAAGTGTTACCTATAATGGTAGAGGTAACACTTAGTGGCGAAAACAAGCAAATAGTGCTATAATACATAGTTTAATGAAAAACAAAATGGTGGCCTAAAAAGAAAGTTATAAAAACTTTGGGAAGACAATTTGAAAAAATTCTGACTTTAGCAGAACACACATTTTTTTCAGTAGAATAAATGTCTTGTTAGACAAACAAGACAGTTGAATGAAATTTTTTCCCCATAAATGTACAAGTGAAAAAGATACAATACAGGTTTCAAATGAATAAACATAAATAGATGTTGATTTTTCACACTACTAGGCCAAAATACCACTTGCTTTGATTGATTACTTCGTTTCAATGACATAAGTTTGACAGTGCTTTAAAATACTCCTTTTTATATGTTTTGTTTGTTTACAGTTTACGTAGTTTTTAAAGCACGTTTTGATAGATTCCTGCTTCATTAACCTCGTGGTTTCAGATGGTTTACCGCTGACCAAGCAGATAGCCGGCGTTTAGGAAAACCCAGTTTTCTGCACGTTTTACGTATTTTTTGACCTTGAAATGTCACGAAAGAGCATATTATTTATCTAAATAATAGTTTATTTAATAAATTATAACCAACATTAGTTGTTATTAAAATAATGAAAAATAAAGCAATATCAACAAGTTGAGCAATGTCATTCGACGGTCTTGGGTCCTGTCTAGTTACTTGTCACAAATTGTCAGTGAAGAAAAAATGTCATTCTAGTTTTATTTATTGATATATTGTTACATCATGTTAAAAAATCCCATAAAACGGTCATATTATTCATTAACATTACACTTCTGGTGCGGTACCCTGGTTATGGCAAAAAAGTTGTCCAAACCCCCCGGAATTAACTTTTTTACGTGGCACCCCTTCTGAGATTATTCCCTATATCCGAATGTACCTTTGTGCCAAGTTTGGTGCTTTTATCCGGCAGCTAACGATTTTGACTATTTTTACACCTAACAGACCGGACTATTGTGAAAACACAATGTGGAAAGGGATTTGCCTAATTTGCCTACTACAGCGGTTTAGACAACCTCGTCCCCAGGGCCTTCGCGGGTACGGCTCATGAGAAGACCCCAAATCACCATGTATGGTATATAATGTCCTTATATGTTTCTCGTGGTATGTGTAATACGACCTCTCGTGTTCAGAAACGACGATACGCGTTCTCAAATTCCAAACAACTCGCTACAAAACTACAAGATTCCGCACGTACGCTGTAGTGAGTCTGTCGCTCACGCGGTCTTTAATTTTAATACATTTATCAGGAAAGCTTGAGGAGAATTGAAATCAACGCTTGTGATTGCCATATAGCCCATACTTTAGTAAACCTTACTGCAGATACCAATAGTGAAAGGCTACTGGTCAATGGTCGTCAATACAGGAATTGAACCCGCGACCCTGCGATTGCTAGTGCAGTGCTCTGACTAGGCTCTCGGCAACGGCTTCCGTCGCAGGGTCGCGGGTTCAATTCCTACCGGAAGGCCGCTAAGTTGCATTTTTCGCAACTGGTCCCGGTTTGGTCTTAAAATGTATGTATTCCAACACTCGAAATTTTTCTTCACCATAAATCCTTTCAACATGTAGTTTGATCGAGTGAAATGCCAAATATTACCTATTATATACCCAGAATCTTATCCCGGCATTACCACCATATATACAGAACTCGTGACTCTCGGCAACGGCTTCAGCTCAGTGGTCAGAGCACTGCACTAGCAATCGCAGGGTCGCGGGCTCAATTCCTACCGGAAGGCCGCTAAGTTGCATTTTTCGCAACTGGTCCCGGTTTGGTCTTAAAATGTATGTATGTATTCCAACACTCGAAATTTTCCTTCACCATAAATCCTTTCAACATGTAGTTTGATCGAGTGAAATGCCAAATATTACCTATAATATACCCAGAATCTTATCCCGAGGCTCTCGGCAACGGCTTCCGTAGCTCAGTGGTCAGAGCACTGCACTAGCAATCGCAGGGTCGCGGATTCAATTCCTACCGGAAGGCCGCTAAGTTGCATTTTTCGCAACCGGTCCCGGTTTGGTCTTAAAATGTATGTATTCCAACACTCGAAATTTTCCTTCACCATTGCATAAATCCTTTCAACATGTAGTTTGATCGAGTGAAATGCCAAATATTACCTATAATATACCCAGAATCCTATCCCGGCATTACCACCATATATACAGAACTCGTGACTAGGCTCTCGGCAACGGCTTCCGTAGCTCAGTGGTCAGAGCACTGCACTAGCAATCGCAGGGTCGCGAGTTCAATTCCTACCGGAAGGCCGCTAAGTTGCATTTTTCGCAACTGGTCCCGGTTTGGTCTTAAAATGTATGTATTCCAACACTCGAAATTTTCCTTCACCATAAATCCTTTCAATATATATATATATATATATGTATATATATATATATATATAGGTAATATTTGGCATTTCACTCGATCAAACTACATGTTGAAAGGATTTATGGTGAAGGAAAATTTCGAGTGTTGGAATACATACATAGACCAAACCGGGACCAGTTGCGAAAAATGCAACTTAGCGGCCTTCCGGTAGGAATTGAACCCGCGACCCGCGACCCTGCGATATATATATATATATATATACAAGGTAACTAAATGTGAGACTGAAAACGCTAGGATTCCCGTGATGAGGGACTAAACGCCTGTCGATATTATCGCCTTCAGGCCTTCGGCCTTCGGCCGGCGCTTCGCACCGGGCGAGGGGACAATTATTCGATTCGGCTTACGCATAACATCAATAATTATCCAGACCTCGGTCAATGTTATCAGCCTTCGGATTCGGCAGAAAACATTGACCTCCGTCTGGATAATTCCTGATATCATGCTCAGCCTCATCCAATAATTGTATATTGTTGCCGTTAATAAACAATTATTGGATGATGTTTTTGTGACATCTGGAATAATCAAGGTCGAGGTAAGGCTGAGGCTGATAACAATTACCGAAACCTAGCTTGATTATCCAGATGTCACAGAAACAGAATCCAATAATTGTTTTATTATATATTGTATTTATTAAACATTGTTATTAGGCATATAATATTGAGTAAGATGAACCATGTTTTTTTCCTGCTTCCACATAAAAAGATTTCAAAACGTTTGCAAGTTGTTCTTTTTCGTGCGGCTCCTGGATTTCGTTTTCTCCAAGAAACTCATAGAAGAGTTCTTTCGCAACTGGTCCATCTTTTTGTGTTTTCAGAGTCTTTATTTTCAAGTAATTTTTCGATTTCTTCTACAGTCGAAGACGAAAATCGAGCAGTGATGTTGTTTTTGCTTGTGTGGAAAGCTACCGCTCGTCAGTAGGAAATCTCGCAATATATCTGAACAATATATCTGCTAGCAGATTATTCACTAATCTGTAGGTTGCGCTGATTCCAATAATTCACTGTATCCGCTTAGCCAATGAGAAGACAGGAAGTGACTACAATGTATAATAATAAAATATATTATTACATCTTTCTAGGGATATTTTCTAATTCTGAGCAAGACCTGTTAAACAGTATTTTCAACAATACTAACTATAACAAGAGAGTACGTCCTGTATTAAGAGAAGACCAGCCAATCATTGTGAAACATGGCATTATACTCACCGAAATATCCAACATTGTGAGTTTGAAATGTTGTGCATTTTTGTGGCATAAATTATTGGTTATACGAAATAATGAATATTTTATTTGAGTTGTACGGACTTGGAAGGTATGACAATTACATATATATATAGTTGCAGCTTTTCTTACGCTTTTTCAATTGCTTTTTCTGAGCTGTAAGGACTTAAAATTATTTCGCACAGTTTTTACTATTTATAAAGTTGATTTTTATTAGATGTGTGAAGTTCAGTGATCGTCCAGGTATGTTGTAGTCTTAAGAGTAGTATAGAAAGTGGGGCTACCAGCGCATTTTTCCATTTTTTCATGCTTCGCAATCAAAATTGAAAAAGTTCGCTGTTAACCCCACTTTCGAGACTACTAAAATGGGGTGAAATAAAATTCGTTAGAGTGAGACACGTCTTAGCTATCTGAGACCACAGAGAAGTCGCAACTCTCTGTTGTGACTGGTAATCCTTTTCCCGAACACAGTACTCCTAAAACTCTTGTCTCGCTCTCTACGTTTTTCGCTAGATAGATAGATAGATAGATAGTTTAATAATCATTACATAGCAGCCCGAAGGCTGAATTGCGTAATTAAAATTACATAATAATAAGATAAATAACAGAATATGATAACATATATACAATATAAGATAATATAAAATATAATAGATACAATTAAAGATTAATACATTAATGATTTACAATAAAGTCCAAAAAGTGATTGAAATCAATCAACCTTGCTCATACACATGGATGGCACAAAAGTTCGTTTATAGCGATCAGTGTTAATAAATGGGATATTAAAATAATGACCCTTTCTCAAGCTATACTTAGACACGTGTTTTGGAGGGAGGAGGCCATAGAGTTTATGGTCAGGATTAGATATAGAATTAAAGACTTTGTCACAAAGTAGAGAACGCCTAGTGGCCAATGGTGACAAATCAAAAATAACCAGGTTAGTGTCATACGGTACTCCTGGGTTGATAATGGACAGGGATCTCTTTTGGACTCGTTCCATTTCTTCACATAAATAGTGTGGTAAGGCGTGATGGAAAACGGTCGAACCATATTCGAGCAAAGGTCTAATAGTTGAACAGTAAAAATTCATAATATCCTTAAGTGGGACCTTTGCCCGTTTAAGCAAAATAAGAAAGAACAATCGTTTGTTAGCTTTCTTGATGGATTCGCTAATGTGGAGAGCCCACCGAAGATCGTTAGAGATGGTCATACCCAAGATCTTTACGCATTTAACTTCTTTTAAAACTTTCCCGTTAATAACGATGGGTTCGAAGGCCTGTTTGTTTTTCTTAAAGTCGATAATCATTTCTTTGCATTTATCAGGATTGAGTTGCATGAGATTCAGATCTGACCACTGTGTTACAGATGAAACGGCGCACTGGATGTTACCAAGGGAACCTCTCGGGATTATCTCCGCGATAGTAGTATCATCCACATATTTCCAAGTATGAAAATTTGGGACTCGCAGATCGTTGATCATAAGGAGGAATAACCAAGGGCCAAGTTTAGTACCTTGGGGAACTCCAGAAGGTACAGATCGCCACTCGGACGAGCAGTCAGATGAGAGCTTCACGCGTTGTTCGCGGTCATACAGGAAGTCAACGACCCAACGAGCTACACCCCGGGGAATAGGTAAGCTATAGATTTTCTTTACCAACAAATGATGGTCGATCAGGTCGAAGGCCTTTCTGTAATCAAAAAGAACAATTCGTACTGCATCACCGGAACTGTCAGTTGATTGGGCCCAAAGATGAAGCATTGATATTAGGGCATGGGTCGTAGAGGTTTTCGGGATTGCCCCAAATTGATCGGGATCAATCACACTTAGGACAGCAGGCCCGATATAGGTAGCCACAACAACGTCCTCAGCTAATTTTGAAATCGCTGGAGTTAAGGATATTGGCCGAAGGTGTTTGTTGATGTTGATAATGGGTTTCTGTTTGGGTATAGGCACCACGTCAGCTTGCTTCCAGGAATGAGGCAATTTCTGCTCGGTAAAGGTACTAGACAAAATATAGGACACAGGTCGAGCAAGAATTGAGGCATATTCTTTTAAAACCCAGTTTGATACACCATCAGGACCACCAGCTTTATTAGGATTGAGGCTCGTCAACGCAGATAGAACAGAAGATACTGATACACTAGGTACTTCTGAGTCAACTTCAAAGGGCGGGAGGGTATCCAAAATTCGGAAAGACTCCATAGGTTCAAGAAATGAGTTATTGATCAGGTTAGCAATAGCTGTAGGAGATAAGTCTTCTGTACCGGGAATATGCAACAGGGAGAAAAGGTCTTCTGGGCCAGACGCTGGTAACATACCTGCAATCCGCTTAACGGCATTCCACCATTGACGAGGCTTGGTATGTTTAAGCTGGTGTACCTTTGCTCTAAAGAACTTGCTGCGGCAAAGTTTACGTTCACGATTAACTAGGTTCCGATAGTATTTGAAAAGAGCACTGTCACCGGAGATAAACGCTTTCTGGCGAAGCTTAATAAGATTCTTAAATTCAGGAGAAATCCATGGAGGGTCATTTACATGGAGTTTAGTTCGTTTGATTGGCATGATGTTATCCAAACCAATTTTAATAAGGTCAACCAGAAGCTTTAATTTGTTCTCACAACCAACCACAGACTCCACTAGCGACCAGTCAATTGAACCAAGATACCGACCGAGTTCAGACTTCCTACTGTTACGGGTATCTCTTCTCACCACAATTTTCCTACTCGGGCCGTCGCGATGAGTCCTATCTTTAGGGCACAAAGTTACGACATTGTGGTCAGATAGACCTAGTGGGGGCAAGATTTGCACTGAATCTTTATTGTATAACTGAGGTAAGTTGGTCAATATGAGGTCCAGGATGTGGCTTCCCCTTGTCGGCATACAAACAAGTTGCTTTAATTTGAATTGGGTGGATAGATGATTGATTTTTAATCGGTTGAAGTCACCAGATATTATAATACCACAGCCAGGATATAGCCCTTCAATAGCCGTGATTGTATGAGATAGATAATTTAACATGGCGTCGTCGTTAGCGCTTGGAGGGTGATAAATAACACCCTTCACAATACATGGAATTCCCCGAGGGAGTCTTTTTGGTCTAAGGTGAACCCAAAGAGCTTCAAAATCGTGATCTTGAAGATGATCCAATGGTTTAGATTGGATTGAGTTCTTTATGTAGAGACCAACACCACCATGAATGCCAGTTATACGGTTCCTTGATAGGAAACTGTAGCCAGGAACATGAAGGAGGGCATTATTAATATTATTATGTAACCAAGTTTCAGTGAAACAAGCTAGATCAGGCTTAATATCTGTAATAAGACAATGAACTTCGTCCATTTTTGGCGCTAGTGACATAACGTTGGCCAAAATAAGGCTAAGGCCGAATTCGTTGCTGATAGATACAGGTAATACTTCCAAAGAGCAATTAAGCGGTGAAATTAGGGAAGCGGAACGGGTGCTTTCATTGTTAGTATTTAGGGTAGGAGTTGAAGGGCCACTGGAAGGGGTAATGTTAGTCAATAATGACTGGGGGGTTGTAATGTTGGAATTTCCATTAGTGGACGAGGCCGATATGGGATTTCCGACCATGGTTGACGATGAATTGGCATTGATCGTGGGTATCTTGAATTGAAATGTTGGTTGGAAACTATTAAAGGGGGCGATGATTGAGAACTGACTCCGATATCTTCGATTCTTCTTAATCTCAGTTCTACTTGATTTATCTTCTCCATGGCGCCTTGAAAATTTTGTAAAAAAGGGGGGGGCAAAATCCAATTCATGTTCGCGTGCAACGACAGGCTGGTACCGATGATCGTCATGGAAAAAATCACACGACGAGCCTTTCAAACAACTGCCTTTCTTTCTCAAAAAGGGACACGGAACTGTGTGCTTCGGTGCAGCGGAAATATTCTGTTTCGGTTGAGATTTATATTTGTCACGAGATTCTTTTTGGGTGAGTTGAGATACCTTAGTAGCACTTAGATCTCCTTTGGCCTCCTAAACTCTTCCTTCTAAATTGTCATTGAGTATCGAGAAACTATTAAAGGAGACAACAGGATTAGGAATGCTGTTTGAATTAACAAGGAATGCTTCATCTACATCTTTAGGAATATTAGCACTTTCGCTGAGGGCAGGTTTATTAATGTTATTATCAAAATCTGTTTGCAGGAGTTTTATCGCGGTAATCAAACTTTTCTTTTCATTTTCTACGTCCTTAACCTTAGTGTGTAAATCAGACATTATGAATGATATGTTAACGTTTCGTTCACGCAATTGATCATTTTCCTTCTTTAGGTTTTTGATTTCTTTCTGAAGTGCAACAATAAAATTTTCACTGATATCATTAGATTTTCCAGCTTTAAGAGAGTGTATTTCGGTCGAAAGAGATTCGATCTTCCTATTTATTACTTCGACAAATTGATCAAATTTGAATCCAAGATTATTTACGTCTTCGTTTGCAATTACGCATGCATGAGTAACTTCATTATTCACAGCGGCAGAGTTCATTGTTTCGTGAATTGAGTTAGTTGGACTTTGAGTTAAACAAGTTAGCGAGGAGTTCTCGTTTGAACTCTATGGTCTGGTAGGTACACAACAACTCGTCGTTGAGTCTAGTTATCTTTTCCTCCACTGATTCCACGCGTTCTGAGCTACTACCACAGAGAAGCCGCAACTCTCTGTTGTGACTGGTAATCCTTTTCCCGAACACAGTACTCCTAAACCTCTTGTCTCGCTCTCTACGTTTTTCGCTACTATTAGCGAAGAGTTCTCGTTTGAACTCTATAACCTGGTAGGTCCACAACAACTCTTCGTTGAGTCTCGCTATCTTTTCCTCCACTGATTCCACACGTTCTACACTACTCTCCATGGATTCAGCGATCATTACTTTGTATGAGCGCTGGAGCCTTGAAGAGTAGCGTAGAACACGGTGATACTAAGACGGTTTTCCAAAAGTCGGATCCGTTAGGAATCTACACGATTTGGAAAAGTGTGGTGGGACCTGTTAGTAGACAGTGTCGTACCCTTCTTCTTCGCTAGACTCAGAGGGTTTATAAGAGTGGTTGTACACGTGCTTACCAACAGTGACTCCACCAGATAAAATACCGATTAGTGGTAAGTAGGGTCTTATAACTTTCTCGACTATGCGATATACGTCACGTTTCAAGAGCTCGTCTTTCTTTAGTTCGTTAGCTAGCTCTTCAGGGTCTTCGATAGCGTCGAATCCTCCAAGAGTGCTACTAAACTTGCTAATAAGTAGGTCAGTCAGGAACTCGTTAGCTTTCTGCGCCCTTTTACGTTCGTACTCGACGTACAGTTTGTCTATTACTTTGCTTGACGCTTTTTTGATGTAAGCGACTGATTTGTTCAGTTCTCCATCCTCAGCAAGTCTAGTCAGCTCGTCTCGTTTTTTGTCTACATCAGTTTGTGGGACGTCGTCAACTTCCGGTATGTCGTCGACTTGTGATACGTTGTTTAATTCTTCCGAAATATTGGATTCTGCGTCTTGTATCTCTTCAATGAGATCGTCAATTGGTTCAAGATTCTTTGTCTTGCGCTTTGGCATGTCCTATACTATACGATATGTTTTGTTTTCGCGGAACAACTACTTCGTACGAGTACGGATGTCTTAGAAGTATCTCCAATCTTGCGTACTCGTTGTCTTTCAACTGTTTTATTATTTTCTCAATCTCCGTTTTATCAACTCCGTTGAGATAATCGTCTGCGATGGTTTTCATATCGTTTCTGTTAGGGTTGTAGAATGTTACTAACTTTGAGATGTTCTCACGATATGGTTTACTAATTGAGGTTAGTTGTTGCGTTATGACGATTGTGGACAGGTTGTAGTGTCTAGCACTAAAGGCTAGTTTGACTAGTTCGCTTGTTCTGTTTTTAACGTCCTGCCCACCAGCACAATCGTCTAATATTATCAACGAGTTGGTGCCTCTGTAGGTCTCGGCTATGTATTTAAGAATTACGTTGACTTTATCCTGCTCACACTGAATAGTGACAAAGTCTGGGTCTCTCAAGTATTTCCACTCTGTGTACGTTTTGTTCCATTCGAATGTTGGACATATAAGAATGACATACTCGAAGTGATTCATGTATTCTTTCTCTATCATATCCAGTAGGTAGTGTGTTTTACCACAGGCTGTCATACCAACAATTAGCATGTTAAAAGGCGTTTTCATATATAATACTACATGTTTTAGTATTGGATTGATTGCAGATCGTTGTTGATAAGGTTTACGAGTCCGTCGGAGAGTACGAATATTCTACACATGACGTTCGCTGTTGTAGCTCCTTTATTGATTTCCATCAATATTCCTGATTGAGTGTTCACAATCCTTTTTCCAGTGGCGACTTTCACGTTATCTTCGATAGATCTAAGGTCAACAACTAAAGCGAAACCGTCTTTGTAAAACTTTTGGACAGTCATATGCTGGTCGGAGTCTAGTCCTTGCCCTAATAGTCTTTTCGCTTCTCCCCAGAGTCTTGATTTCGGTATTCCTTGACTGTAGACCATATTCGGCACACCTTCGATAGTGAGTTTGACTGACTCTATGTTTGGGTAGACGAACTCCTCGCTGTCAGTTCTTGTTTTGTTTGTGAATAGTAGAACGACAGCTTTCATCGATTTTCTCGGTAGGTTAATATTCTCGTTTACGAGTGTGGTTCCTTTGTCCCACTCCACAGTCTTCATTAGTGTGATGTGTTCATACGATAGAGATCTACCTGATGCGTACAGAGACGACACTTCGCTAGCAATCTCTTGACTCTCGATAGTTTCATACTCTAACTCAAGGTTCTCCAACGTGTAGCCAGCCACAGCTGATCCAGATTGAGCCACCATAATATCAGACGCTTTAGGTAGTGTGATTATATACCTGAAGTTGTTGTTCATATTGTATGGTGCATATAGACCGTGATCTTCTAGAATCTTGTCGATTTGAACCTTTTGTTTGGTGTCATGGATAGAGAACATCAGACCATCGCTAACTTTTTGCACGTCTCCACTGGAAGCGCCACTGTCGTCCTTTGAGATTAGCTTTCGAAGGTTCTCGTTTGCTATACCATATTCGACCATCTGGTCTCGCTCACTGTTAGATTTCCATAGGTCTTTGTACGTACCGATGACGCTTTCACCACTATTGTCGTACACGGACTCACCAGCTAGTTTTATCACCAGTCTCTCAAGTAGTAGTCTCGAAAGGTTGTTAAGAAACCATGATTTAACGTTCGAACTTTTGAAGTCGAATAGTAGATGGAGACTGGAGGGTATCAAACAAGTGTTACCTTTCGTTTTCGGGATGTCGATGTATAACTCCTCCCCTGGATTGGCTTTGTTGGGGTTTAGCGTTACAACGTGACGGGTTCTTGTACCTTTGATAGCGGATATTTCGCGACGTCTATATCCAGGAAGCAACTCTTTTTCACTAGTGTTCATGCTATATCATAACACGTGTTTTATTTCCTCTGTTTGTACTGATCGTAGACGAACCAAGCTAGTGCTATCGCTAGGATCCATAGATTAGATGCTAACCAAGATATACCTGCAGCTCCCCACTTTAGCACAGTCGCCACCATGTTTAGCAGTCCAGACAGTAGAGGACCAGCCTTTGCGGCTAGATTAGCTATAGCTTTACCTAATTTTCCAAGTGTTTGACCACCTTTGAAGATAACACTTCTAGCAGATATTATGATTGTGGTGATAAAAGAGGCTATGGTTATTCCTAAAGCTGAGGCACCCAACCAATTTTCCTTAAACCACTCTTTTATTTTTTGTAACCTAGTGATGTCCTCTTCTTGTTGTTCTCTAACCTCCTCACGTTCTAATTGGTCTAAGGTTCGGTCCCTAGCTATCTTGAGACCTGTCAATCGTTCGTACAATTCTGTCCTCTCTGGGGAACCATATTTCTCTCTATTCATATCGTCTGCGGTCTTGTCAATAGTGTCCTGAAAATGGTCGGCTTGAACTTTTAGAAATTGTGGTCTAGTGTCTGGATCGATACCGTTGTTTTGGTTTAGGACACCTCGTAGCTCACTATTTTCTTTTTCTGTTAACCCAAATACATTATTGTCAATCACTTTTGTTTCAACTACTGGGAAGTTACTTGAATCTGTGGTGTCTTCGTTTCCTGTAACGTTAGTTGAGGTGTTTCCTGTTACGTTAGTTGAGGTGTCAGGGATTTGTTCAACTAACTTCTTGAACTGCTCAATCGCACTTCTACTTCTAATGTCTTTACTGTAGATCAAACCATTTTTTCCAGGTTTTAGAATTAGTCTAGGTTTCAAATACTCACCGGCTTCGTTTATCGGTTTGAAAAGAATAGATTTTGAGGTAGTCACGTATGACCTATTAACTATATCCCTTGATATTTCATCATTACCGAGTCTTTTGCTATACAGTTTACGTATTTTCAAACCTATTAGATCAGTTCTTTTTATACCATTTCTTACCAACTTTTTGTTGAGTTCGTTTAGTTTTTTCAGTCTTCTTTCGATTTCGATAGCGTCTTCGAAAGCTAAATTAAAACTCTCGTCGTCGACGTCACCATATGTAACCGGTTCGTCAAGCACTACTGTTGGAGCATTAGTGGTTGTTCCTTTACTAGTTATTAACACTGTTCCGTCGTCGTTGTCTATGAATGACGTCTCCGCATATCTGATCCTGTCTTGTAATCTACGATCTATAACTCTCCTCTCTATCTCTTGTTTTATCCTGATGATTCTGCTATGTGTGCTACTAAGTTCTAGTCCTGTCTCATCTTCTGTGATTATATTATTGAGCATGTCGAACTCTTCTTCTAACTTTTCGTCTGTATATTTATCAAACTCGTTACGATTTTCCATTCCGATTTCATCGAACCCTCCTTCAGTCATTATATACTACTCAATGTTTTGAATATCACTCTCTGGTATCCATGAGTTGTGTTTACTGTCATAGCCAAGCCACTTGACTAAGACCATTTTCTTACCTCCCACCTTCTTTCTCTTCAGTATCTTCTCGACTTTGTAAACATCGTCTTTTTTATCAACAGCTGATAGCTCTTCCTCATAAAACTTACCAGTGATGGGTTCCCCTTCATGGTCCTCTATCTCGTACACGGTAGTGTCACCACGCACAACCTTTGACACTTTGAATAGCTCCTCGGTGAAGTTAGCCTCGTACCCCTTTGCGAATATGCTCTTGTACTTTGATATCCTGACAGTCTCACCTACTTTGAACTTTGGCAGTGGGTAGTCACCGAAATGGTGTCCAAACAATGTCGTCCATACTTCACTCTCGTTTTTCTTACTAACGTCTTTAGGTTTCATTAGAATAGTACTGTGTTTGGTATTGTTGTAATTCTCAACGAGCTGGTCTAAAATGTCTATCCACTTGTACGTTCCTTTACTGTAGAAGTACTTCCACATAGACGTTTTGAGTGTTCTGTTGAACCGTTCCACGACTGCTGCCTTTTTATCAGAGTTCGTGCTGAAGTACTTTACGTTGTGTTTATCCAACAGATCCTTCACACCAACGTTGTAGAATTCCTTACCGTCGTCGAACTGAACCAGCTTTGGATACTCACCAAATCTAACCTTAGCCTTCTCCAGTAACTTTGTGACAGCCTTAGTCATGTTTTTCGTATCTTTCCTATATACAGGTATTGCGAAAGCATACCTACTAAGGATCTCAGTGGCTGTTAGTATCCAGTAGTACCCATTGTTCTTATGCTTGTACTTACCCATATCGACCAAATCCATCTGTATCTGCTCACCCAGATAGTCAACAAATGTTTGTCTAAACTTGTGTTTCTTAACAACTGGTTTGTACCTAGTGTACGTGTCTTGAGATTTTAGCCAATCCTTTATCTTTGCCCTACTAACGTTTAGACCGTCTTCTTGTGCCTTTTGGTACAGCCTCTCAGCAGACTGGTAACCAGTTGATGGGTTGTAGTAAATATCTCTTAATTCTTGCTCCATATACACTACGTGATGTGTAAATCTAACAGCACCTCACCAACGTTAATACTGTTATCGTCCTGATCAGTTATCTTGAACTCTAGTTGGTTGATGACTCCTTTGTTTATTGGGATTTTAGACCCAACACCAAAACGTTGTACAGAGCCCTTTAGTGTTTGTGTGCTAGTTATTGGCAGTACTGCGATACAACCACTTTTGCTACCATTAACTATGTTCTTAGACCTGTCCACGATACTAGACGTTACTTGTACGTATTTCAGTCCTCTGTTAACGTTAACAACGTTGGGACTGGTTTTTGTGGTGGCTATTGTAGTGGTTTCGTCAAATCCTAAGAGTTGTCCAAATTTAAACAGTTCTATTTGTTGATCAGTTGTTATCGTACACGTCGAGTCATATCTGTTAGCTACTAGCTTGACGTCTCCTAACTCTCTCAAGTCGTCGGCAATCATTTTAAAGGTGTGGTACCCAGGACTAAAAACGTGGTCACTACTGTTGTAAGTTATCTTGTTGTTATCTGTGGTTACGTTAACGTAGTCCCAAAAGATGGTTGCCTCCTTCACTAGTAAGTGAGGGTCTAAGTTAGTTGCTAGAGCTGACTCTGGTAGGTCTACAGTTTTCGTTGAACCATTAATCAATACTACCACTCTCATATAACGTACGGTATGTTATGATGGATGCTTTCAAAAGAAAGTATCCTTATGCTGACAAGAATAGGTTTTTTCTTGACGTTGACGACAATATGCATATGCATATATTCTTCGTGACGAAAACTAATATTGGTGACGTTAGTGTAGACTCAAGTAGGTTTAAGAATAACCCGGAGTATACTAAGTATCTAACGATAAACAAACCAATGATACCTGACCAGGAAGAGATAGCTAATGCCATACGCGTGGCTAAGCTGAATCTAGTGAAAAAGTACCCTCACATCACTTTGAGCAAGTTTGAGTTCGATCCAACTGTCTCACAAGATGGTGAGGTTAATGGCGTTGACATATATTTTAGAAACAACGACATCATAAGCACGAACATAACTAGTGATACCTTCAAAAACGACAAGAGTATGTGGATTTGGTTACACAACAACAAGTCTGGTCACGACGACAAGTTTCCAAAAATATGGCTATCTGGTGGAACTATCCAACCACTATCAAAAGGTCGCAAGAACCACTGGGGACTTTGGGATGGTTATCCGACGGAAAACGTGTTGAACTACCCAGTGAATAACTTTAGAGTATTCGTTAATCAAAAGGACTACTTTCTCTCAAAGTTACCAATACTAATAATTATCACGTCAAAGACAAAGTCAAAGTGGGACGATGGTGAGAGCTACTATAGGGTCGTGTTTGCAACGTATTGTGCAAGTTTCTGTTGTGGAGTGTCGTTACAACACTTATCACCCTCACAAGAAGTTCACCCTGTTATCACGAGTGTAATGAGGTTTCATCTGTACTTTACTGTTAGGAGACTTCTCAGAAGGATGGAAGGTGGTGAGAGTATGAGATCGATAAGTAAAGAGTTTGATGCTGGAGAATTGTATGGTAAGACAGACAAGATTCCTAAAAAACATTACTACCAGGGTAAGGTTCTTGCTGATGGTACAACAGGTGAGGAGAGAGTATTCACGATTAACGACGTTAAGAATGACTACAAACGATACGTTCCTCTGGTGTCGAATGGTTTCACCAACATTGGGAGACAATACCTAAACCAGTCTATAGAAGCCTTTGTTTACTCCACACTTGGTGCACAAGCGAGGACACGTGTGTCAGTCGTTGGTGATTCAGCAGGTAGTCTAGAGACTCAACAAGAGTTCCGCAAGTTGGTGGAGGACAGCGTCATAAACTATGACGTGTCAACGTGGATTCTAAACATGAACAAGTCGATTAGAGACACTAACGTTGTCCAAAATCTTGCGCTATCACCGTCTACGTGGCTAATGCCAAGTGACGTGGTAATCCTCAAGAACAAAATAGCTGGGTACAACAACCTATTGAAGACTGCTACACAGAGTATGAAGTTTGGAGTAAACAGTAGGTTAAACTACACGGAAACGACGGAGGTTAAGAAAGTACACCAAGAAGGTGGAGAGCATCTGGAGACACTCGATAAACCAAAGGCGACGAACCGTCTGACACCAAACGTGACACACCAGGAGACACTTGATAAACCAAAGGTGACACACCGTCTGGAGGTACCAAAGGCGACACCAGGCGACAACACGACAGAGTTGGGGCTAATTCTAGTGGTTTCGGCTGTGTCTGGCTACTTAGTAAGTAAATATGTGTTATAACATAATGAGTCTAAGTTATGGGTTTGAGGACAGAGACTACGAGAGTGACAAAATATTAAGAAGAGCGAAGAGACATCTAGACAGTGACCCTAAGTTAAGTGTGAGCGGTGGGAGGATGTCTGGAGACATAGATATGGCGCTATCAACACTCAAAAACATAGCAGATCCAGTCGATGACTTGGACGCTATCAGTAAAAAAGTATTAGAGTTAGTATATTTACCACAATACTTTAAAACACAGTCCTATAACGTCATATTTGATTTTGACACCACTATACACGCCGCAAGCGCGGTACTCCACAGTAGGACAAACAATGTGAAAGCCATTGGAGACATGTTAGTACAAAATGATTTAGCACATGGTCCTATTATTGGTGCTAACCATAGTCGTAGATTCCTATCCCCTGTACTATCCTCACCTTTTCCATTTGAAGTTGGGATGCACTTTAACTGTCCACACATGCAATACTGTGATATATCCATTTTTGTGGTAGTGAGGTTAGTCAAGAGGGTATCTACGTCAGATTGGGAGACTATTGTGTCAAACGACGATGGATCGCATGACAAATACATAGGGTACAAAGGAGGTAAGACTGACAAATTATCGTATGGTGGTGGCGATCCAGTAAAGGGGTACACATGCACAATCCCAAATAACATCGACACCACTGAGACACATATGATATCAATACATTGGCAGATGGATAACTCCCATGTTAGGGTCAACAACATAAAGTCAGCAGACTCAGACTTCATAGCTAACTACAGAGAGATAGGATCTCCTTATGGAACTATATTTGGAACACATCGACCAGAGTTGCTAATCGCACCCTACAAATACCCATCTTTGGTAGAGTTTTACGGTATTAAAATCATCTCTGGTTATATGACAAACCGAGATATAATATTAGTTGGTAGAGATATGATGAAGGAATATGATGTGAGCTAAGATATATGAGGAAGAAGTCAGTTGTTGTTTTCAATCACATATCAAAGGATATGTCAGAGGAAGAGGTGCTAGAGCTCAAACGCTTGTACGCGTACTACCACAAACTAGAAGTCTGTTACAAATGGAAATACAAGAGGTTGAAGAAAATTAAACTATCGTTAAACATGACTAGCATAGGGTTAACGACAGTAGGGATTATAGCTGGATCGATAACCGTTAACCCTCTAATCATTGCTTGTATTAGTGGTCCTGGTGTGATCATCCAAGGCTACTTGGCTAAATCCAATCTGACGAGTAGAGTTGAGCATTGCAAGTTTGCTCACACTAGCTACAAAAAGATACTGACGCAACTAAGATCGTATCTTAGAGGTCTTCCTTACAACGAGTCAATGTTCCTCTCAGACGTTAAAGTGTTGGACGATAATGTGACTGACTTATGCCCACCAATCAATGGAATGGTGAAAAGGTACAACAAAGTATACGAGACACAAGGGGGGTCCGATTCCGACCTCCCTTTAAACACGGGTCTACACGTAAGAACCAGTGATGTGTCAGTCGACAAGTTCCAAGAGTAGGTGCTCAGAATTATTACTAATTATGAGTTTGTTGTAACACAAAAATAAAACATGTGGTATATTATAGGTGATGAGTATCACTAAAATATTTAGAAATAACGACACGTCAGTCACTACTACAAAAGATGGAGATAACATTTGGTTCTACGGAAAAGAGGTAGCCGAAATCTTAGGATATAAAAGACCTTCCAAAGCGATACAACAGCGTGTGAAAGATGATGAGAAAAGAAAGGTTCAAAATCTCAGGTCCCAAATTGGGACCCGAGATTTCGAGTGTCAAAATAGACAAATTCAGAATAGGCAAGTTTGGCAAATAAATGAAAGTGGTCTATATAGACTAATATTCTCGTCTAAACTAGAGTCGGCAGAGACTTTTAGAAAGTGGGTATTCTCAGAAGTCCTACCATCTATTAGAAAAACAGGTGTTTACACACAATGCAACCAGTTATCAATAATGAATGAGACAGATTTACACTACGACATTGTGAAGTACATTAGAGAGTACCATCCAACAATAGTCATCCCAGGGTTGGGAGAGTATCAAGACACATCTACTAAAAGAATAGATGGATGGAAGAAAGGTTACAGTGGTGGGCAACCAGATTTGATAGTTCCACAACTACACAAGAGGTATAATGGTTTTGCTATAGAGTTTCAAAACACCGAAAGGTAATGGGGTTATTAGGAATAACCAGTTGAGGGTATTAAGGAGACTAAGATCACAAGGGTACAACACATTACTATCCTCAGACCAACACGAGATAATACATTTCATAGAGACATATATGATAGACTCCAGAGTCCTGTGTGAGTACTGCAATAGGAGATTCAAGAGTGAAACCACACTATCTAATCACCAAAAATACTTTCATCGAATACTTTATATGTGAGATAATCTGTGAGATGACTGTGAGATAATCTGTGAGATGACTGTGAGATGACTGTGAGATGACTGTGACTAGATATCACATATAGTATAGATGACTGACAGTGAGTCCACACCTATTATAACGTCGACAACAAGGACCAAAGACCCTAAGAGAGTAGAGGCAGGCAAACGCTTAGCTGCTATATCCAAAGCAGCCAAAGAGAGGAAGATGAGAGAGAGAGTGATAAAAGAGGACGATAGTTTTAACTACGGATACATCATAGGTACTATTGGAGTGGTTATAGCCGCTGGTTCACTGTATTACACGATTAGTCAAGACAAACAAGTAGTAACCGAAGAGCCTAAGAACGTCGTTATAGAACCATCACGTAAACTCGACAGCCTCGATTAAAACATGTCGTATAATATATGGCATCAATAGACAGAAAAGAACTGATGAACGAGCTATACGACGCAGCCCTTGTGACTGCTGGAGCCGTAGCTGTGTCGATGGCATCAAAGAAAATACTAAAAGAACCGTTAGGCACTCCTGAATCAGTGAAGGGCACCCTCAAGCTAGCGACTGCTGTAGGTGTCTCAACACTACTCGTTAAGTGGGCGCAGAGCAAGAAATACTTACCTATTGACCCGTTCTCAAAATAATCTAACGTAATACATAATGGCTAGTGTGATAGCAGGTGGTTTGTTCAACGCTATAGCATTCGCAGGAGCTGGATTCATATTCAGCAAGCTAAACCATACCGGCTATGAGACAGAGATAAAGAGACACAACAAAGCATTGGAAAGTCTTGCAAGAGCAAAAGAAAAGTTCTACGAGAACGAGATTCGTCAGAGAGACAAAATTCAGGAATTGAGACAACAGTTGTCAGATGCTAACGCAGACATAAACGACACGAACCACGCTCTGGATCAACTAAGACAAGTACTGACGATACAGTATGATGGGAAGACGTTTAGTAAAGAGCCTGAGTTGTCAGACTATTACAAACCCTCAGATGAGATGAAAGAATATCAAATGGTATTCGTTGGAGTTGTTGGAATACCTTTAGGTTATCTAATATATAGAGTAGTATAATGAGCGCCAAAACTTTAAAGGAGATGGCTATGGAATTTAACAAAAAGCGTAACTTGACAGAGGTACTCCAAACTAGTCAGATAGAAGAGTTGGAACAACTACTATCAGACGCTCTAAAACAGGTCGCAACAATAAAGTGTGAGTGGGAGACACTAACCGACAACCATAAAGTTACCACACTATAGCCTAAAGGTATACATAGTATAGTAACTTATATGGTTGACGAACGTACAATGAGAATGTTCCACGCTGGGTATACATTGGATGAGATCGTGTCAAAAAAGTGGAGTGGTACTACATTAGGGTACACACTGGACGAGATAAAGAACGGAAGTAGGGACACGAGACCAAAAAAGTGGCACGACACCACATACTGTTACGAGTGTAGTAACCACAGAACCCAAATCGAAGATGGTGTATTTAGTTGTAACAAGTGTGGAGAGACTACCTACGGAAGTGTTAGAAACTTTGTGCCTAACATTTGGATGTGCAAGAAATCGGCTCACAGTTATAGTAAGTGGCTAGAGAGAATGTTGACTAGCAAAAGACTAGTTAATGAGAGTGACATACCAATAGTGGTCAATGATTTCATAAAGATAGTGTGGTCTCTTAAAAGAAACAATTTGATTGTCAAGAATATATCGAAATATATTTTCTACATCATAAGAATATGCTCTATAAGAGATATAGAGTTGAGAGGTAGTTTTAACGACCTCAAACCTGGTAAGATCAAGGCTCGATTCGAGCACAACCTGTATAGTGTAGTGTATAAGGATCTAGGTTTGGATGGAAGAGGAGACCCATACTACGACGAGTGGATAAATAAAACATTTAGTAATATATAATGGCAAGACCAAGAATTTACCAAACCAAAGAAGAAGCTTTAAGAGCAGCCAGAGCTCAAACTAAAGAGTGGATGAGAACTCATAAATGGGTGTGTGAGACATGCGACCAGTCATACCATGTGACCTCTAAATACAGACACTTGGAGACCAAAAAGCATTTGAGAAATTTGAGCATCTAATTTTAGACTATTTTGTAATGTCCATACGCATAGCTAGACACACCGTCTGGTAGTATGTGTCGCTTGTCGTCAAAGCAGCTCAAGGATACCTTACTTATTTCATAGCTTCCTAATTGATGTCTCTTGCTGCGAATAGTTTTAATTATGTGAGACATTTGCTCACCATTTGTCAGGACACTTTTATAGTTGTCGTGTCTTATGTTGTTTCTAATGGTACTCTTCTTGATACCTTTAGCAGTCTTCCCACCTTTTCCGTCCTCTTTTATGTAGCTATACATTTTCGATCTTAGACCTACGAACTCAACGATGGGGACTCCTAATGTCTCATCCTTCATTTTACCAATAACCTTCTTGTTAGTTAGGTCAAAGTAAGGAGATGACTTATCATATCCACTAAAGTCGAACACTTCTTTGTTAGCGTGCATGTCTTTGTACACATCCTCCGTCTCGATCTCATACATTAGACTATCCGTGTCTGTGAATAGTAGTTTGGCTTTGTTGCCATACTCCTTTTTGACGTTGTTGTAGTGGAAGTCGTACATCAATGTCTTCGATAGGTCTAGAATACACATACCTACATATGCTGGTCTGTTTAGAGTTAGTATCTCTTTGATCTTGTGAACTGCTACCAAGTTATTGTCAAATATTTTACTGCTTACAAATGTTGGTTTCGACGTTAGTTTCTTCAGTTTTTCCTCGTCTGTTACTAACTCCACGTTCACACGCTTTCGTAGATTCTCCATAGTCTTTCCAAACACACTATTGTTCATGAGCTTGAAGAAATCCTTCTCAAAGTCGTTCTTCGCTTGGGTCCTCTTGTCCGTATTAAAGTCGATATATTGCTTGAGCCATGGTGACTGATCGAACTGAAGTACTCTATGTATCTTCTTAACCTTAATTCCCAAACTCTTGTATAATTGTAGGTTTCTATAATGAACTACGTACTTACTCTTACCATTTAGGTTAGGTACAAGTTTCGCAACCTCTCCTACAGATATCTTAAACTTATTTTGGATTGTCTTACAATAGTTTGACAACATATCACTACTTACTTTCATCCTCTCAGGGGCTAAAGGATAGTCGTTGTGAAGATCGTGTAACTCCTTTGGATACTCCAGATCAACCTCGAGTATCAACCCCTTGTCTGAGTCGTCGCTATACTCGTCTAGACTGTTAATGTCAAAACCCTCGACCCACTCAAATCCACCAGTCGGTAGATACTGACACATAGCCCAACCATAAAGGTTATTCGCATCTAGGTATACGATGTGTTTCGATGGTTTACTACTATCATACCCATTCATGTACTTGTTGTTAGCCTTACCATATCTATGCGTGATACAAGAGACACCACCTCGCATTCCTTTCTCAATAAACTGAAACATGTCAATATCAGTCATCAACTCTAGTTCCACTCCTGTCATCTTTAGGGCAGCGTCCCACGATAGTCCAGGTGATGTGAAGTAATGACAAGGATCTAACTGGTAGTACTGTTTACACGTTCTTCTAAAGTTCTCGAACACGTCAGCCAGTAGTAATACGTCAGACTTTAGGTATAGGTCGTGGTACTCACCCATATTCTCCACACCCATTGTCTCCCACACTTCTTGAGCGTGCTCGTAGTCTGTGTCTGACACATGCTCGTCGTTTAGGATGCTGTAGAAACTCTCCTTTGACGGTAACTCAAGTTCGTTAAACTTATCGAAACTATCCATATAGTCATATGGGTACACACCTTTTCGCGACACCAACTCTAGCTCCTCTCCTTGAAATAGTTCAGACGTGTACTTTAGACATTCCTTTGGTAGGTTGTTCACTAGGTTGGCTAGACTAGAGCTCATGAATTGGAAACTATCTAGAAACACTAGATGTTTACCTAACATGAATGCCATATATTTCTCCATATTATTTGGTATGACGTTGATTTTTAGACCTATCTTACCTATCTCTTGCATTATGAAGTGACTATCATACCCTCTTAGATTGTGAAATATGACAGGTATCTTATCAGTCAGTCTATAGTTTCCTATTACATAACTGATGCGCTGAACCTCTATATTTACCAGTGATATGACAATGATCTCTAACTTTCACGTCTCCACGTTTATACTCCCCATCACAAATATGACATTTAGTCGCTTCCTTGAAGTTAACCTTATCAGCTCTGGTCATAACCATGTCCTTATTAAAATGCTCCTTTCTAACTTTCTTGCAGTATTTAACCTCCTCTAACATCTTTTTCATGAACTTCCTAACCGCGTTCTTACCTCGAAACATCTCTACTGGTTTACTATATTTATCGTCATAACAACACACTACTTTGTACCCATACCCACAGTCCGTATGTCTTTGGTACTCACTAGTGTACGATCCTGTGAGTGGTGTCACGTTGTCGACCTTTTCTGTGATAGCCTCAAAGTCTGCGTATATTACAAATGGTACCTCTAGTTGCTTATGGTAATTTTCGTACTCAAGAGTGCTATCTTCTTCGACTGGCATCTTGATCGCTTGCTTACCATTTACCACCATACAAACCTCCTTATGATTCTCTAGAATCTCATTGGTAGTAAAACATTGAAGACAGTACCTACAGAAATTCTTGCGACACTTGTGATTAGACTGACCGCACATAAACCTACCAAAGTCTTTGATGTACACGTAGTGTCGTTTAACACCATTCGTTATTAGCAGTAGGTCCATATGATCCTCACACTTCTCCTCAGAAACGTAGATAGGGAATGGCTGCTTGTCCTCATACCCAAACACGCTGATGCTAATATCATTCTGCCTCTCTATTTTGTTGTACTGTTTCGTATCCACTGGAAATCTCACTCCCTCATAATTGACAGAATCTACGTTCTTCTTGTGTTTCGACACTCTCTGCGGATCCTTTCCCACAGGACATTTGTGTAACACGTGACACCACATGAAACACTTGTCATCTTCATTCTTTATATTAATCAAACCTTTCGACGCGTTCCTCAACTCTTCCGGTAGCTCAATATAACTCGATCCTTTAAGAGGTTTATACACTACCACATTAATATAGTGGTCGTTAACACTGTCTACAACCCACCCAGACCCTTCTGACAACCATACAGCTATACGATTTACTATCTCCTCACTAGCTTGTCTCGTAGTCCCACTAATATCAACACTACTAGTCACTGTTTTGACTACACTATTGAAGAAGGCTGTCTTAAACACAGACTCTCCGTCACCAATCTCTTTCTCTAAAGTTACTTTCAATGTCTCAGAAAACTTTAAACCTTTCAGTCTCTCTAACTCTTTCTTTAAAGTCGAGCCCACTACTCCTCTAGTATTGACTAGTTGTTTTAATGGATCCTTATTGTCGATCACCTCAACACTATACGACTTGGTGTACCCTTTGAGAGCAACTCTCCTTTGTACTACAGTAGGACGTTTCATCTTAGCAATAAGACTAGTGACTCTCTCGTACTCTTTGTCTGAGGCCTCCTGACTTAGTCGTGACCTCCTCACATATCGTCTAAGATCACGTCTAGACTTTCTGACCTCCCTAACTCTGGTGACTCTACTAATAACGTTCTCTCTAGATCCCCTTCTAATAAGGTCCATCCACTTATACCCCAATGCTTTAGCATCAACAAGATAGCTAGACATCCTCTCTAGAAAACTCATCTTAATATTCGGTATAACTAAATTACCAGAACCCATAGCAGGATCACGTGCACCACCACTCAATAGTATACCACGACGAGCGACATTACCACCCACAACAGAGTCACGTTTACGTCCAGACCTTTTCATAAGAGTCGTTTTATTATTTAATATAGCTAAGTCCTTAGACCCTTTTGAATTATGAGTCCCACTCAACTCACTAGTTGGAACAAAACCCATACCAGGATCATACATAATATTGCTTGACATAATCTTGTTACGAGCGACATCCTCACCCACAGCAGCCTCACGTCTAGACACCTCACTCTGTAGACCACTAGCTGACACATGTCTCACAGATCTCAAACCATGCGACACATCGTCTGTTAGTAGTCTCGAAAGTGGGGCTAACGGCGAACTTTTTCCATTTGAATGTCTCAACTTCTCTGGAGAACCAAGCTCTTTTACCGTTTTTGGATTCAACATATTTGCTTGACAGATATATGCGGAATCCAAAAACGGTAAAAGCGCTTGGTTCTCCAGAGAAAAAAGTTGAGACATGAAAAATGGAAAAATGCGCCGGTAGCCCCACTTTCTATACTACTCTTAAGAAAGACTATTAACGATACATGCAGACGATCGTCAAGCTCGTATCCTCAGAAAAATGATTATCTAACCATATAGCGTATCACCGGCAATCAGAAGCTGACAGGTTCTATTCCTGTCCGGGACTGAGTATACGAGCTTGACGATCGTCCACGTATCGTCTGTCTACTCCACTACAGCGGTGTATATATTAACACAGAAAAACTATTGTTGGTGACTAATTTAATGTTTCGACGGCGCTACGATCATCTATACAGAGTCAAGTCCAACGAACAATAGACCCACCAACGAATTCGTTGACAATAGACCCACCAACGAACAATAAACCCACGATAAACACACTAACACTATTATTTTATGACACAAACAAACGATAACGTAATGAACCAGACGTATATAATATGGTCAAGCTTAACAAGAATTTTTTTAAAAGAAGTTTTCTAAATATCGACTGTTACAATATAATACAGCTTTGCATTACTATCTTCAAATGTTTTGCTATATTATAAAGCAATTACACCATTCCATCTCGCCGCATATGAACTAAATAATAGCGGTGCTACGTGCTACGTTCAACTCGGTGCTACGTGTAACTCGGTGCTACATGCGCACCTCGTTGGCTGAGCTCATGCTCACAACTCGAGCTCATGCTCACAACTCATGCTCACAACTCGAGCTCATGCTCACAACTCGAGCTCATGCTCTCAACTCATGCTCACAACTCGAGCTCAATTAGTATTATGTAATCTGATATCCATTATTCAATTGAATCCGAGCAATTTGTATTTTTTATAGAATGAAAAGCAACAGAAAATGATAGTAAATGCCTTACAAAGAATTGTAAGTAAAGAGATATACGGATTACAAACAGGCTTGCAAATGTAATCTCAGTAAACAAAACTAATCTTTTACATAACAACAGCGTCAATTTTGACCAAAGACAACCTTTTCGCTTCCATGGAATGCTTTTAAAATGTCATGTTTTAATTGAAAAAGGAAGACATTAAGGTTTCACATTTATATAAGCTTATGATACAGGTTAGCAACTTTGAAGGGTAATTAATTTGTTTTATTTGAGTACTTTTGATCTAAATCTCACACCACATTTTATTTTTGCCTCATTGGTTTTCTTTTTTAAACATTTATTATCGGGATAGGAAATTCCTGAGGGATGTAGTCATTGGAAATTTAAGATTGGAAATGCCGGAAGGGAAAATTGCGTTGGCAAAAATGGCCCTGTGATAGAAAGATCGATTCTATAATCTTATTGGTCCGTTTTAAAAGTCAATTCATTCAGCTAGAGTATAATTTATTTATTTATTTATTTATCCGTATGTATAGAATTTTCCTCGCTTTTCTATTTACCGCGAATCAGAAACATAATGGTTTTGGTTAATTATCAAGAACTGCATTCGATATCTACTTGTTCATTCATAATATTTGTATGAGATAATCATGGACGTATGATGAATTGTGCTAGTTGGTTGCTTTAACGATGAATCATGCTTTAGAAGAACAAGGCGGCGGAGTGTTGAATACATTCATTCCTTATTCAGGTCAACAAAATACATAAACAAAGACAAAGGAACACAACAACATATATAATTATATAAAAACACGCAGAAATTCCGAGTATCATGTGATCATCGACCAAGATCCCAGGGTGATTTAATACCCTCGGAACAAGGATGAAAAACGAGATCACCAAATTACTAGAAACGCGCATGAACAGAATATTATTGGTAGACAGTTATTTCTAGGTCATGTGACATCGAAGTTTTATCCTACCATAAGAAAGAAAAATAGTATTTTTAATGATGTTTATTTTAGTTAATATGTATATTGTCGTATTTACAACATTATCAGATTTGATGGGGAATTTGTTCACTGTTTATTTTGTTATAATAGGAATGGAAAGATGAACTGCTAAATTGGAATCCTAGTAATTAGAAATCCTAGTAATTAGAGAATCCTAGTAATTAGAATCCTAGTAATTAGAAAATTCACACCGAATCTAGTCGCGTTTGGGTTCCTCATCTTTTGCTTTACAACAAGTATGTTATATTTAACCGTTATAAAGAAACGCCAGCTGTTATCCATTACGCGGTGGTTTTTAAGGCTTGTACAGTGTTGATTTTCGAATTTTCTTCGCCATCTAAAGTATAAAGTGATTCGTTTTTAAAGCAATTTAAAAACCCAGTAGCACTCGTTTTTTTTTGCTTCTAAAATATTTGACTTCCGCTCCAAATACTTGGATGTCTTTGTAAAGCCTGGTTTTCACAAGCGCAAACATAAGCGCAAGTACAGGAACTATGCGTCAAGTAAAACCGAACCGCATGTTGTGATATCTTGCGTTGCGTTACCCGTCGTCAATCTTTCTGCAGATTGTAACATCTTGTATTCACATGAAAGTGCGCGGTTACACGGCGAGAGACCTATATTACTAGTATTTTGATTGGTCACTGCGTAATTAGATATATAAAACTCCGTTGTACTTGCGTTGTGTTCGGTTTTCACGATCACAACGCAACCCCTAGCATAAGCGCAAGCACAAAGAAAAGGAAAGTTTTTCATCCTTGTGCTTATTATTATTATTATATACAGAAATACATAGGTTGCCATGGAAGCTGAAATTGAAACATTCTCTTTCTTGATTTTAGTGCTGATGCAAATTACCGGAACATTACGTGGATTGTCCCTGGCATTTTTAAAAGTTCATGTAAAATTAACGTACGTTACTTTCCATTGGATGAGCAGGTATGTACATTTTTACTTATTGCCTCCCAATGTCACAAAATATTTAAGTCGAGAATTCAATATTGAGTGAATCCTAATATATTGCAAATCGAGATATAAATATATTGTAATATTGGGCGAAGATGAATCCAATAGGTGTTTTATTATATCGAACAAAATATCTTAACATAAAGATGTTTCTTCACACGTAAACAGTCAAAAGGTTGCTGTCTAATATGTTGCTGTCCTACATCGTAAAATATTGGACTGTCGCGAGATATGCTTAGTTATATGACAATTGATTAGACGATTATGTGAGGACATAATATGGATATTCACATGGATATTCGCTAGTTACCAGGCTCCTGTAGTATAAATAAGCTACGAAATTAAGGATCACAATTAACAATTTATTCCTTTTCTACAAAGAAAAAATAATACAATTCCCCTGATTAACAAGATATTATTAATACTTCTCGGTTTGCGTATCAACACGCCGAGTTGATTCTTTCTGGATATATTAACCGGATTCGTAGGCAATGAAAGACTTCATAATACTTAAGTGCGAGCGGGTACTTTTTTTACTTATTACTCGGACCACCTGTGGTAGCACGACTCTAGGTTGCAATTATTGGATCATCCCGATAGGCTTTGCGAAACTGAGAGCGTGAGTTGCCATTGTGATTTACTGCATCTTGTTACCTTTCCTCAAGTGTTCTTCGCTGAAAATATATAATGAGCTGTGACTGGTATATTGATCTTTATACGCTCACAACGCTTACAATCACATGCACACGCCGATAGCTTTCGAAACGGGTTGGTCTGCGATCTCGATAAAGATACCGTAAACATGTGTACTCGATCAAATCTATGTTTCAGTACGCTGATGTGTACTCTATTAAACCTATGTTACAATGTGTTTATATTGAATCAAACTTGTGTTCAAAGATGAACATGCTATTGTTGTGATGTTACCCGAATTAGACTCAACATATGAATGCAGATGGCAATTTTTTAAGTAAGAGTACTTACGTATATTCATGGACGACGTTTCAGACGATGTGTCCTTCTTCAAGTCAGATGGAGAATGAAACGCGATGCAACGCGCGCGATATAAGCAAAATATATATATAGTGATTATTTTCTTCACAGTTAAGAGCGTTTATGTTCATTTGAGCAGCCGACGACGTTGTCAGCGTGAGTAAGGAGAATGTATATTTTCATCATTTTAATAAAAGAGTCTTATTACTTATTTCCTCAGTGTTATTTTATAAAAGAAATAGAAAACATGTTTCCGTGTTCCCATACGTTATAGAAACACTCGTAAAAGTTTGAGAGATCTCGAAATAGCGTGGAAACACTCGCGCTGCGTGCTCGTGTTCCCACTGCCATTTCTCGCCATTTCTGTCATTTCTGCCATAATTCTGCCATTTCTATCTATAACTCTATGGAAACACGAAAACATTTTCTATTTCTTAAATGTCACATGTCATTTTATCTTTTTCAGAGACTGGTGAACAGCTTGCTGTTGGTGTTACTATCT
Organism: Chrysogorgia sp. JL179-B06; assembly: GCA_035772405.1. Lineage (NCBI taxonomy): Eukaryota > Metazoa > Cnidaria > Anthozoa > Scleralcyonacea > Chrysogorgiidae > Chrysogorgia > Chrysogorgia sp. JL179-B06. Next base: position 560,302 of record JAYKKM010000270.1, on the reverse strand, counting down.
TGCTTTCTCTGGTAGTGTTTTTCCTAATGGTTGAAACAAGAGTTCCAAACACATCAGATCATTTACCTCTCATATCGAAATATTATTGTTGCACAGTTATTGAAGTTTCTGCAGTATTGGCAGTAACTTGCATCATTCATAAATTCGAACATCGTGGTGCTGTTCCTCTACCCCCATGGGTGAAGGTTAGTTTGAACTGATTAGTTCCAAATTAATAACAAACAATACAACAGTGCCTTAGGGCCTAAATTAAATTAGGCAACAACTAAACTGGAAAACCCTTTCAGAATATCGAAGCAGTCATATGTTAATAATAATGCAGAAAGCATTAAATAATATTGCCCCTTCGCATCTACGAGACCATTTTAGAATCTCCGGCATGAATAATGCCTATTCATGCTAAGAGAAACAACGAGAAACGACGCTCATTCTCCCGAAACCACGTACGGAATTTTTTTTAAAAAAGTTATGTATATACTGGAGCGAAACTTTGGAATGATATAGCAGAGAATGTTAGATGTATTAAGAATATAAATAGCTTCAAACGATATCTTCAATCATCGTTTCCTTAGTTATAGTACCTATAGTACCTTCCTAGTCACGAGTACTATATATATGGTGGTGGTAATGCCGGGATAAGATTCTGTGTATATTATAGGTAATATTTGGCATTTCACTCGATCAAACTACATGTTGAAAGGATTTACGTGAAGGAAAATTTCGAGTGTTGGAATACATACATTTTAAGACCAAACCGGGACCAGTTGCGAAAAATGCAACTTCAATTCTGTCTGTCTGTCTGTCTGTCTGTCTGTCTGTCTGTCTGTCTGTCTGTCTATCTGTCTGAGAGTTAATTAGAGTGAATTAGTCTGTCTTAATCATATTTTAATATATTTAGAAATGCATCATTGGTTACATGGGGAAAATCGTTTTATGAAGTTTGCAAGTGAAAGTGCAAGCAATGTGCAATAACTGTATCTGAAGGAACTGCTAGCAAGTTCAATATGTCAGTTAATGGCGAAAAGATTGGAGGTTGGCTTAAAAGTAAGTATTGTATTATTCATGATGTTTCCTGCCTGGCCCAGTCAAAATCGGTCGTGAATAAAAAAACACGGCATGCGGTAACGCAAGATTAAAAATTGAAACTCGACAAGCGCCAGGCACATGAGATCCACTCGCCCACACGCCAAGTTTGATAAAAAATGCGGTAGCATTTTGAATTTTCATGATGTTACGGTGGCGTGTAAAATGGCCTTTCCTAGAAAAATGAAAGTTTTTCAACCTGATTTATGATACAGTAGTTAATGTTAATTTCTAGTAAGATGGTCTTGGACAAAATTTTTCAAAAAATCTAATTTTCAAAACTACAAAATTATACATTATTAATCATTGCTTTTTCGTTTCCTGATGTTAAATTCTTATTCATGCAGTGAAAAGGGGATAAATATTGCAAAGAGTGGTTTTCAGATAATGAGGCGACACAATGGAAAACAATGAAAACAATAGAACGGAATACAATAGAATACAATAGACAATACAAAGTTATTTCAAAACTTTAAACTCGAATTTATCAAACCACTGCTACTTTATTAATTTGATTATTGTAAATAGAACTCAAACTTAAACCTTAAAATGGTAAATATATGTTTTAGATAATTCCTTTTTCTCGACTGTATTTATCCGAATTTTGGCATTGTTACAAACAAATTAAATTTTTTAAATAAATAAATATATTTAAATTTATCATTTTTTGAGCTTTACATGTTGGATACATCTATTGGCTTTACATTTAACCTAATTTAAAATAATTGCTTGCGCCATTGCCCTTGTTGCGGTCTTTCATTATGAGTACAGTCCTGCCTTTGGTCACCCATGCACATGTTTAACTGCTGTACCAGTCTTTGATGGCTACATAAGAGATTCTTTATCCAAAACCCTTGAACTAAATCGGGTCGGGGAAATTGCCAGTTAGGCATCTTCTTGATGATTGTTCTTAATTTATCAAGACTTATCAAGTGGTCTTCCTGTCTATTCACTTGTACTTCTTGTCTGATATTTTCTAGCCACTTTGCATCTTTTTTGTGTTCACTAGCATTGCTCCAGATATTGCCCCAAAACTCTCTTGCCTCTTCCGCGTCTGGACATATCTGCTCGTTATCTTCTCTGTCCAATTCTGTATATAATTTGCCTTGATCACTGTTGAATAACCTGTTCTGTCTGTACTGTTCTATCCTGTTCGTATACCTCTTGACTTTATTGGCCTTGGCACTAATTCGTTGCTTCAGCTCTTCGCATACCACCTTAGGCCCTTTAGCCTTGAGTTTATAGTTTCGCTCCAACTCATCCATTACTCTTGTCCACAGCGTTCTTCCTAATGTTAGAAGCTCAACTCTACTTAAATCCTTTCTGAGTTTTTGGACTTGTCCTTCAAGTCTTCTTTTCCACATTGGCTCTTTCCTGACATACTTTTTGCCAATTTATACACCCAACCTCTCCGTTATCACAACCGGCTGCATGCAGTAAATCGTTAGTTTCCTTGATGTTGTTTGTTGGCATCTTGGCATAATGACATTAAATTATCTCGTCTCCTTCAACAACTTATGTCTTGGAATAGCCTTTAGCGATGGTAATATCCTCCTTACAGGATCTCGTATTATTTCCTGCATATCCTCTTTTCCACTAGTAATTCGTCTTCAGAGAACACTCCTTCCGTGGCTGTCCACTCGCTTTGTTTGTTTGACCTCCTTGTCTATTCCAACCTTTATTATGCAGTTTACCATCCACCAAAAAAAAAAGGATTTTCTGTTTGGTCAATGGAAACATTGCTTTTCAATGACTCGTTCACGGCTGTGTTGACATTTTTTATATCCTCTTTCGCTGGTCGCTGTTTTGTTCTTGTGTCGTAGCAACGGCTAGTGAAACCTCCCGGGGATTGCGTCACTGAAGCGAGAATTGGAGTTGCTAAATGCGTTGTTCGCAACACTGATCTAGAGGCATGCTAATTAGTAAAAAGTGTAAATGCCAGCATGGGCCCACGTTGCACTCTGCTGACCTTTTTCTTACTTAACATGCCTCTAGATCAGTGTTGCGAGACAAGTTGCATGAAAAATTGCACAGTGTAACAGCGCCTTAAATGAAGTAACTCGTTTATCTCGGTATTTAATTGCGTCTCTTGTTCCTCTGGGACTAAATTGCGTGATGTAATATTCAAATCTGGTTCAGAATTTCTGTTAACTACAGTCGTTTGAGCCTCTTCATTTCTAGTTCCAATGTCTATATTTCCTTCTGACTGTTGACTTTGTTCTTCGTGTCCTCGATTGATGTTTCTCAAGATCGTGTCCCTTACATTTCCAGTTGTCTTCTCCAGTCTAGATGCTTGTAAGGTTTTGACAGGATAATTAATTCAGTCTAGCGTATCCGGCTTCTTCCCAAAGTTCCTTCATTATTTTCATATAACCGATTTTGCGACCGTTTCGATTTTGCGACCGTTTCGATTACGAGGTGGATTCATTCCAACAAATCGCTGTTCATTTTGTTGGTCCATTTCAATCTACTAGATCTACCCGCTGTAGATCTGTTAGCCACTTCTAATTCTTGCTGTAACATATTATCTTGGTATCGATCAGTATCGCCTTAAAGTGCCCCTAACCTCAAAATATTTTATTGTCTTATTTGGAAGAACTTTTAAAAAAGTAACTTCTTTTGAAGATTTTCACTTCTTCGCTTTCTTTTTGAGATATATCAGTTTGTTTGATATGCAAATATCTGGAATTTCGTCAACATGCATAATGAGTTATCAGAGAATGTTATATATCTTTGCGTTCATGAAATAAAAACACTAAAGTGTGAATAACACGTGTGTGCGTTTCTCCCACAACACCAAACTTCTTGATTTTAAAGGATTTCGTTCGAGAATGAAAGAGATACAGGGTATACACATTTCTCCAATAAGTCATTATGCGTGTGTGACGAAATTCCATACATTTGCATATCAAACAAACTGATATATCTCAAAAAGAAAGCAAAGAAACGAAAATCTTCAAAAGAAGTTACTTTATCATTTTAAAAGTTCTTCCAAACAAAACAATAAACCATTTTGAGGTTATGGGCACTTTAAGTTACCTTCTCGTTTGTTTAAAGAAGATACTCACCACTAAGGTGCTTTCTGAATATGTACCGACGCTTTAGGCTTGGCCCACTTTCGCAAAGGTTGTGAAATTCAAAGTCTTATCAGAGCTCTTCATTTACACGTCCTCGCTACTCGCCGCCATTATTATTATTATTATTATTATTATACATTTTTATTATACATTTTTATTATACATGTATATTATTATATTATTATTATACATATATTATTATATATATTATTATTATGTATATCTACCTCCTGTAAAAAAATTATTATTATTATTATTAGTATTAGTATTGGGGAGTTATCAATATAATAAAGTCATTCATTCATAATTCCAGAAAAATCAGTGAGTAATCTTCTGAAGAAGAAAGAAGAGCCGAGCCCATTTGAAGGAAATAAACACGTCGAGTTTATATCAAGAAGTATGAAAGAAGATGAACAAAGTGAGCAAAAAGAAATGCAATGGAAAAATGCTGCAAATATCCTCGCACGATTCATGACCATTGTTTATATTTTTGTGATTACTATAACTTTCTTTGGGACTATCATTGCTGGCAACACGCAATACAAACTGTACACGCAATACAAACTTCAACCACGCAAATCAACCACAGAATGCGCATGAGCAGGACTAAATTAATCCCCCGCCTAGAGTTCAATCATATCCCTAACCCCCGCCTAGAATTGTTTAAAGTGCCTATGACATAAAAATTAAGTTTGCCTTATTTGAAAGAACAGTTACAATGACAGAGTAACATTTTCTGTAGTTTTTCGTTTCCTTGCTTCGTTCTTGAGATATTTCAGTTTGTATAATATGCAAATGACAATGGTGTGACGTACACGTGCATAATGACTTATCAGAGAAGGTTATATATCTTTGCTATTATAACCCCAAATTTAATTTGAATGAAGCATGTGTGTGAGTATTTCGAAAAACATAGAACTTGTCGAATTTCAATTGATTTTGTGTGATAATAACAAAGATATATAACCTTCTCTGATAAATCATTATATACGTCTACGTCACACCATTGTCATTTGCATATAATACAAACTGAAATATCTCAAGAACGAAGCAAGGAAACGAAATATTACAGAAGATGTTACTCTGTCATTTTAAGTGTTCTTTCAAATAAGGCAAACTTAATTTTCGTGTCATAGGCACTTTAACCTGTAGATAATTAACCAAAGACATAACGCTTGTGGGATTAATTTTGTCCTACTCATACGCACGCCAGGGTTGGTCTGCATGGTTGAAGACCAGTTTTTGACAACTATAATACCTTGAGGACTATTGTAATATGCAAATGAGATAAGCTATATGACGTTAAGATGTTACATTTTTTAAAAAATCAAGGATATCTTTGAGATTATTCAACGAAATCACTTGAAACTTTGCACAGTACGACACTTCATAACACTTAGGATTGCAAAGTTTCAAGTGATTGCAAAGTTTCAAGTGATTGCAAAGTTTCAAGTGATTGCAAAGTTTCAAGTGATTGCAAAGTTTCAAGTGATTGCAAAGTTTCAAGTGATTGCAAAGTTTCAAGTGATTTCGTTAAATAATCTCAAAGTTAGCACTATTACTTCGGAATAGTGATCCCCAATTAATTTACTATTTCTAATTTCTTAAATTTCTAAAAATATCGAAACATTTTGATGTTATAGACTACTCATTTGCATATCACACAAGTCTATACATATCTCAAGAACGACGTGAGATATAAAAGTTACTCATTTGCATATCAAACAAGGCTATACATATCTCAAGAACGACGTGAGATATAAAAGTTACTCATTTGCATATCACACAAGTCTAGACATATCTCAAGAACGACGTGAGATATAAAAGTTACTCATTTGCATATCAAACAAGGCTATACATATCTCAAGAACGACGTGAGATATAAAAGTGTTCAAAATTATAAAAAAATATTAATACATCTATAATATATTGATAATATTGATTATATACATATTATATATTGATTATATACATAAATTCAATATGAGTCCTTTCTTTTAATTAACAACCAAATCATGTGGCGATAATATCTTTAACTTCAACTGTATTTAAATGCAACAATAAAAACATTAAAAATCCTTTTCCACTCGCTCAAAATTTCCATTCCTCGTCATTTTAGGAGTTCATTTAAATAAGACAAACGTAATTTTCATTTCATCAGGCACTTTAAAGGGAAACTATAGTTGAAAATAATTACTTTTAAATAGAAGGCCTTTGAGAATCATGTTTAGCAATAAGTTATATGCATGACAAAATTAATTAATTGATATATGAGAGGATTTAATATTGTCAAATACATATATGGAAAAAGTGACTGCCCCAACCGGGAATCGAACCCTGGTATCCGAATCAACGTTTCGGCGCTCTGACCTTTGAGCTAATGAGACACGGTCAGAACAGTCAGTGATTTTTCCAGTGGGGCAGTCACTTTTGCCATATATTATGTATTTGACAATATTAAATCCTCTCATATATCAATTAATTATTATTAAAGCCCTCTGTATATAAGAAGTTGTGTATCGCTTCGCTATTTTGGGAAGTGCGCTCGAGAGGCCTTTCTCCACATTATGGTTAGATGCGATGTCTGCCTGTTGGTGTTAAGTGAAAGCGGCGAATTTAGTATGTATATGGCAAAAATCATTGACTGTTCTGACCGTGTCTCATTAGCTCAAACTCAAAGGTCAGAGCGCCGAAACGTTGATTCGGAGACCAGGGTTCGATTCCCGGTTGGGGCAGTCACTTTTTCCATAATATGTATTTGACAAAATTAATGCATTCTGATTGGTCGAGAGTAGTGTAATTAGTATAGGAAATAACACGGTTCAAGAAGAATTAATGAAAAATCGCACGCGTGTTTGGCGAAATATTCATAATACCACGAGTGCGAAGCACGAGTGGTATTATGAATATTTCGCCAAACACAAGTCATGCGATTTTTCATTAATTCTTCGAGAACAAGTGTTATTTCCTTTTAATACTTTTTCAATCAATTTTACGCGTTCCTAAATGTAGCGAATGGATACATTTATTTTATTTGCAACATCCCGGATGTGATTTTTTACTGGGTATTTAAAAAATACCACATGTGGTATTTTCTTTTAAATACCCTTGTAAAAAAATTAAGCTTAATACTGATGTCATTAGCCAATCAGGAGTAAAATTAATTGAAATGAGTGCAATTAATGTTACCATGATAAGCAAACTCAAAATGGCTGCCACTTTAGCTTGTATTGGACTTGTTTTGAATCAATACCTAAAATAACGCTAATAATTACATTCGTTACGAAACGTAAAAAAACGTTTTTAAAAGCCTGGTTAATATAAAGCGTAGGACTCGTAACTCCCTCAGTAAAGTACTGAGTATTTAGTAAGTAAACTTGACTATTTCCTTGTGTTTAGTCATTTTCAAGAAATGTTCTTTTGGAAAAATGAACGTACAATTATTTGTATGCGTAACAAACCTTCAGATTAGAAGAAATGTTTTGACAATCGGTCAACAACGTAATTTTGTTGCATCATAATAAATAAGTAATCATATTATTTTGTAATTAGGGATTTACAGGTGATACTGAAAATTGCATGGCTCATGCAAATCACAAACTGACATGAGAGCATGTCAGAGCGCTTGGTACAATTTGCAAATATCACTCGTCAATCCTTAATATATTGCACTCACGATTACTTATACTTAATTGTTTCCTATACTTAATTATTACCTATAAATAGATAAACTATTTATACTTTATACTCAAATACCGATGAAAAGAAATATCAGGAAACCCTTGGAGCCCATGATACGAGACATTTATAGATTGTATCTCGTATCGTTATATTTGTTAGTATAACTATTGCTATCACTGATATTTATTACCATGTATAAAACAGTTAAATCTTGCGATTCAGTTTGTAAACTCCTTTGTTGCACATTTTCGATGAGAAATATAGTCAAGTACAATTCGTGCATTATTATTATATTTATTATTCATCGCTTAAACAATCACGATTAACATGTCATTTTAAAATGTTCCTGCTTATTAATTATTGTATACAATTATACAATGTATATACGAACACTATAAATCACTAGAACAAACATAATCCAAGTTGCAGTTAACCATAATAAAAAGTATAGCTTATGTTGTACAGTAATTTCTAATATACTCACAATGAGGTCACATTTAAGGCAAAATATTTCAATGACATTGGATTAATTCAAGTGTTCTACACTATTTGAACCAACGGTGTACAATTTAAGTACCGGCTCTTGCTTCGACTGAGCTGTTGTTGGCGGTGCATTTTCAAGTTGGGTTGTTTGGGAAGTACTATGGCAAAGATCTGGTCAGGCGTTAGATCATTATTGAACTAACGTACAGGCAGCGTCTTTGGGAAGATGTTTTTAGTATAACCTTCAAATAGGGTTAGGTTTGGTAAGTTCTTTTGGGGTTAGTGTAACGTTTACTCTTACTCTTCAATCTCACCTTTAAGCTTACACAGAGCACACTAACTTATCCTAACTAACTATACAAGCTTTTATATAAGTATATACAAATTAGCATACTGTTAGCATTTAAGAAATACCTAATGGGTTTCCGTGTTTGGATAACGTGATCCAAACACGCGGGATGTTGCGAGACTTGAGAAAAGCGTAAAAAAACACGAGCCGATATCCGAGTGTTTTTAGCTTTTCGAAAGTCGAGCAACATCCCAAGTGTTTGGATCACGTTATCCAAACACGGAAACCATTAGGTATTTCTTTTATAAAATAACCACAGAGAAATATCACTAAAAGTTATTAATATAATTAGATCAACATTGCAATTCTCCTCAAAACCATCAACTACCAATCAGGGGAGGTCTTTCATGTTCTTCTAAGCTAATCGGCCAATCATGGATAGCTTTCTATTGACGCTGACGACAGCAAAGAGCCGAAAATAAGCTTGATCGGTAAAAACATCAGGAAAACAGCTTGGAAAGATGAAAAAGATATATTTCCAGATCGATTTAATCACAAAAATATGCCGTTTAACTTTATGTTGGATTGCTGCAGATGTAAAGTGATGTTGTGAGTTTGCCTAGCCTTCATATTCTACAACACAGAATCTTTTTGTGGTTTTCTCTCACTGTCGAAGTGTTGTTCGGTGAATTTTTGTTGGCTACAAGAACAAAATGAATGATTTCTTCGTGAATATCCTACCCGAAGAGAGGTAAATTAAACATTTTACACCTTTTCCATGTTCTCTTGGTGGACTATGTCTATAAAAATGTTGTCTTTTTGGGTTTTATTGAATGGTTTTCTCTCACTGTCGAAGTGTGCTTCGGTGATTTTTTGTTGGCTACAGGAACAAAATAAATGGTTTCTTCGTAAATATCCTGCCCGACGAGAACTAAAATAAACATTTTACACCATTTCCATGATTTCTTGGTAGACTATGTCTATAAAAGTGTTGTCTTTTTGGGGTTTTATTGAAGGTAAACTTCGCCTTCATAAATTATACGGAAATTCTCGTTCGCTAATAGCGTTGCTTTGTCCACTTTAAATACTTATAATTTCCTATATATTTTCGGCCTATTTTTGCAAAATCTTGTGAAAATTAACATGGAATATTGCCATATTTTATTTATAGTTATTGTGCAAACTATGTAGAATGTTAATGTTTAAAAACGACGATGGGCCGGCATGATTTGCTTTTTGTGTGACACGACCTCAAAATTCCCATGTTTGGATAACCTGATCCAAACACGGGTATTAGCCAATCAGAACACGCATAGCACACTTGTTATTTTATAAATTGTTATTCCAATTACGTCATATCTCCCTTGTTCTTTAGGACAACTATCATTGTCCTAACTCACCATATTCTATAAATTAATACGAGATAATGTTCTATATAATGTTCTAGTATATCTGTAATATTCTATAAATAAAATAAAAGTAAATTTCTCAATAACATAATTATCATATATCAATTATCTTCTTTTTTCTTTTTTCTTTTGAGTGTTTCTAACCTAACTACCAATTAGGTTTGCTAATAAACATAGTCCTCCAAGTATGTTGATTTCCTAAGACGACGACCTCTTGAACTGTATCTCTCGGGACTTTTCACGTTTTCCCCCTGATCCAGAGGCACACTTTGCGGATTGGTCGTATTCATGGCGAAATCTGTGGTAACCTCTGTAGTCTGTGGTCTATTTTGTTCCACTTCTTCCAACTCGGATTCTGAGTTACACACAGGACTTTTTGGTGGTTCCACCTCCTTAGCTAAACGCAAATGTCGCCGATTTCTCAGAATGTTGCTTCCTTGATGCGTCGTTACTGCATATGATCTGATTCCCATTGGTTTATCAACTGTAGCTTTTGTCCACTCTTTACGATTCTTCGCCGGTCTTACGAATACAGTATCTCCATTCAACAACGGTTTCAGGCTTCTAGTAGCCATGTTGTAATAGGATAGTTGCTTTCGTTTGTTGTTCCTCATTTGTTTCATCGTGCTTGAATTATTTTTCACTTTTAATAGTTTTTTGGCAGTTGGAGCCAGAGTCTTCGTTCGACGACCAAATAAACGATGTGCAGGTCACGTCTCCAAACCTTCCGTTGGGGTATTTCTAAAGTCAAGAAATCCCAAATATGGATCCACTCCAGCTGCTAGCGCTTTCTCCACGATGCGTTTTGCTGTCTTTACGGCATTTTCGGCTTTGCCGTTGGATTGTGGGTACCCAGGTGAGCTAGTGGAATGGCGAAACTCGTAAACATCTGCAAATTTCTTGAACTCATCCGACGTGAACTGAGGTCCGTTGTCGCTTACAACTTTCTCTGGTATACCATGTCTCGCTAACTGGGCCTTGAGCTTACCAATAACTTCTTTCGCTGTCTTGTTATACAGTCTATCGACTTCAAAGTAGTTTGAATAATTGTCTGTAGTAACTAGAATATATATATATATATATATATTATAATATATATAAAAATATATATATTATAATATATATAAATATATATATATATATATATATATATATATATATATATATATATATATATATATATATATATATATATATATATATATATATATATATATATATATATATATATATATATATATATATATATATATATATATATATATATATATATATATATATATATATATATATATATATATATATATATATATATATATATATATAATAATATATATATATATTATAATATATATATTATTTCGGCTCTCTTGTAAAGCAGTTTTTATAACTGAAGAATTTTCGAATTTAAATAAATATTTGTCTGTCTGTCTGTCTGTCTGTCTGTCTGTCTGTCTGTCTGTCTGTCTGTCTGTCTGTCTGTCTGTCGGTCTATGAAGAGTTAATCATATTATGTTAATATATTTAGAAATACATCATTGGTTACATGGGGAAAATCGTTTTTATGAAGTTTGCAAGTGAAAGTGCAAGCAATGTGCAACAGATAACTGTATCTGAGGTAACTGCTAGCAAGTTGAATACGTCAGTTAATGGCGAAAAGATTGGAGGTTGGCTTAAAAGTAAGTATTGTATTATTCATGATGTTTCCTGTCTGGCCCAGTCAAAATAGGTCGTATAAGACTGATGAAGTCGTGAATCGAAAAACACGATATACGGTAACGCAAGATTAAAAATTGAAACTCGACAAGCGCCAGGCACATGAGATCCACTCACACACACGCCAAGTTTGATAACAAATGCGATTAAAATGCGTGTAAAATGGCCTTTCCTAGGAAAATGAAAGTTTTTCAACCTGATTTATGATACAGTAGTTAATGTTAATTTCTAGTAAGATGGTCAAAAAATCGAATTTTAAAAACTACCAAATTATACATTATTAATCATTGCTTTTTCGTTTCCTGATGTTAAATTTTTATTCGTGCAGTGAAAAGTAAATATTGCAAAGAGTGATTTTTCAGATAATGAGGCGACATAATGTAAAACAATGAAAACAATAGAACGGAATACAATAGAATACAATAGACAATACAAAGTTATTTCAAAACTTTAAATTCGAATTTATCAAACTACTTTATTAATTTGATTATTGTAAATAGATCTTAAACTTAAACCTCAAAATGGTAAATATATGTTTTAGATAATACCTTTTTCTCGGCTATATTTATCCGAATTTTGGCATTTTTTAAATAAATAAATATATATAAATTTATCATTTTTTGAGCTCTACGTGTTGGATATATCTATTGGCTTTACATTAAACTTAATTAAAAAAATAATAATTCCTTGCGTCATTGCCCTTGTTGCGTTTTTTTCATATATTGAGAACAGTCCTGCCTTTGGTCATCCATCCAGGTACTCCTCCATCTCCCATGCACATGTTTAACTGCTGTACCAGCCTTTTATGGCTACATGAGAGATTCTTTATCCAAAACCCTTGAACTAAGTTGGGTCCGAGAGTTTTCCAGTTAGGCATCTTCTTGATGATTGTTCTTAATTTATCAAGATTTATAGAGAGGTCTTCCTGTCTATTCACTTGTGCTTCTTGTCTGATCTTTTCTAGCCACTTTGCATCTTTTTTGTGTTCACTAGCATTGCTCCAGATATTGCTCCAGAACTCTCTAGCCTCTTGCGCATCTGGACGTATCTGCTCGTTATCTTCTCATGTCCAATTCTGTATATAATTTGCCTTGATCACTGTTGAATAACCTGTTCTGTCTGTACTGTTCGATCCTGTTCGTATACCTCTTGACTTTATTGGCCTTGGCACTAATTCGTTGCTTCAGCTCTTCACATACCACATTAGGCCCTTTAGCCTTGAGTTTATAGTTTCGTTCCAACTCATCCATTACTATTGTCCTGAGCGTTCTTCCTAGTGTTAGAAGCTAAACTCTACTTAAATCCTTTCTAAGTTTTTGGATTTGTCCTTCAAGTCTTCTTTTCCACATTGACTCTTTCCTGACCTTCTTTTTACCAATTTGTACACCCAACCTCTCCGTTATCACAACCGAGGCTGCATACAGTAAATCGTTAGTTTCCGTGATGTTGTTTGTTGGCATCTTGGCCATAATGGCATTAACTTCTCTCGTCTCCTTCAACAACTTATGTCTTGGAATAGCCTTTAGCGATGGTAATCTCCTCCTTACAGGATCTCGTATTATTTCCTCTATCCTCTTTACCACTAGTAATTCGTCTTCAGAGAACACTCCTTCCGTGGCTGTCTACTCGCTTTGTTTGTTTACCTCTTTGTCTCTTCCAACCTTTATTATGCAGTTTACCATCCACAAAAAAACAAAAGGATTTTCTGTTAGGTCAATGGAAACATTGCTTTTCAATGACTCGTTCACGGCTGTGTTGACATTTTTTATATCCTCTTTCGTTGGTCGCTGTTTTGTTCTTGTGTCGTAGCAACGGCTAGTGAAACCTCCCGGGGATTGCGTCACTGAAGCGAGAATCGGTGTTGCTAAATGAAGTAACTCGTTTATCTCGGTATTTAATTGCGTGTCTTGTTCCTCTGGGACTAAATTGCTTGATGTAAGATTCAAATCTGGTTCAGAATTTCTGTTAACTACAGTCGTTTGAGCCTCTTCATTTCTAGTTCCAATGTCTATATTTCCTTCTGACTGTTGACTTTGTTCTTCGTTTCCTCGATTGATGTTTCTCAAGATCGTGTCCCTTACATTTCCAGTTGTCTTCTCCAGTCTAGATGCTTAATCTCCAAAAGGTTTTGACAGGATAGGTAATTCAGTCTAGCGTATCCGGCTTCTTCCCAAAGTTCCTTCATAATTTTCATATAACTGATTTTGCGACCGTTTGGATTACGAGGTGGATTTATTCCAACAAATCGCTGTTCATTTTGTTGGTCCATTTCAATCTACTAGATCTATCCGCTGTAGATCTGTTAGCCACTTCTTCTTCTTGCTGTAACATATTATCTTAGTATCGCCTTAAGTCACCTTCTCGTTTGTTTAAACAAGATACTCAGCACTAAGGTGCTTTCTTAATGTGTACCGACGCTTTAGCCTTGGCCCACTTTCGCAAAGGTTGTGAAATTCAAAGTCTTATCAGAGCTCTTCATTACACGTCCTCGCTACTCGTCGCCATTATTATTATTATTATTATTATAACTTTATTCAATAAAATCTCAATTACATCTGAAATTAATTAAAAATTAGATACTATATTTTACAAATTAATGATAATTTATTACATAGAAATCTAACAATCGTCTTTTAAAATCCTCCAATTTTAAATAAATATAATTAAAAAATTAAAAAATTAAAAAAATTAAAATTCAAGAAATCAAAATTTTTTTTTAAACTTATAACTATCAACTTATAATTATTATTATTATTATTATTATTATTATTAGTATTATTATTAGTAGTATTGGGGAGTTATCAATATAATAAAGTCATTCATTCATAATTCCAGAAAAATCAGCGAGTAATTTTCTGAAGAAGAAAGAAGAGCCGAGCCCATTTGAAGGAAATAAACACGTCGAGTTTATATCAAGAAGTATGAAAGAAGATGAACAAAGTGAGCAAAACGAAATGCAATGGAAAAATGCTGCAAATATCCTCGCACGATTCATGACCATTGTTTATATTTTTGTGATTACTATAACTTTCTTTGGGACTATCATTGCTGGCAACACGCAATACAAACTCGTTTTTCCAAAGTAATTGTAAAACAGTTTCCTATGAAATGAAAATTAAGTTGATCTTATTTAAAATACACTCCGAGAATGATTAGGAATTGTAATTTATGGTTCTTTTGCATCTCACATCGTTCTTGAGATATTTGAGGTATAATGGAGACCAAACTGTTCAACAACGCAAATCAACCACAGAATGCGCATGAGCAGGACTAAATTAATCCCCCGCCTAGAGTTCAATCGTATCCCTAACCTCCGCCTAGAATTGCTTAAAGTGCCTATGACATAAAAATTAAGTTTGCCTTATTTGAAAGAACACTTAAAATGACAGAGTAACATCTTCTGTAGTTTTCCGTTTCCTTGCTTCGTTCTTGAGATATTTCAGTTTGTATTATATGCAAATGACAATGGTGTGACGTACACATGCATAATGACTTATCGGAGGTTATATATCTTTGCTATTATAACCCCAAATTTAATTTGAATGAAGCATGTGTGTGAGTATTTCGAAAAACATAGAACTTGTCGAATTTCAATTGATTTTGTGTGATAATAACAAAGATATATAACCTTCTCTGATAAATCATTATATACGTCTACGTCACACTATAATGCAAACTGAAATATCTCAAGAACGAAGCAAGGAAACGAAAAACTACAGAAGATGTTACTCTGTCATTTTAAGTGTTCTTTCAAATAAGGCAAACTTAATTTTCGTGTCATAGGCACTTTAAACCTGTAGATTAACCAAAGACATAACGCTTGTGGGATTAATTTAGTCGTGCTCATGCGCACGCCATGGTTGGTCTGCATGGTTGAAGACCAGTTTTTGACAACTATAATACCTTGAGGACTATTGTAATATGCAAATGAGATAACCTATATGACGTTAAGATGTTTCTACATTTTTAAAAAGTCAAGTATATCTTTGAGATTATTCAACGAAATCACTTGCACAGTACGACACTTTATAACACTTACTGTAGGTGTTATGAAGTGTCGTAATGTGCAAAGTTTCAAGTGATTGCAAAGTTTCAAGTGATTGCAAAGTTTCAAGTGATTGCAAAGTTTCAAGTGATTGCAAAGTTTCAAGTGATTGCAAAGTTTCAAGTGATTGCAAAGTTTGAAGTGATTGCAAAGTTTCAAGTGATTGCAAAGTTTCAAGTGATTGCAAAGTTTCAAGTGATTGCAAAGTTTCAAGTGATTGCAAAGTTTCAAGTGATTGCAAAGTTTCAAGTGATTGCAAAGTTTCAAGTGATTGCAAAGTTTCAAGTGATTGCAAAGTTTCAAGTGATTGTAAAGTTTCAAGTGATTTCGTTAAATAATCTCAAAGTTAGCATTATTACTTCGGAATAGTGATCCCAAATTAATTTACTATTTCTTATTTCTTAATTTTCTAAAAATATCGAAACATTTTGATGTTATAGACTACTCATTTGCATATCACACAAGTCTATACATATCTCAAGAACGACGTGAGATATAAAAGTTACTCATTTGCATGTCACACAAGTCTATACATATCTCAAGAACGACGTGAGATATAAAAGTTACTCATTTGCATGTCACACAAGTCTCTACATATCTCAAGAACGACGTGAGATATAAAAGTTACTCATTTGCATATCACACAAGTCTAGACATATCTCAAGAACGACGTGAGATATAAAAGTGTTCAAAATTATAAACAAATATTAATACATCTATAATACATAGACAAAATTCTAAAATAACAATTATATACATAAATTCAATATGAGTCCTTTCTTTAAATTAACAACCAAATCCTGTGGCGATAATATCTTTAACTTCAACTGTATTTAAATGCAATAATAAAAACATTAAAAATCCTTTTCCACTCGCTCAAAATTTCCATTCCTCGTCATTTTAGGAGTTCATTTAAATAAGACAAACTCAATTTTCATTTCATAGGGCACTTTAAAGGGAAACTGTAGTTGAAAATAATTACTTTTAAATAGAAGGCCTTTGAGTATCATGTTTAGCAATAAGTTATATGCATGACAAAATTAATGCATTCTGATTGGTCGAGAGTAGTGTAATTAGTATAGGAAATAACACGGTTTAGCGAAATATATACCATGAGTGCGAAGCACGAGTGGTATTATGAATATTTCGGCAAACACAAGTGCGATTTTTCATTAATTCTTCGAGAATTAACAAGTGTTATTTCCTTTTAATACTTTTTCAATCAATTTTACGCGTTCCTAAATGTAGCGAATGGCTAAACATTTATTTGCAACATCCCGGATGTGATTTTTTACTAGGGTATTTAAAAAAAACATTATTCGGTGGAAGGGTCGGAGAAAATGGCCCTTGGGTCGGCTGGTCACATGACACCCAGAATTTCTGAGTGTTCAGATACGATATTTTTGTGGTCTGTGTTCCATTGCCTTTGTCTACTTTGTTGACCTGAATAATTGAGAATTATTCAATGCTCTTCAGAGTTGTTCATGTCAGCATTCGTCGGCATAAAAGCAGCTAACAAGCTTAATAATCTACCATACATCTATGTTTATCTCTTACAAAATGTATAAAGAAGCATATATCCAATTTAGCGAAAGCTATCACTTCTAATTTGCTGTAAAATTTGCAGACAGCATTCAGATTTGGATGAATAAATTATACTCGGCTGAATTAATTGAGTTTTATGACAAGCCAATCGGATTATAGAATGGACCAGCCGATCCCAGCGCTACTTTCGCCGACCTTCCGCCGTTGAGGCAAAATGCCCTGGGAACGAGGTTGACTCCTCTTGACCAATCAGAATGTATTAATTGTATCATGCATATATAATAATTAGCATTCTATATGTTTATTTTAATAACTTCATGCAAATGACACAAAGACGCCGGTTGACAACACCAGACTAATGCAAGAAAAGTTAAATCACCGTGTCTTCTAAAAACGTTTGAAAAATACATGAAAATAAAAATGTTTAAAACGACAAAGCCAAGTTAATCTATCATTCTTGCTTAAAAATACTCATCAAATAGGATCTCCATCGATGAGACATTACACTTCTCTAGACCAATCAGAATGCATTAATTTTGTCATACATAGATAATTAGCTTTATATAGTAATTTATGTTAATAACTCCATGCAAATGTCACAAAGAACTAGACTAATACAGAAAAGTTAAATCACGGTGTCTTCTAAAAATGTTTAAAAATACATGTACTGAACATGTAAAAATGTTTAAAACGACCTAGCTAACTTAATCTATCATGGTCGTTTAAAAATTCATCAAATAGATTCTCAATGAGACAAATATTCCTTATTTTCAACGTTTAAAGTCAGTCACACTCACAGCATTCACATAGGACGCCAATTTCAACTGCCCCGATTATCAAAGATATGATGTTCTTAGCAATGAAAACCGATGCTTCGTAATCATAATCAAACCAAACAATTAACCTTAAGATCAAGAACGGTAAGTTAATGCAGAAGATTTGCAGTAATCCCAGAACAATTGACGTTGTTGTTCTTTCTTTCATTTCATCATCTTCATTATCGTCAATTTTATTTCTAGCCAAACCAAATGGCGAAATAAAGAAGCAAAAACAGGCGAAGACGAGAATCAAGATCTCCAGAGCATTCGACAATCTAAAGTCGTCTCTTTGCTTTTGGAGCAAGATGATCTCCAGCATTTCAATGCCATCGAACATATCCAACGCCGCAGTGATCGAGATAGTCATAATAAACTTTCGGTATTTTGCACTGATTGTTAAGTGTAGGAAAAGGATAAGGAGAGCTGGCGTTATGCAGAGTACACCTTTCACAGCATTTGGTCCCAATGGATCATCTTTGTCCAAGTGATCTACGACTTTGGTGAATATTATAGCCACTGTTATTACGAAGGGTACTATGTAGGTACCCCATATGATCCATACATAGCGAACGGTATCATCATCTTCGGCACATTCTTTTTTGCATAAGAACACGATAGACAAGACCATGGATAGTACGAATAAAAAGGCACAAAGCCAGAATAGACTATCGACTTTCATAGCCAAGAAATTCAATAGTAGCACTACCTGGACAACATAAAGCCCAAAACACACAAACAGCCCAAAGCAAAGAAGTCCACATGATCGCGCCATGGTTTTTCTTGAATCCTGTAAGAATATGTGACTAAAAGTAACGCCTATATATCTGTTGTTTTTTATATAACCGTGGCTTATGGTGTTTCCCCTTTAGGGAAATTCCCTTTAGGTTAATTCCCGTAGTGCATTAATTACAGCCATATTTCAACATAGTATATAAACCGTAATTTTAATAAGCCTTTAGTCTTACATAAAACTCATATCGCTAGCTGCACTGCTGATCTTCTTGAATGTGAAACTGTATGTTTTGCTGAACTCTAGAGATCATAAACATAAAGAAAACTAGTAAATATTTGTATGACGTAATTCGTATTTCTAATTACACACTAATTCCTGGAAGCTTGATTCTGAGAAGGCGCTGATCTCGTCTAATTGAATAAATGTAACTTGAGAACAAATTGGAGAACGAAGGGTCCTTAGAAATTGGTTCAACATCGTACCCAGGGTCTTATATCCGCTCCCCGCCCGCACCCGCTGCGAAAAGATCGGAGAAGGCAACCGGGACACAGGGAGCCATACTCTGACACCTGTCTTTCTCTGTGTTTCCTCTATATTATGGAAATTCTAATGTTTTATTCAGATGAGACCGCGGCGTGTAAATTGCACGCGCGGTAATTTGAAACTCTTAACAGCTGCCAGGTGAAGACACAACACTCATATTGCGGGATTACCACACACAGTACGGCAAAACACAAACGATGACGGCTGTGGTGTTTTCTCTGTGTTTCTCTGTTTTATTCTATATTATGGAAATTCTATGAGACCGCCGCGTTGAAACTCGAAACAGCTGCCAGGTGAAACGCGTGACGATCCCCGCGGTATGATAAACACACGATGAGAAGAATGCGTGTTATCCCGCACATGAGTGTTGTTTTTTCAGTGATCGTCATGCGTTTTCAAGTGACTCCCAGTAACAGCTGTTTCGAGTTTCAAATAACCGCGCGTGCAATTTACAAAAGCGCTGCGGTCTCATCTTTCATTAAATAAAACATCAGAATTTCCATAATATAGAAGAAAAGAACGAAACACAGGTGGAACCTTTTCCGAAGATGGTGTCCAGTCGACTTCGGTAGACCTTCAGAAGACCTTCGGAAGACATTCGGAAGACCTTTGGAAGACCTTTGGAAGACCTTCGGAAGACCTTCGGAAGACACTTCAAGCGGGGAGTTAGGGTTAGTAAGACACTTAAAGGTCAACTAAACCTTTTGAGGTTATTCTATTTTTCGTTAGAATTCGAAAAGTTCAATTCAAAACCGAAGAAATAATTGAAATTGGTTACTCGGTTCTGCTTTTATGATCTGTTAAAGATCGAGTTTTCAGCCCTTTTGCTGAACTTAGTTGAACAACGACCGCGTTGGAAGAAAGCCTGGTACTACCGGTATGTGATGTCATAATGATGTCATACGGCGAGAAAATACTGTATATTTTGGTTTTATTTCAGTGAAGTTTGGAATACTGTTTACTCTTGGGTTAGTGATAAGTGAGAAACCAAATATCAAGCACTGGAATATTATTTTGTTCAATAAACCTATTACCAGTATGACACTATGACGTCATACCGGTAATAGTGCCATTCTTCTCAAAACGCGGTCGTGCAACAAGAGATCCGAAGAAATACTCCTCAATAAATGCTGCGCTAAATCATGAAATTCATTTTTTTCTTCACTTTTACAAAGTTAGATGATATCTCTTTCGGAGGAAAATAGAACCTCAAAAGGTTTAGTTGACCTTTAAAGTGAGAACAAATTAAGATTAGGAAGACAGTTAAGACAGGGGTTAGGGTTAGGATTTGTTTTGGGGTTGAGTTCTAGAATCCTACGTACAATTGATTGTTGTGTAATTACTCATTATTGGTAATCGAAGAGCACTTGACAATACACGGATCGCGAATATCAAAAAATGTACCCGCGCTTTGTATTGTGGGATACTAGAAGTGAGTAAAAGTCACGGTTTTGCCGAATGTTTTAAGAAATGGTTATTTTTCGTTGTTTTCTACGATTTATGTTTAATAAAGCGCTTTCATGCTTGTTACGTGCGTAGAAACATTGTAGTTAAACTTGAACAAGATAAACACTTGAATATTGTTACTTAGCCAACCGCAAGTAGAATATTTTAATGGCGATTTTGTTGGTTTTTTGGCCAACTCAAGACCCCATACGAGAGAAAAGAGAAGATGATAGAATAGTAAATAATTGTACTAGAATTTTGAGAGAAACAAAATGTCGGAGTTTCAACAAGATCCCGCGATATTTCTTGATATTTGTTTTGACAATTCATAAACATGATCCTTCTAATTTATATGGCCATTAATGATAACCCCTAAATACTTAATGCTTCTCTTTTCTTCAAATGTCTTATTATTAATTTTAAGGTTTATTGAATAATGAATTTTCTTTTGCGGGTGAAAAATGACAAAATTTAATTTTTCAATATTTACGGACAGTTTATTGGCGCAAAGCCATTCGTTAACATTACGAAGTTGATCATTCAGTTTGGTTTCTAAGCATTGAAGACTTTTATGCGAATAGAATCGTCAGAAAAGAGGTTAAACTTTAAATCAGAAGGTGAATTGCTGAAGTCATTGTGATCTATTAGTAAGATATGAACAAAACCACTCCTTCACAATGCCCCTTATTCCGTAGTATTCCAGTTTTTGAATTAAAATTGAATGGTAATTGACAGTATCAAAAGCCTTGCTTTAGTCCAGAAAATAAATCACATGAGTATAATTTCTTTTCAATAGCATTTTGAATTTTGTCTGTAATAAGAAGGATAGCATGTGAAGTAGAACGATTAGAACGAAAGCCAAATTGACCACTAAAAAGCACTTCATTCTTTTCAAGAAATGTTATGAGTCTTTTATACATCAGCTTTTCAAGTAGTTTATTAAATACTGAAAGTAAAGGAATGGGAGATAGTTTGAAATGACAGTTCTAGGTCCTTTCTTATGAACAGGAATGACTCTAGCTATTTTCAATTTATTTGGCGCAATACCAAAAGAAAAAGAACAATTAAATAGATATACCCAATGGTCCAAACAAGATGAGTTTAACAATCTTTAACAGTTTAGTAGGAGTACTGTACTGAATGGACCAATTGATTTGGACGAGTTTAAATTATTGATTCCATCTATAACTTCACTGGCAGTTACTGGAAACAAAGCAAAACTATTGCACAGAGGTTACACATATATTCATCAGTAGAAGTATTAACCACAGGAATTGCATTGGCTAGATTTGAGCCGATGCATGCAAAATATTCATTGAAGGCACTAGCAATGCTTTGTCCATCAGTAACGTTTAAACGACCTATATTTACAATGTAATAGGCGTATTATTATTGGTAAATGTTTCAGGGTAATCAACCCTTTAATACCCTTCCGCATCCCTTTAATGTTGTCTGAATGGCTAGAGCCTCGGTAGCTCAATGATTAGAATCTCAAGAGTTGAATGGTCGGAGTCCCGATGGCTGATTGGTCGGAGTCGTGATAGCTGAACGGTCGGAGTCCCGATAGCTGAGTGGTCGGAGTCCCGATAGCTGAGTGGTCGGAGTCCCGATAGCTGAATGGTCGGAGTCCCGATAGCTGAGTGGTCGGAGTCCCGATAGCTGAGTGGTCGGAGTCCCGATAGCTGAGTGGTCGGAGTCGCGATAGCTCAATGGTCGGAGTCCCGATAGCTCAATGGTTGGAGTCCCGATAGGTGAGTGGTCGGAGTCGCGATAGCTCAATGGTCGGAGTCCCGATAGTTCAATGGTCGGATTCCCGATAGCTGAGTGGTCGGAGTCGCGATAGCTGAATGCTCGGAGTCCCGATAGCTGAATGGTCGGAGTCCCGATAGCTCAATGGTCGGAGTCCCGATAGCTCAATGGTCGGAGTCCCGATAGCTGAGTGGTCGGAGTCCCGATAGCTCAATGGTCGGAGTCCCGATAGCGAAATGGTTAGAGTTTCTGTAGCTGAGTCTCTCCCAGGGGTTTTAGGGAACAAGGGAACAAGAGCATATATTTTCAGGGAACAGGGGAACTCCTGATTAGATTGTTGGGAACAATTAGGGAACATCAATGTTTTACTTTAAAACATTTTTTTGGGAACAATTATGGAACATCAATTTTTTAATTTTTCCGATCCCCGAACCACAAGAAAATAATAAATCAAAAATTTAAAAAGGTAAAACAAGTAAACAAATATGGGGAACAATCATAGGCGTACGGACGGGGGGGGGGGGGCTGTAGCACCTAAAATAGCTCTATTCTGGGAAAAATGTTCTTGTCATTCGGGCAAAAAAGGTCTTGTATTAAATTATTCTAATATTTGAATGCAACTTAATGACATTATAACGAATTCTCATTGAGGGAAATCTGATATTTCATTGTTGTTCATGGTTTAGCAATGATTAAAAGTGGCATATAGCCAGGAGTTGGTCCGGGCGTTGTCTAAACGTTATAATCTCGTATATTCAACTTAGCTTGAATATATATTCAACTTGAATATACCTTATGCATTTGGTTTTGTGGCTAATTGCTTTTCTTCCTTCTCTTCTGCCGTCGTGCAACGCATTCTCTATGCACGTTGCAGGAGAGATATCCACGCGGTCAAAATTTGGAAAATTTTTGTTACTTTAACGGTAATTAAATACTTCGAATCCCGTACATTGCCGAGGCTGTAAAAACGAGAAAAGTGCCCTCAAATTGCAGGAAATACTTTCAGGAATAAAAAATTGTTTATAATGAATGTTGTTATACATTAATGAAAAATGTGCATGTGTAATAATGCTTAGGCTAAACGATGGCAATTTGTGTTCTTATGCCGAGTCCCCCCCCTAAATGGAAAATTATAAACATTTTCGGGGATCAAGGGAACACGAGGTAAAAACATTTTAGGAACAGTTGGTTTTATTAATGGAGAACAAGGGATAAAAGCAAAAAGATTAAGGTGGCTCGATAGTCGAAATGGAGTCATTTTGAGAGCACGATTTATCATACATAAGTAGTTAACATGGTCCAATAGTATTTACAAAGAAAAAGATTCGGGTCCATATCTTTAATTTCTTAGCAGTCACACCCTTTTCCGCGAACACAACATTTTTAAAGGCACGAAACTGTAGGACGCGCCAATAGTGATTTCTCCAAACTGGTAAGTGCTTAGGTTCTGAACTTTTATATGTGGTACATGCAATACCAGAACTGTGCATTGACGAATTATTTTAGAGATATGTCTGTGCCTTCATATATTTTAGCCTTTCCCAAAAATGAGGGAGAAAAATGTCCAATTACATCTCTTCCAAAGGCCCTAGACATTTTTTGAAGTAGTCTAACAACAAATCTATTCGTCATTGAACAGATAACACCTGTATGAACTCACAGTGAAAATTTCATGCATATAGGTCAAATATTGTTGATAATATCACAAAAATAGCATCTCGTGGCCTTTAAATTCCAGAATTTGAGGAAAAACACTTTAAGTCTAAATCATGAGAAATTGCATTTTCCTTTATAAAAGGTTTTGTAATGCAGATCTGAGCTTTATTTTATTTCATTGCATAGCTCTAGCGGTGATCTTGATTTGTGAAACGCTTCACACTTGTAGCATTGATATATCTAGAGAAATTGTGTTTATGATAAGCGACATATTTTATGCAAATTAGTTTTCTGGATCTATTGGAAACACAATTTCTCCACTCAAGTAAACCATGACTGTATAACACGTTTCAGTAAACAAGACAACGAAACGAAAATTAAGGTTGTCTTGTTTGAACGAACTCAAGGAAATTATAAAGAATATCATTGTGCATATCTTTCTTCGTTCTTGTGATATTTCGATTTCTTCTATATGTAAAGGAATAAATTCTGTGACGTTCATGATGTTGTCACTGTAGTATTTTGACTTGTTGGAAAATCAAGTATATCTTTGGGATTTAACGAAATCACTTGAAACAATACACATGAATGCATCTCATGAGACTTGACATTATAGCATTAAAATAGTGTAAACCTTACCTTAAACCTTATTGATATTGATATGTTAAGTAGTTTTAACTCCGCACTTCAGACTTTTATTTTTTTAAATTAATATATTTTGTTCATAGTGGTAATATATGTAGTAGGCTTTATCTTATATAATGAAACTGTAATTAGTTCTATAAGTAACATTAATAATACATTGTTGTAAGAGCATTGAGACTATTGTATAATGCTCCTAATACGTCTTTATTATTATTATTATTATTATTACTATTATTATTATTATTATTACAAATCCGGATTTACTGAACATTTAAAGATACATTTTAAATTAACTTTTTTTTTTTTCTTTTTCTATATAGTTTGTAAACAATAAATAGGTTCAAGTAGTCAATTATAAATTACCTAAATTAGTGTGATTTATAATTGTATATATATAAAGAATTTCAATAAAGTTTCCATTATTATTATTATTATTACTCCTAAATGGCTGCCAATTTAATATTCTTTTATATGTATATAAATTAGCCCTTATAGCCTCGTTATTGTGTACGAAATTCATAATAATTTTTTTTCTGCAATGATGGATAATTTATATGCAGATAAAAGGAATACTAAATTGGCCACCATTTTTGGAATAAATGCTATTGCCATAGTAATGTACAGTATTAGTTTCCAGAATTCTCAAGTCTGTAGAAGAAAAATATTCGTTTCCTTCCATTGGCCATTTTTTTCAAGCCCTAGATATATTGACATCTGAATTTTATACGCCAAAAAACAAAGACAGAATAACCAACTTTATTAATATAGCTTTCGATGAAATACCAGGATTTCTCCTATTCAAAAAAATATATATCTTCACATGTGAAGATAAAAATATTTTCGCTACCAGCAGTGAAGATATCATTTTTATCTTAATATGTTATGTTATCTTTTAGTTCATTCGTGGTGATAATATTTCGTTCCCTTCACTCATTCGTGAGAAATATAACACTTGAAGATACTATTCGTATATCTTTGCACGGTCATGTAATATCCTCTATTTATCATGGGAAGAAACAAATATTGTTGGTTAATTTGGGTAATGGCAGCTTGAAGTTAGTAAAGTTATAAAGGTTTACTGTGCAAGCTGTATTAAGTTGTCAATACTCAAGAATAACTCTTAGCTCTAGACAGCAGTGTGTTCACAAGTATACTTGTTGGACTGCAAATCGTGTTGTTACATGAGTCAATTTCCAGTCAAATATTGTTAGTTCAGTTAGTTAGTTGTAACTTGAAGTTAGTAAAGTTGTAAAGGTTTGATGTGCAAGCTGTATTAAGTTGTCAATACTTAGAATAACTCTTAGCTCTAGACAGCAGTGTGTTCACAAGTATACTTGTTGGACTACAAATCGTGTTGTTACAGTCAATTTCCAGTCAAATATATTGTTAGTTCAGTTAGTTAGTTACAACTTGAAGTTAGTAAAGTTGTAAAGGTTTGATGTGCAAGCTGTATTAAGTTGTCAATACTTAGAATAACTCTTAGCTCTAGACAGCAGTGTGTTCACAAGTATACTTGTTGGACTGCAAATCATGTTGTTACAGTCAATTTCCATTCAAATATTGTTAGTTCAGTTAGTTAGTTGTAACTTGAAGTTAGTAAAGTTGAAAGGTTTGCTGTGCAAGCTGTATTAAGTTGTCAATACTTAGAATAACTCTTAGCTCTAGACAGCAGTGTGTTCACAAGTATACATGTTGGACTACAAATCATGTTGTTACAGTCAATTTCCAGTCAAATATTGCTAGTTAAGTTAGTTATAGTTACGGCTTGAAGTTAGTAAAGTTGTAAAGGTTTGCTGTGTAAGCTGTGTTAAGTTGTCAATACTCAGAAAAACTCTGAGCTCCAGACAGAACTCGAATCCGCAACCTTCTGAATGCTAGCCAGACGCTCTAACCATTGCGCCACTAGAAGTCACCTAGTACGAGTTGTGCCGTGTGTTGACAAGTACTCTAGTCCAACAATTGTTGAACTACAAGTCGTGTTGTGACAGTCAATTTCTAGTAAATATTGCTAGTTAAGTTAGGTTAGTTACCTTAGTATTGACAACTTAACACTAAACTTTAGAAAACAAATAATTCAGTTTTCGCCCAGACCAGCTAGCTTTGCGGGAAAATTTCTGGGTCGATTTGAAAAGAAACAAACAAGATTTTAAGTACGTTTTAGAAAAGATTAACAACAACAAATACCGTTAGAACACAACTATCTCCCTTTATCGACGATTTTAAGGAAAAAAACTAAAGAAATGAATACAAACACATTAAGTCATGGTTAATAATAAGCATGTATGTAAAGTTAAACACTCCATTATTGCTCGCTCTATACAGACCTCGCACTTGGTTAATAAGTAATCATTACAGAAGGAAACTTTTGTATAAAAATAAACTTTTGTGTAATAATAATAGACAAGTTTATTAAAAAAGACCACTTTTACTGCCAAAAGCTGAATTACATTGGGTTAGAAATAATATTACAATACTATTATGTACAAAATATGAAAACTACAATTTAAGACTACTGGCTAAGGTAATAACAAATAATTTAGAATACCTATTACTCTTACATCGAGAAATGTGGAAAACGTTTTCATGTCTCAGTGAATGTCTACGGCTAGATTTAAAAGCAGGTAACAAGTTGTAAAATTTATAAATAGAACTAACTAATAGTACTAATAAATAGTACTAAATAGTACTAACTAATAGTACTAATAAATAGTACTAAATAGTACTAACTAATAGTACTAATAAATAGTACTAAATAGTACTAACTAATAGTACTAATAAATAGTACTAACTAATAGTACTAATAAATAGTACTAAATAGTACTAACTAATAGTACTAATAAATAGTACTAAATAGTACTAACTAATAGTACTAATAAATAGTACTAAATAGAACTAACTAATAGTACTAATAAATAGTACTAAATAGAACTAACTAATAGTACTAATAAATAGTACTAATAAATAGTACTAATAAATAGTACTAATAAATAGTACTAAATAGTACTAACTAATAGTACTAATAAATAGTACTAAATAGAACTAACTAATAGTACTAATAAATAGTACTAAATAGTACTAACTAATAGTACTAATAAATAGTACTAAATAGAACTAACTAATAGTACTAATAAATAGTACTAAATAGAACTAACTAATAGTACTAATAAATAGTACTAAATAGAACTAACTAATAGTACTAATAAATAGTACTAAATAGTACTAACTAATAGTACTAATAAATAGTGCTAAATAGTATTAGCATATACCTGGGAGGTGAATAGTGCTTTTCACGCAATTTGATTGGCTCCTCTATCTCGGAATATCCTGCACTATTCACCTCCGAGCAAAACAAAATGGCTTCCCGTTTTGTTTCAGTTACGGAAGAAGAAATCTTTTTAATAAACGAGGGTGCTGTGTCGGACAATACCAAAAAACCAACAAAGTTTGTTTTTTTACTTTTTTCCGCTGTATAATAGGACAAAAATTTGCTCGAACTTACGGTTTTGTTTACAAATATCGAGCGGGCCAAGCTTACGTAAAATTAATTTAAAAAGTAAAATACTTATTTACGAACGAATAATGTTTTACAGAATGGTTTCAACAGCAACAACAATTTAGAATTCCTTTGGAAGAAATGTCTCCTCAACAATTAAACAAATGCCTTCAAAAGTTTTATCTCTAAACGAGAAAACGTGAGGGGTAGCTACTTACAGTCTACGACAATAAGTCGCTTACCGCAATTCGAGCCGCGTTGAATCACCATTTGAGAAATCCACCATTTAGCAAATATTTTTCGATAGTTGGAGATGCCCAGTTTTCATAAGCAAATAAAAGTCTGAGCAATTTTCTGAAAACCCTTAATAAAAAAGGCGAAATTGCACGAACTGTCCACAAACAACCATTGACAAAAGAAGTCGTTGAGAAGCGTACGAAGAAGGCGAGCTAGTTGAAGTTGACACTCTCAATCTTGTCAATTTGCAGCAAACAGCATGGTTTTTCATGACTGCTGGTCTTTCAAACTCCAGCTATACTGGGGGACGAGCTGGGGGATTCCAATAGCCAAATGATCTCGTTCATGGCTTCGTTTCTGGTGGTACATTTCAACTTCAATGTCAAACTTCCAAGCAGCTATTGCAGCGACAGTATTCAGCACGAACTTTAAGACTTGCGAATATGTACTTGCAGCGATCGGAAAAAAAATCCAAATTTTCCTTGCCTTTCATCGCACACGATTCGTATAATCGTATAATTGTTTGATCATGAAACGAACTCGTTACGTTTTCTGTCAGTTTATCACATGATGTTGTCGTGTGACGTTTCTCGCGCGTTCTCGCACGCGAAATATTAAAGTGTAAATCGAGTTTTTGCTCATTTTTTGTAATAAAAAAACGTTTTCGAGTTTGCTATTCACCTCCCAGGTATATGCTAAAACAATTATTCACCTCAGTGTCGGTGAATAGTGTGGATATTTACCTCGCCGCTTCGCGGCTCGGTAAATATCCAACACTATTCACCTCCACTTCGGTGAATAATTGCTATCTAACTAATAGTACTAATAAATAGTACTAAATAGAACTAACTAATAGTACTAATAAATAGTACTAAATAGTACTAACTAATAGTACTAATAAATAGTACTAAATAGAACTAACTAATAGTACTAATAAATAGTACTAAATAGTACTAACTAATAGTACTAATAAATAGTACTAAATAGAACTAACTAATAGTACTAATAAATAGTACTAAATAGTACTAACTAATAGTACTAATAAATAGTAAATAGTACTAACTAATAGTACTAATAAATAGTACTAAATAGTACTAACTAATAGTACTAATAAATAGTACTAAATAGTACTAACTAATAGTACTAATAAATAGTACTAAATAGTACTAACTAATAGTACTAATAAATAGTACTAAATAGTACTAACTAATAGTACTAATAAATAGTACTAAATAGTACTAACTAATAGTACTAATAAATAGTACTAAATAGTACTAACTCTTTCCTGTCCGGCCCAGTCAAAATGGTTCATAGAAGATCAATGAAGTCGTCAATCGAAAAACACGGCACACGGTAACGCAAGACTAAAAATTAAAATTCGACAAGCGCCATGCACACGAGATCAACACACACGCCACGTTTGATTTAATTGATTTCATAAACAACTTTGCGATTGGTGGCATTTTGAATTTTCACGATCCTTCGCGGGCGCGCGAAATGAAAGTTTTTCAACCTGATTTATGAAAATTATGCTAATTTATATTAATATAATGTGTTTTGGGGAAATTTAAAAGCACTTGTGAAACCGGTTTATTGGGCTTACAGAAAATGTATAGCTTTCGCAACAGTTATGCTTATTTCCGGATATATCAATAGAAGAAAGCGGTTGGTTCAATTTTGGATGTTTTTCAACAGGGCAGGAAAGAGTTAATCACCAAAGTGTTAATCACCTTTGTCCGTCGTATTTTCCATGACCTCCTTTCTCACCAATTAACGAGGCCACATTCTACGATTTTACTCTATAATTATTATCACTAGGTGATGATATTCTATGGTTGACTGGATAAGGATTATAAATATCAATGGTAAAGTAAATTGTTTGCTACTCAAGCTTTTAACGCAAACTCAGAACATGTTTCTGAGCCCCAGACGGGAATCGAACCCGCAACCTTCATGATCTCCGGTTAGACGCTCTAACGATTTATGATTGATGATTTATTAACTTCGCCAAAAATTACAAACTACATACAGACGTACCATAAAAACAAAAAATGGCAGGGACACCGCCACAGCATAGCCAATTACAGCGGATCGAAACTGAGCAACCAGAACTCAGATGGCAGAACGAAGGCTACGTTGTGTTCTAGTTCGCACGTGCGACATACGTACTGCTAATTCAGCAGTCTCGATATGTCTGTATATATCAGAATATATTAAATATATTTCGTCAGGTGCTCAGAAACATTTTCTGAGCTTGCGTTAAAAGCTTGAGTAGCAAACAATTTACCATATTAAAATAACCAAGCTGCAAGTCACATTTAATAAATATCAATAGGTTTTGAGAGTCATTTTTCTAAATAAGTATTATCCATATTCGGTGGCTGTGGTACCGTTGTTCTAGTTTGCCCAACAGAAAAGGGTGGCGAGACAGCATACATATGCTGCACACCAGGCATATGAACCGGCTGTTGTTGTCCTTGAATTGAGTAATAACGCATACGATTTGCGGGAACTTGTCCTTGAATTGAGTAATGACTCATAGCAGGGTTTATAACCTGCGTTAAAAGTTGTTGCCGAGGAATAATACCCAGCATCCCTGGAACATGTGGCAAATTAGTTCCCATCGGTAAGGCATTTGCTGGAGGAGTAGGCGGAATATGGGAACGAATTCCATGATCGAGCAGATATTGATCGGCTAGTTTAAAACGCTGACTGAATGGTTGAGGTGTATAAGGTAGTTGGTTGTACATTTGCTGATTGTAAGGTGGCTGCGTGTACCCCTGAGAGTTTAGGGGAGTGTATAAATATCGAGGTGTTAACTGAACTGCGATTGGTTGAGCAACCATAGCCGACGGGGAATGCCGATAACCGTCATACTGATCTGGTTGACCAGAAGAAAAAGTTTGAGTACAGTCAGGAGAATATGCAGCACCTGAAGGTCGTTTGGGAAAAGCAGGATTCTCTTGCTGTTTCAACTGACCAAAGGTCATTTCTGCTAAATGATTGCTCATGTCTTGGAAGTTGGACGAGGAGCTGCCCGCACCAGGAACCACCATATCTGCACGAGGGCCGCCTTGTAATAATGCTCCCGCTTGTTGCTGAGGTAATAGTTCTGAGACCTGTTGAACAAAAATAATTTATAGTACCACTTTTTCTTAGAAGCTACACCTACAATGAAGATCAATGGTAACTGAGCCGTTGTCGGTTTTGCAATGATACGAGTTTATCATGAACAATTAACGGGTTGAAAATAAAAGGTTCAAAATAATGCACATAAGAAACCTTAGTTTACTACCCCACTATCTCAAGTAAACAGCCATACAGTCAAAAACAATAAGAAGTTGTGTATATATCAGATTATATTTAACGAAGAGAGGATTTAATAAGTTTATAAAGTGTTTTTGAAAATTTTATCTGACTCCTCCAATCGGGAATCGAACCCAAGATCTCTGGCTTAAAGTGCCTATGAAACGAAAATGTTTGTTGCAGTTTTAAATGTTCAATATTCATTTAGAACATATTGAACAAAAAATCTTAAAATGTTATTATGCCACCTTAATAGGCTATAAAAGAACAAACATTTGAGCAAAAAAGTCGTCACTTCCAAGCGCGGCTAAATACCACGTGATTTGTTGGTATGACGTCAAAGTGTTTGTAAGTAGTGTAGATGGCAGAAATTATTGACGACTACGAAACACGGAAGATATTGCGTTGTTGGTGCTCCTAACGACACTAGTTCCCGAATCCCTTGCCATTTTTAAAAAATACGTTCTCTTTCGCTCGCTGTTTATCAAACACCTTGATGTCATCAGAGCTAAATTCGGACCCAGTCTCTGTGTCAGTTTTTAACAAATTGGTCAATTTCGTTGCTTAAAAATGTTTCATAGACAATTTAACCAGAGCCGGATTAGTACAGTAGCAGATGTAGCAAATGCTACGGGCGCCGCGATTTTGGGGGCCCCGCACTAGTGACGGACCGCATGTCCGCTTGCGGCGCTGGAAACCAAAGCAACGAAGAAGAAAATATAGGGATTTACCGTACGTATTCCATATATGGAAGGTTCCATATGAAGAACACATACATTGTCCTAACGAGCATATACGTTGCCCTGACGAGTAAATACATTGCCCTCGTACCAGCGTCCGGCGCATTGTAAACAGTATATTATTGGATTGTAACCAACCCCCAAAAAACAAAGATCCTAACCCTAACCCCCACGCATAACGCGTTTTCTACCGCCTAGCAAGCTTCACGATACGACCAAACTCAAATCATTAATAACTGATTTTTCCCAACAAAAATGTCGGGAAAAATCTAAGCAAATGGTTAATTATTAAACGAGTATATTTTGTTGTGTTAAATATATGTCTCTGCATGAGTCCAGTTAATTCATAGACCCATATACCGATGAAATCATGCTACTGCGGGACAATTGTTATACTATAGTGTACATTGTATATATGAAATGAAAGAGTTTAAATGGCGACATGCCATTGACAATTGACATACATAGGGCAAGTGGCGTAGCTAGGATTGTTTAGTGCGGGGGGCAGGCATCCAAATTTTCCGTGGAAATGGACGTGGTTAAATTCTACAATCTTGTAGAATTGTATCTGTAGTGCATATATACATATGACTGTAAAGTACTAGAGAGATACAATGTGTCCAGTCATGGAAATATTCGTCTGGTTTTCGAGTTTAAAAATGTTTTTTGAAGTTCTCTAATAGAAATTGGTGAAACAAGTTCTCGATTTATTGAGATGCATGCATGCAAGGTTTGAGAGTCGCTTTTCGAATATTGTGCTTCTCGAGTACAAGTCTTAACACTTTCATGCAGCTGAACGCTCTTTCATCGTGTGCTGATGAAACGGGTGAGGTGAGGCAGAGTTTCAAAAGCGTTACAACATTCTAAAATTGAGCCGTCAAGTTGTGCTTCATTAAAAATACTAAAAATCATCATGGAACAGCTTCTCCTTCTCCAAACTCCCACGCATTGAGAAAAGCATGCACATTCTTGATTCACAAGATTCAATCATCAATTCATTCAATCAAGATATCATCATTATTATATATCTCAAAACGGCACTCTAATAAGTACTAACCGTGTTACAATCAACAACTTTCCCAAGTCCCAACCACCCACATTTTCCGACAGACGACAAGAATTTTCCGGCAAACGTCCCTGCAAAGTAGTTTGGGCGTGAGCGCCACCCCAAATCTAGCTACACCACTGATGGGGCCCCGCAATTTTCATTTCCTACGGGCCCCGTGCAACCTTAATCCGGCACTTCAATGTTCTTATACCACTGAGCTATTGAGACACAGTCAGAACAGTCGGATAATTTTCGGCACCGCTCTTCTCGTGAAGATGCAATGTCTCGTGAGGAAGATTGTGGATCAAATGATCTGATTGTTTTGACCTTGTCTCAATAGGTCAGTGATAAGAACACTTGTACGGTAGACAGAGATCTGAGGTTCATTTCAGGTTGGCACAGCCAGATAACATTTTCAAAAACACGTCACGTTAGTATATCTACAAAATCGTAAGTACAAAAGCTCATCATGTTCTTTCTTCAAGTGCGTCTTCACAACATGGATAGAACGGCCAACACGGTTGTTATAAACTCTCACGTGCAGAACTGTGACGAAGGGCTACTAACTGTTTGAATAGTATAGGCATGGAAATATATTGTAATTTGTAAACATCAGTTTTTCCAATCATATTCATATATATATATAGACAGGCGATATATATTATATATATATATATATATTATATATATATATATATATATATATATATATATATATATATATATATATATATATATATATATATATATATATATATATATATATATATATATATATATATATATATATATATATATATATATATATATATTTATATATATATATTTATATATATATATATATATATATATATATATATATATATATATATATATATATATATATATATATATATATATATATATATATATATATATATATATATATATATATATATATATATATATATATATATATATATATATATATATATATATATATATATATATATATATATATAAATATATATATCTTTGCACCCGAACTTGTCGCCTTTCTTCACGGTCTTTTGACCTAATAGTGTCGCTGTTTTTTTTCTTACCAAGCCGTATTTCGAGTTAACGGCTGGTGTTTTCTCTGTGCTTTTGGCCATGGCTTTGACATTGAGTTATGGCCTGTTGTTTTTTTAAAGACGACATATTTTTCCAGTCTCACGAACTACTTGGCTACTTTCTGCCCCGTAACCAGGGCAACCAACCGGAAGGTTGATGGATATATTAAGACGCGACACAAACATTTGCCAGAAATCATTCGTCCAAACACAAGAACGACCGGATATTGTATACACGTCCGGATATTGTACCACTCCGTCAAGATTATCACTCTCGCCCGAGCGCCGAAAAGTTAAAGATGTGCGCCCTCAAACAGCTCAAATCAAACTTGGACACCCGCTGTACATATGCAACATTTACAACATCTCCATGCCTATTCAAACAGTTGGTATCTTTACGTTAATTTGCAATAAACATGTGATCAATCCACAACAGATGTTTGTCATAACAATCTGTGCCAAACGCACTCGAATTAGTATTCCTGACAATTCGAATTTATACAAGCTAGTGCTTGTTGTAACAAGTTAAAAAAGGATGTGCATGCAGACCTGTCACAACATTCACGATTTGGGCATTCATGATTTTAATTTTTATAAACAAGATTAATTCGTCACGCAAATATTTGTGGATAAATTGTGGGTGGCGGAAAGTGTGGTATTTTGGAGGTAAGGGTCCCTAGACCCAAATGAGCTAGCCTGTTTTTTTGCATGCCGAAAAAATATTATTGCCTTGGAATGTCCGGTTTGATAAGATCGTATTAGATAACTTGTGTGCGCACTTTTCCCAATTATTAAGAGCGATAAAGCAACCTGCCGCGAGGGGTTGTCATTATATTGTGCTATTGCGTATTTTTATATGTTGCTTGTCATTAATCCCAATTTATCTAGTTAATATAAATTGGCGCTTAAAGCATTACCTGTTGCAGGCACATCCTCGACCTTTGGTACATAAGAGAGCCACTTTGGGACCCATAAGGTGAATTCATAGGTGATCCAGGACCAATGAAGCCTTGGGATTGTTGTTGCGGTGGAGGCGGTTGTCTTTGATAGCCTTGACTCGTTTGACTGAAAAAATACGGCAGCACTGTTCGAGGCCTTTGCTGCATCGCAACATTAGGTGTTTGATAATTCTCTGGTCCAACTACTTCAGAACCTAGTAAAATTTATTTATTAATCAATTTATTTATTAATCAAAATTTATTAATAATCCATGAGCAAATTAGCCAATAATAAAGGCCCATTTGATCACGAAATGGCATTTGGATATCCCGGTGAAACACCCTGTCCTTCAAAAGACTACAATATATTTTTCTTGCATGCATAATTAAGATATTTGATAAATTAAGGTCACTAGCGATCTTCCTCAAATATCTTAATTACGTATGCAAAATCATCTGTAACCCATTTCGGATTTTCCATGAGATAATACCAAAACACATTAAATCATTACCTATATTTAATTATAGCCAACAACGTTTGGATTCATTTAATGAGAAGTCATATGAACAATTCAAGCTCGTGTATCAACGGGATATCCAAACACTCGAAAACAATTAACAAAAACACTCGCGCTCGTATTTTCATATATTGTTTTCTCATGTTTGTTTACCCCCGTGAAATACTCGGTCTCGTTGTTCATATGTTACATCAAATATATCAGTCTTTCACTGCAACCATTATGTTGGATGTAGGTTCCATATATGGTCAAGGCCAAGCGATCTAGCAGTAGGCAATTGAGCTGAGAAATAGAGCAAGCAATATACAATAGAGTAAGCAATAGGCAATAGACAAGAAATGCTGCAATGGGGCCATCGTAGGCTCGGCAATAGAGAAGTTGAGAGATAAGATGTCATCTGCAATAAGAGGTCATCGTGGCAACTATTCCAAGGCACAGCTCACCCACACTGAGAAATCAAAAACAAGGTACAGGTATATATATATATATATATATATATATAATATATATATATAATTTTTATTTGATTTATTTGATTTGCCACATGTACAAGTAAATTTAAGGTTATGGGGATATCTAGTCAATCCTCGGGCAGTGTATCAGTGTCGTAACAAATAATAATAATATTAATAATAATAATAATAATAATACTAATACTAATAATAATACTACTACTACTACTAATAATAATAATAAAAATAATAATAATAATAATAATAATAATAATTGGCCCATCAAAGAGCTCAAGATAAGACAGAGAAGCTCGCAAAATCATCATAGAAAATGATGGAAAACACCCATTGAGTTCAACGGCGATGTTATATCTCACCAGAGAGAAAGGAGGAAGAGGGATGCGGTCAGTGGAGCGAGAGTATAAATCTGTGAAAGTGAAGGCAGCTGTAAATCTGGAAGAGGACCATGGCTTTGCATGTTGTCGTGCCTAGGTTTGTATAGTGTTCCGGGAAATCATTCTGGTTTTCTTTCCTACTTTGAAGGATATCCAAGTAGTATAGCAAGTAGGGCTGCGAGCCCAATCGACCTCAACCGTGAATATAAATACCAAAACATCACCAAATTTGGCCAAGTCACGACTCGACAAATTTGGTGATGTTTTGGTATTTATATTCACGGTTGAGGTCGAATAAGCCCACAGCCCCACTTGCTATACTACTACAGCGATCGTTAGTCAATCTAAACACCCCTCCCACGTTTTCTACTAAATTGATGCCAAACACACGCGAGACAACACCAAATCGTTATTTTAACGAAATACGACACATTTCGTCAAATTTAGAGAGAGTTTTGTGTCGTCATTTTCGCATTTGTGTTTGACAAGCTATGACTGACGCGCTCTACCATTGCTTCAATTCATGCGCGAAAAAAAAGCCACTAGATTTTGATTCTAGTGACGATGTTTAATAAATTTCAACGAGAAAGCTAGTCTAGTGGTAGTGTTAAATAGATTTCATATGCGAGTGCTGTACCTGCTATACGAATCAAGGTCACCTGTTGATGTTGCTAGCAACAACATTCCATTGCGAATAGCAACCACGACTTTTCAAAAAAATGTTTTCACTTTTGAAAAATATTTTCACTTTTAAAAAATATTTTCACTTTGAAAAAATATTTTCGTTTTAAAATATTTTTTTCAAAAAGTTGTGGTTGCTATTCGCAATGGAATGTTGTTGTTAGCGACACACCACATACAACCACCTGCTGTCGTGCAAGGTGGAGATAGCTGACCACGAGAGAAGAATCGCAGTGTTTGAAGGAGTGAGGACCACCATGCTAAGACTGTCTAACTTTGAGCGTACTCGTTAAATCGTACACTATAGATATCGTGAATAAAAAACCGTTGTGTGAATGGACTCGCGCGGTTGTTATGAAGCCACCTGCTAACATGCAAATTAGTCCACCCGCTCGCTATCTTCAGTGTTTGTCGTCGAACTTCTGAAATGGTGGTCGTACACATATTTAGACGTTGTGATTCCTCCCGACAACAAGCCCAAGAAAGGCACGTACGGTGTCACAATCGCGACAATGCTTTCGACGTCTTTTTGTAGTTCGTCGTTTAGTTCGTCAGGATTTTCAATAGCGTTCAACCCATCCAGTAAGCTAGCGAATTTGCTGATTAACGAGTCGGTGAGAAAAGCGTTTGCAATCTCGCACGCGTGGAGAGAGTGACCTTATGGGAACCACGTCGCAGTGTTTAAGGTATGTCTCTCACTTCAATGTTTTTGTGACCATACGCGTAGGAGTCAATACCATTTTCTAAAAGGTATCGTTTATCATCAAAACAGGATAGCGACACTTTATTAATTTCATAACTACCTAGCTGATGTTTGACACTTCTAATGGTCTTCATTGTGTGTCGCAATTGTTTCTGCTCAAGTAACACACTTTTATAATCTTCGTGCTTGATCACTTTTTTAATTATATTCTTTCTAATACCTTTAGCGGTTTTCCCACCACCCCCATCCTCTTTCAAATAGCTATACATTTTACTGCGCAACCCAACGAACTCAATAATCGGTGTTCCAGCACACTCGTCTTTCATCTTACCAATAACTTTCTTGTTCTCTTTGAAAGCGAACGGGTTGTCTGCAGGGTAATCGCTATTGTCAAACTTTTCGCGCTCCTCCATGAAGTCGGAATAAACGTCGCCAGTTTTGATTGAGTACAACAGACTGTCAGTGTCAGTGAAGTGCAATCTACAGGTGTCGCTAGAGTACTTTTTCATGATATAGTTGTAGTGGAAGTCATACATCAACGTTTTGCTCAAGTCTAGTATGCACATACCCACGTATGCAGGTCTATTTAATGTTAGCGTCTCTTTGACTTTGTGGACAGCGACTAAATTCTCGCTAAATATCTTGCAAGACACAAACGTAGGCTTTGAGACAAGCTTTTCCAACTTTTTCTCGGTGGTCACTAATCTTACATCCACACGCTTCCTCAAATTCTCCATTGTTTTTCCAAACACACTGTTGTTCATCAACTTGAAGAAATCCTTCTCGAAAGCGTTCTTAGCCGCAGTTCTCTTGACTGTGTTAAAGTCGATGTACTTGCCTAGCCACTTAGACTGGTCAAACTGTAGGACCCTATGCACCTTTTTGATTTTTAGTCCAAGACCTGTGTACAACTGCAGATTTCCATAGTGACACACGTACTTTTTTTTGTCCATCAAATTAGTCACCAACTTTTTCACGCCGCCAACACTCACATTAAATTTATTTTTGATTTTCGTGCAGTACTCCGACAACATGTCAACAGTTATCTCCATCTTCTCGGGAGCCAACGGGTAGTCGTTATGTAGGTCATGCAAATGGGCTGGATACTCCAAGTCGACTTCAAGCAGCAGGCCCTTTTCACTATTGTTGTGATAGTCGTGTAGATTAACCTTTTTTATTTCTTTCTCAGTCAACCACTTGAAGCCACCTGTAGGTAGACTTCGACTCATCGCCCATCCGTACAAATTGTTGGCATCAAGGTACATCAAATACTTCGACTCTTGCGCTTTATCGTACCCCTTCATATATTTATTATTCGCCACGCCATGTCTGTTGCATATGTAGCTCACACCACCACGCATACCTAATTCTACGAACTGGAACATGTCGATGTCGGACAATAACTCAAGTTCCACTCCAGTCATCTTTAGCATAGCATCCCAAGCCAATCCAGGCGATGTGAAATAATGGCAAGGGTCTAATTTATACTCGCGATGGCATGTCTTTCTAAAGTTCTCGAAAACGTCGGCGAGCAAGAGCACATCGCTTTTCAAATACAGGTCGTGGTACCCACCCATACTCTCAACGTCGAAGTAGTCCCACACATCGATGGCGCGCTCGTGCATTTCTTCCGTGATGTGCTCATCGTTCAGAACGCTGTAGAAGTCCTTTTTGGAGGGTAGCTCGCACTCATCGAATTTATCAAAGGAGTCCATATAATCATAGGGATAGACCCCCTTTCTTGTCATGAGTGCCAACCCCTCGTCGCGAAACACTTCTGACGTGTACTTGAAAGCGTCCCTTGGTAGGTTCCTCACCAAGTTGTCTAGGCCGCTACTCATGAACTGAAAGCTGTCCAAAAATACCAAGTTTTTTCCAAGCATGAACGCCATGTACTTCTCCATGTTGTTTGGTATCACATTTATGTCTTGGCCAAACTTACCAATCTCCTGCATAATGAAATGGCTATCGTAGCCGCGTAAGTTATGAAAGATCACAGGAATTTTGTCAGTCAATCTAAAGTTCACGTTACACTGACGATGTGCGGACCCTCTGTACTTACCTGAGACATGACAGTGGTCTCTCACTCTAACGTCAGCACCAGTGTACCCAACACTGCAAATATGACAACTTTTAGCCTCGTCAAAGTTTTGTTTATCGTCATCAGTCAGTATCATTTCTTTGTTAAAGTGACTCTCAGATGTCTTTTTACAATATTCGACAATTTCTAACATCTCCCCAATGAACTTGTTGACTGCATTTTCACCGCGATACACCTTCACTGGCTTACTGTACTCATTGTCATAGCAACAAACCAATTTATACCCATAGCCACAGTCAACATGCCTCTGGTAAGCATTTGTGTAGCTACACTCGCTTGATGGCGTCGCTGTGTGCACCTTCTGTGTGATAGCCTCAAAGTCTGCATACACCACAAATGGTACATTTAATTGTCTACTAAAATTCTCGTATTTCACTTTCGCGCCTTTTTGTGGCATTTTAATAGCTTGCTTCCCATTAATGACCAAACACACTTCAATGTGACTTTCAAGCACGTCCGCTCGGGTAAAACACTGCAGGCAATATCTACAAAAGTGCTTTCTCGCCTTATACTTTGTCTGGCGGTACATGAACTTGTTAAAATCGCGAATGTACACATAATGCTTGTTGCCCACGTCATTAGTTATCAACAATAGGTCCATATGGTCAGGATACGTCTCCTTAGAAACGTACACAGGGAATGGCTGCTTATTTTCGTACCCAAAAACATTAATGCTAATTTCGTTAGCCTTTTCGATCTTGTTGTAGTCTTTAAGTGTGACTGGGAAGTCAATTCCGTCATAGTTCAGCTCACCGACATGCCTAGCGTACTTCGACGTTCTATCGGAGTGTTTTCCAACAGGAAACTTATGCGCAAGGTGACACCATCTAAAACACTCGTTGTCATCATCGTTATTTACGTTTATCAGACCCTTCATACTGTTGCGCAGCTCCTTTGGCAACACAATGTAGCTACTCCCACGCAAAGGTCTGTAAATAGCGACGTTAACGTAGTGTGCATCTATTTTGTCGATAGTCCATCCAGACCCCTCAGATAACCACCCAGCTATCCGCGTCAAAATCTGCTCCGATCCACGATTGGCAACACCCTCGATGTCGTGTTCATTAATGACGACGAACGTCTCGCTGTTAAAGTAGGCAGTTTTGTACGTGGTCTTATTGAGTTCTAAAACTTTTTCAAAAGTGACCTTGACTGTCTCCACCACTTTCATTCCGTTGGTTTCACCTAGTTCACGTCTCAAAAGGTTAGTGACAACACTTCTACTACCATTTACCTGATTGATGTCTCTGTCATCAATTACTTCGACTCCATAGGACCTTGTGAACCCTCTCAGTGCTCGATCCAACAAATGTGTTGACGGTGTGAGGTCTTCGACTGCAGGTTGTGTTTCTTGATCTCTAAAGAAGCCGTGAACGTTGGTCGCTTCATCTGTTAGTGAATTGACAACGGCTGCACTCGTCTTATGCGCCCGTCTTTTTTTCGGCGGGTTTCTCACAGTCCGACTCATTGGCTTATACTTACACTACACTTTTTTTCTTAACCCACTCATTGTAATAAATATCACCACTCTCACACCATCCCAGCTTTGGGTACACCACCCCAAACAAATTATCGTCGAACAAGTCTTTCACCTTCCCGTCTTTGAGGTCTGACACCTTCTTGAGTGTCTCGACTCGTCTTCTATGACACAACCTAATAATGTAGTATCCATATCTGCTGACATTTCTACCCTTGATCAAATTGCATGAGTGCAGCACATTGACAACTTTCAGGAAGTCCTCTTTTATCAACTCAAGGTGCTCACCCCTCACAACGTTCCGCAGTCTCCTACCCATCCACCAAGACCGTTTGTGAACGCTTTTTAATCGTGTGAGTCTCATGTCGCTGTAACTCTGAGTGTAACCCCATTCGGTGTCGCCACACTTTGGACACGCGTACCCACCGCAGTCAATCACATGTTTCACAACATCACAATCCGAGCAGTAGTAAAGCCTGAAGGCGTCTCCACACTCAGTTTGCGTATCATTCGCGATTTCGTCAATTGTGTAACCATAGCTCATCTGCCTCATAAGTTTGTCCATCACTTATACTACTCCAACATTTTTTCACCGAGCTAGCACCCACACTACTATTCCACTACCCAAACCTAACGCGCTAACAAACAACAATTGGTATTCCTTCATTTCCGCACTCGGTTGGTAGTAATCCGCAATCTTCGGGGAGTTAGTGAACACTCGTCCGCTGTACTGTATGGTCATTACGCTTCTAAGTTCTTCCAACGCGTGGTTTGTGTCGTTGATGTCAGCATTAGCGTCAGAGAGCCGTTGTCGCAAACGCTGGATCTTATCTTTCTTAGCGACCTCATTTTCATACCACACCTCTTTCGCACTGGCTAGCTGCTCCAACGCGTGGTTGTGTCTTTTCATCTCAGCTTCATAGCCTGTGTGATTAAACTTCGAAAACATAAAGCCAGCGCCTGCAAAAGCCACTGCATTAAATATCCCTCCAGCCACAACACTCACCATTAACTTACGTTGATTTGAATGGATCTGTCGGTATCCACTTTTTCGATTGCATCCATTTTACTAACAGCGTTCCTGCACCAACAGCCGCAGCAAGTTTCACTGTGCCTTTCACTGTCTCTGGTGTTCCCAATGGTTCTCCCAAAGCCTTTTTAGAAATCATACTCACTACCACAGCGCCAGTCGTGACAAGTAGCGCATCGTACAATTCGTTCATGAGTTCTTTTCGATCGATCGCAGACATATATACATTGTCGTGTGTTTTGTTCAAGAATCAAATGTGTCAAGTGTTGGACGACGAGTTCTACAACTTTCTGACACAGCTGGTGCAGTACTCACAGGCTCTAGTCGTGTCTCTTTTTCACTGCTAATTGTGTACCATAACGAAGCACCAGCGATGATTACACCAAGTGTTCCGACAACATATCCATAACCCCACTCACCACCCTGTTCTTCGTTGACTATCATTTCACGCATTTTTTTTTCTTTCGCAGCTTTCGATATCTCAGCCAACTTTTTACCAGCAGCGACACGCTTTGGGTCCTTCACCTTAACACTTTTCACATCAGCCGTGATCTTCGCTTCAACAGCCGTCTGTGAGTCTTCAACCATCTAATACACTATCACGTGTTATCTTACTCACAGTTGACCTCACAGGTGTCTCACAGATGACCTCACAGGTATCTCACAGTCCCAGACCAAACGCACTAAAAAATTAGGATTTTTTCTGGGAGTATAACATAATGACTCAAGCCCGAGAAATCAGCGAAGAAGATATTGCCAACATGTTGAGAACAGCCTTTATCAGTGTGCCCACCCTACAAGGCGCCTCTGGACCTATCGTCTTAAACGAGTACTTCTCAACATACACAATGTTCGACCCCGACCCTGAAGGACCACCAAAACGGCTTGGCTCTCAGATCCGCCATACAAGGTATCTTCTCGACGCTTGGATCGATCTTCGAGAAGACAGAGCCAACGAGCTTGCTGGTACGTTAGCTGACATAATCCCTGTGTGGTGTTATTCACCATTCAAACACCTTATGTTAGCGAGTGGTGTCTACTTGAGCAACCCTAGTGAGTCCAACGCCACATTACTCGGTAATTCCCTCCAAGTGTTCTTAGCGACCCTCGTGTGGAAACCATGCCCAACCAAAGCCAAAGCGTGGCTAAAGCTCGCCGCAAACCGCGACGTTCACGTTTGCAAGGCGGGGTGTAATGAGATACTAGGTGTGGGTGATATCAGGGACCACGTACTCTCGCCCGCCCACAGACACTTTGCGAGAAATAAAAACGCGTACACCTGTCACCCATGCGGTGTGGTTACCAACGACCCACTGTATCGCTTGAGACATGAGAGCTCGAAGACTCATCTTGAAAACTTAGAGCTTCAGCGGATATTCAACAACGAGCAACAGTTGCCGCAAGAGGGGAGAGCATTTCTCTTGAGGTATAGTAACCATGAAGAAAGTCGGTAAACTAGAAATTGTGATTGGTCCCATGTTTGCAGGAAAAACGACAGAGACTCTCCGCAGGTTACTCACGTTAAGTAAGTCAGGGCTCAAAGTCGTGTACATGAACAACAAACGCGACACCAGACGAACTGACCACGCGTTCTCCACACATCGTCAGACCATTG
The DNA here is from genome assembly GCA_035772405.1 of Chrysogorgia sp. JL179-B06. Taxonomy (NCBI): domain Eukaryota; kingdom Metazoa; phylum Cnidaria; class Anthozoa; order Scleralcyonacea; family Chrysogorgiidae; genus Chrysogorgia; species Chrysogorgia sp. JL179-B06. The sequence continues at coordinate 515,559 of JAYKKM010000270.1, read as the reverse complement.
TTGTTGGGTCAGACAGTTTACCTGCGAAGTTAATCACCAACCTCCCAAGTTCTTCCGAGATAGTTGATTACGACGTCATTGGCATTGATGAAGGCCATTGGTACTCTGATCTGTCAGTTATTCACGAATACATTAAAGCTAGCATTCACGTCATTATTTGTGGTCTCATATCAACAGAGCACTTAAAAAGACTTGGTGAACTTGACACGTTGTTCTCAGTGGCAGACGACATCACCTTTCTAAAAGCGTATTGCGCCGTTTGTCGTGACACTTACGGAACAACTGTTGAAGCGTCATTCAATTGGAGATACAACCCAGGACCATCATTCGTTGGTGGCGCTGAGCAATATCGTGCAGTGTGCAGACGTCATCATCCCTCCACACAAAATTAGGGGTGTTCTCGGATACCCCACTTTTTAAATTTAGACATTGGTCACATTGGTCCAATGTATCGTAGAAACATTTTTTCACACAGTGGTCAGAAGGTTTGTGAAATAAAGAGAGAAAGTTTCGCGGATATTTTTTACCAAGTTAAAAACGTCTTTAGAAAATGCTAGAGCAGTTGTCGCCTCAAACGTCGTCTCAACAATGAGAACGAGTGCTAATTCGACTTATTACTCACTGTCTAAAAAGTCTCTTTACAATAGCGTCTCTCATGGTTACTCAACGCTGATTTATTTTTAAATTTACGAAGGCAGTGAGAGCACTGAAACCCAACGCCAAAGAAATACTTTATCACCGTGGTAATAGCGTCGTCGTATGACTCACACAACAACGTTAGATAACCAGCGGATTTATATCTGAGCAACAGAGACTCCTGCTCTTTGGATGTCTTGCCTGTGCCACCTGGATTCTTGAACTCAATCACAAGCCCGCTGTGCTGTCGGTTTGCGTTGGCAATAATCAAGTCAGGCGTTCCACGTTGGTAACCTTTTTTCCACGAATTTATTCTTTTACTCGAAGTGTCTTGATTTTCACCACAAGCAGCTATCAAAATAGCTTCTGGATAATACTTCCTAAGAAAACCGACGACTTTCGTGTGGAGATCGAACTCGGTGATCATTTTAAATTGATTGTGTTTGAGACCAACGTCAGCTAAACTTTTTCTAACGCTTGGTAAGACCTCTGAGTGCACCCACCTTCCGAAGTGTTTCGCGCGCTCCATTTTACTCGAGAACGTTAGTGAGTAGACCCCAAGTTCATTGATAAACGAGGCCTGCTCTATATTCATTTTGCAATCAGGTTCGACGTGGTCATTGACTGCATCTTTTGGTCGAGCGTAACCTAGAGCGCTTGCGACTTCTCTTGCTTTGAACCATATTTCACCGTTGTGATTAACCGTTGTGATTTGGTGGCCATCGAAGTCGAATAATCGAAGCGTTGTGGAGGTCATCACTATATTATAGCCTCGCAAAAAAAAGACTACTCGACATAGGTGTCAGGTTTTTTATAGATCTGGTTTGTTGTGTACCAATGCAGCAAATACGTTCTATTAGCCCTCAGTTTTCTACGTCGTCTGAAAAAGTTTCTAATGTTACGAACCAGTTTTCTAAGCCAACCCATTTTAACTTAGGTCACGTCTCCTACCACTCCTACAGTGTCTGATTCTGCGGGTAGCGTAATAGGTTCGCCGTAAGTCTTTTTAGACCTCATACCAATCTCAGCGTGGAGCTCGAGACTCACGTCACCGCGACCAAACGATCCACCAGCTTTGAACATGTGGTCAGTCGTCTTATTTATTTTATATATTTCATGAGGTCTCGAAATACACGCTCCCATTTACTTTACACCATATTCCTTCATCATTTTTCCACCCATGATTATGATGTCTCGGTTCGTCATGTAGCCACTCACAATTTTCACACCGTAGAATTCTATCAACGATGGGTGCGCATAAGGTGCGAGTGGTATTCTTGGTCGATGTATTCCAAAAATTGTTCCATAGGGCGCGCCTATCTTTTTCATATTTGCTATGAAGTCTGAATCGGTTGACTTAACGTTGTTGACTCTGACATGTGAATTGCTCATTTGCCAGTGTATTGATATCATATGCATTTTACTTATGTCAACGCCACTCGGAATAGTGCATACTTTCTCCATCGCTGGGGTGCTGCCACCATACGCGAGTTTATTAGTCACACCAGTCTTGTACCCTATGAACTTATCCCAACTACCATCGTCGTTTGATATAATTGTCTCCCAATTTGATCCAGCGGTTCTCATTGGTAACCTCACCACAACAAAAATGGAGAGATCACACCATTGCATACTTGGACAATTAAAATGGAGACCTGACTCAAGTGGGATTGGCGTTAACACAGGGGATAGAAAACTTTGGCTTACACTACTGATGCCAATAATAGGGCCATAAGCTAGGTTGTTTTGCACTAATTTGCTTGTTTCACCAATGGCTTTCACTTTGTTTGAACCATTGGTGTGAAATTCCACGTTTTTCAAGGCGTGTGTGCTAACGTTGAAGTCGAGCACAATGTTGTAGGACTGACTCTTGAGGTAGCTTGATAGCAATTGCTCTAGAGTTCTTTTGTTTGTGACGTCTGAGTCATCGACTGGATCTGCTACGTTTTTTATTGCTGAGCCTTGCATGTCTATTATTCCAGACATCCTTCCACCGGTCGCGCTTAATTTAGGATCTTCGTCCAGATGCCTTTTCGTTCTTTTTAGTATTTTGTCGTGAGGGTCGTCAGACTCATACCCATAGTTTAGACTCATTACTACTTCAAGGTGTATTTGGTTACTAAATAGCCAGAGACTGCTGAGAACCCCAAGATTATCACCAACGTTGTCGTGTCTGACTCGCTTGTGGTGGTGGCCACTGTTTTTTTCACAGGAAGTGGTGTCACATTTTCTTGGTAAACTTTTTTAGCCACAAGATTCGTTGGTACCACCACATTTTCTTGGTGAGCTTTTTTCTTCACAATCGTTGGTGGTACTACTAAGTGAGTCACCACATTTTCTTGGTGGACTTTTTTAGCCGTAATTGTTGGTGTTGTTGCATTCAAGCGAGTGTTCACTCCAAATCTCATGGACTCTGTAGCAACCTTTAATAAGTTGTTGTACCCGACGATTTTATTCTTGAGTATCACTAGGTTACTTGGCATTAACCATGTACTTGGCGACACTGCAAGATTTTGGACAACGTTGGTGTCTCTAATCGATTTATTCATGTTGAGAATCCATGTCGACACGTCATACTGTACAACACTGTCAGAAAACAACTTGCGGAATTCTTGTTGGGTCTCTAGACTTCCTGCAGAACCACCAACGACTGATACACGTGTTCTCGCCTGCGCACCAAGTGTGGAGTACACAAAGGCTTCTATGCTCTGATTTAGATATTGCAGTCCAATGTTGGTAAAGCCGTCTGAGAGTCGTGCGACGTATCGTTTGTAATCGTTCTGAACGTCGTTGAGTGTGAAGACTCTGGATTCGCCTGTTGTGCCATCGCTCAGGACTTTATTCTGGTAATAATGCTTTTTGGGAATCTTGGAAATCTTGCCATACAACTCATAAGCGTTAAATTCTCTACTTATTGATTTCATGGTCTCACCACCTTCCATTCTTCTCAGAAGTCTTCTAATGGTGAAGTACAAATGAAATCTCATCACACTTGTGACCACGGGATGAACTTCTTGTGACACTGACAAATGTTGCAACGAAACACCACAACAGAAACTCGCACAATACGTCGCAAACACAACGCGATAGTAAGACTCACTGTCGTCCCACTCTGATTTTGTCTTTGACGTGGTGACTCGCAAGACTGGTAGCTTTGACATGAAGTAGCTACTCTGGTTAACAAAGACTTTAAAATTATTCACTGGATAATTCAACACATTTTCTGTTGGGTAACCGTCCCAAAGCCCCCAGTGGTTTTTATGACCTTTTGGCAATGGTTGGATAGTTCCACCACCTTGCCATATTATTGGGAACTTACTATTGTGTAGCCACTTCCACATGCTTTTATCATTTTTGAAGGTTGTGCTGGTTATGTCCGTGCTAAGGATGTCATTGTTTCTGAAATACACATCGACACTCATGATTTTACCATCTTGCAAAATATTTGGATAGAACTCGAATTTGCTTAAAGTGGCGTGAGGATACTTTTTGATGAGGTCTGTCTTCGCGTCGTGTGCAGCCTTCGATGTGTTAGCCATCGCGAGTTTGTAGTACTTTCCATAGTAATCACGAAGAGCTTTCTGCATATATAATATACCATATGTTACACATAACACATGCTACATTATATATGGTCAGGGTTGTAGTGTTGATTAGAGGTCCAACGGAAACTGTGGATCTGCCAGAGGCACTTTTAACGTTTGGCTCAGATCCTCACTTACTAGTGAAAAAAGCGACCATCTTTTGGGACTATGTTAACGTGGAGACCGGTGTGAATGATGAAATAAGTTACAACAGCAACAAACACGTTTTTGAGTCTGGGTACCACACTTTTAAAATGATTGCTGATGAATTGAAAGGATTAGGGGCTATTGGGTTAGTAGCCAACAAACACAATTCAAAGTGTGCGATAAGAACTGACCAACAATTAGAGCTGTTTAAGTTTGGAGAACTCTTAGGGTTCAACGATAACACAACGGTGAGTAGTAGTGGCTTGGTCAGCCCTAATGTTGTGGACGTTAACAAAGGGCTGAAGTACGTGCAAGTGGGTTGTAGCATTGTGAACAGACCTGAGAACATTGTTAATGGTAGCAAAAGCGAGGTTATCGTTGAGCTGCCATTGACCACCACCCAACCACTGAAGAGCTCCGTTCAACACTTCTTCAACATTGAGTCGAAGGTGTCGATAAACAAAGGCGCTTTCACACAGCTGGTGTTTAACGTGACTGACCAAGATGGTAATGGTGTCAACGTTGGTGACATATTATTGGATTTGTATGCAACGCTTGAGTAGCTAGACGTGTGCTAATGTAATGAGTCTAAACTATGGGCATGACTCTGGTGGTTACACTGAAAAGCGACGTACACACAACGACCCTCAAAAGTTGACGGTGCTCATTGAGGGTGTGGAGAAAGTCGTAACCTTTGACTATAGTGTAGTAGCCACACATGATAACCCACACATCGTAGTCAAGACAGCCACTGTGTTTTGGAACTACAACAATGTGGTGGGCGACGATATTCGATTCTTTTTTGTTAGATCAGAAGCACCGTATTCAGGATCACCGTATCCAAGACTCGTGACAACTCGATTGAGTGGGGGTCGTTACGACTTCGACGCGTTGGTTAGAGCTCTACGACACACGCTCAGGGTGGTTAATGTGGACTTCGTGGTGGAGAGACTGGTGACCACAGGTAGAAGTAGGGTCAAAGCTCGGACTATTAGGCATGGCGCCACCACCCTATTAGAACTTAGGCTAGGTGGCGTTGGGCTTTTGCTTGGTTTCGCGAAGGACGCAGGAATTGTGTTAGATGGTAAGTGGCATGACAGTCCAAACAAGATCGATATGATCGGAGGTCTAAAGTATGTAGAGGTCTCGTGCGATGCTGTCGAGACGGAGAGCAATGTGGGCACTGATGGGAAGCGTAGCGATGTGATCACAACGTTGCCAATACCCACCGAGCAGTCTCTTGATGGGGGGATACAGCGCTACGCATATGTTGAGTCCAAGGTGAAAATTAAAAAAGGTATTTACTCAAGTATGACGTTTCGTGTCAAACCAAACAATGGTGACGCTGACATTGGTGCGGTGTTATTGGAACTGTATATTGTGTGAATTATATGGAACTCGGTGTGGAAACAGAGCAGGGGTTGAGAGACATTTACTATAATCCTAAGACGGGGTTCAGTGGCGCAGAGAGGTTGTATCAAAGTGCGTTGGGAGACGGATTGAAAGTAACTAGAAAAACAGTGAAAGAATGGTTGACAACGCAGGACACTTACACTAGGTACAAACCTATTGTGAGAAGACATAAATTCCGCGCGACTTTTGTTGGATTTCTTGGTGAAGAGCTCCAAATGGACTTAGTGGACATGAGTAAGTACTCAAAACAGAATGGAGGGTATTATTGGATATTGACAGGTATTGAGATATTGAGTAGATACGCTTTTGGTATTGCAGTTTATAGAAAAGACATTAAGAACATGACTAAGGCTGTTGGAAAATTGTTGAATGACTTTAAAGATTGGTTTGGAACCACACCTAAGTTAGCGCAATTTGATGATGGACTTGAATTCTACAATGTTGGTGTTAAAAGTTTGCTGAAAGAACATGGTGTTGAATATTTCAGCACTAAGAGCGATAAAAAAGCTGCTGTTGTTGAGCGTTTTAATAGAAGTCTGAAGAGTATTATGTGGAAGTACTTTTACACTCGTGGGACGTACAAATGGGTTGACGTTTTGGATCAGTTTGTAAGCAATTACAATAGCAATGTGAATCGCAGCATTATGATGAAGCCGAAGGATGTCGATAAGTCAAATGAAGGTGAAGTGTGGACCACTTTGTTTGGTCACCAATTTGCAGACAACCCATTGCCAAAGTTCAAGATTGGTCAATCAGTGAGAATTAGTAAGTACAAGAGTGTGTTCACAAAGGGCTATGAAGCCAACTTCACTGAAGAGCTGTTTAAAGTGGTGAAGGTTACTCGTGGTGATCCGAATGTGTACGAAATTGAGGATCACACCGGTGAACAGATTATTGGTAAATTTTACGAACAGGAATTATCGCTGGTCAATAAGAAACATGGCGACGATGTGTACAGAGTCGAAAAGGTGTTGAAAAGAAAGAAAGTTAGAGGGAAGAAGATGGCGCTGGTTAAATGGTTGGGTTATGAGAGCAAACATAATTCGTGGATACCAGAAAGCGATATTCAAAATGTGAGTTAATGTAATATGACTGAAAGTGGTTTCGACAACCTTGAGATGGGTAGCTCTAACGAATACAAAGATGTCGCCGACGACGAACTAGAGCGCAGTCTTGAAAAAGCCACTAAAGATAGCGAGCTAGCTTGGGGCGACCCAAACGTTGCAGTCAGTGAGAGAGTTAGACTAACTAAAGTGAGGAGTGGGCTGGCTCGCGAACATGGTAGAAGGGAGCGCCAACGCGTGGAGGAAGCCTTTAGCAATATTGAGACGCGGATTAATGACAACGCAAAAGACTACGAAGACGTTGCGAGGAGTGCGTCATTGTTAGACACCACACGCGCGGAGTACGTCGACATACCTGGACTAACACCAATCGAGAATCGTGAGTTGAATAGCGCACTCAATCCAAGCGAGAATATGCTGCGTGAGTCAAGAATAGGCGATACTGGTACATTGCAAACACGAGTAGACTATTTTCGAGAAGCGATAGACAAAGCGGGCGAGAGAATGGCAGAGCTTGGTAAAAAAGATCTCACAACTGTGGGGAGCGAAGAGCACGTTAATCTAGCCGAAAGAGTGATCGGGCTCATACAGGCTAAAGACATGCTTATTAAACAGCGGGAAATAGAAGAGGTTAGAGAGCGACAAGAGATCGACATTGACAGGTTTCAGAAGTTCAAGAAATGGGCTAGAGAAAATATGGTTGGGATGAGTGCTTTAGCGATTTCAGTAGCAGCAATTGTGACGACTGTTATTATCGCTGGGAGGTCTAACGTTATGAAAGGCGCTATGGTCACGAGGTCATTCGCACAGGCTGTTAAAAACGCGATAACGAAGATGGGTCCATGGGCTGTTGGGTTAGCTAACTTAGTTTACGACGCGCTGGTGGCAGGCGCAAGGGGTCTTGCTTGGCTAGCTCAAAATCTGTGGGTGTTTGCGGTGACATTCGCGTGGCTTGCGTACAATTATCTAAACTAGAGAGAAAATATGATTCGTGGGAGTCAGAAAGCAATATTCAAAATGTGAGCTAATGTAATATGGCTGAAGGTGGGGAAGGTTTTGACGATATCAAGATGGAGGACTTCGATAGACTTGATAGGTACACCAATGATCAAATAAGTGACGAACTCAAAAAACTCACTCTTGATTATAATTTAATTAACAACGAGTATGGCGATTACAACGACGACGTGCCAGACATCATACGTGTCGAGTATGGCAAATTGCGTGAGAGAGTGAATAAATTACAGTACGAATATGATAAAAGGCTTCAAGAAAAAGAGACGTCATTTATCGACACTGATGATGGTAAGACGGTGACAATAAGGGGGACTAACGCAAAAGTCCCAACAGTAGAGTTTGTCGAACAGGAGTCATATGGTGACGTCAATGACGAAAGTTTCAGTATAGCTTTTGGAGAGGAGGAGGAAATTAAGAAAAGACTGGGTGAGCTAAAAGCATCCAACAAAGAGCTAACAGAAAACAACGTAAAAAGAATCAAGCTAATAAATGGGAAAATACATAAATTAAACAAAAAGGGACTCGGTCAAGACGACGCGTCAAGGGAGATAGTCAACAGGTCGTGGGTTACGGACTCAGAGGTTATTCTTTTCAAACCAATAAACAAAGATGGTAAATATGGAAAACCCAAACGAATTCTGGTACCTGGGAAAAAAAAAGAAAACTTGATCTACAGTAGAGACGCGAGTAGTAAAAACGCGATTGAGCAGTTCAAACAGTTAGTTAGTCAAATCCCTGAGAGTACAGAAACAACAGCTATCACAACAGAAGTAGCCCCAGATGACTTCCCAGTGATTGAAACAAGAGTGGAGCGCTATAACATAACTGGGCTATCATTAGACGAAAACCGCGAACATAATGGTGTGCTCAACCCAAGTGATAGTGTGTTGCGTGAGTCGAGAATAGGTGACACTGGTGCGTTGCAAATACAAGCAAACTATTATCAGGAAGCGATAAATGAAACGAGTAGGAGAATGACAGAGCTTGATACAAAAAATAAGCAAAGTGGTCTTACGAGTGACGAGCAGCTGGAGTACGACGGTTTGCTTAGTAGGGAGGTGGGACTCACGCAAGCCAAAAAAGAAGTCTTAGAACAGCGAGAAATAGAGGAAGTTAGAGCGCAACAAGAAGTCGACATTGACAGATTGCAGAAATTTAAGGAATGGGCTAAAGAAAATATGGTTGGGTTGAGCGCTGTGGCAATTTCAGTGGCTGGAATTATAACAACTATTATCATCGCTGGGAGGTCTGCTGTTATGAGGGGCGCTATGGCAACGAGGTCATTCGCACAGGCTGTTAAGAACGCGATAACGAGAATGGGCCCATGGGCTGTTGGGTTGGCTAATTTAGTTTACAATATGTTGACGTTGGGTGCGAAGGGTCTCGCATGGTTGGCTCAAAATCTGTGGGTACTTGCGGTGGTACTCGCGTGGTTTGCTTATGATTATTACAAGCTAAAACGGTAGCGATAAAACATATGTAAAGGTATATGAACGTCACGTCGGCAGAGTTGAGCCCTGGTTTTAGACGAGCGACCATGGGTGGCATAAGAGGGGTGAGAACACAGCATGTGATCACGTTGAACCCTAATAAGGTCAGTCCTGGCGAGGAACTTTACATTGATATACCAAAGCTCAAGGTTAGTAGCTGTTTGGTGCCTGGGTCGTTGGGTTTAGTGTTCGACTTTAAGAACGCAAACGCTAAAAGCTGGTTCTTGAACAATGTTAGTAAGTTGTTGGTTGAGAAACTTGTTGTGAGACTAGCTGGGGAGACTGTGTACGACAACAATGGGGAAAATTACACTGGTGTCTATCGCGACCTTTGGGAGAGTGTTACTGCGCGAGACCAAATGATTGACTATGGTATTGGTGGTGAGAACTTGAGAAAGCTAGTTTCTAAGGATGACAGTGGTGCGACGAGTGGGAACGTTGCTAAAGTTAGTGACGCGTTAATGTTTGGTGTGATTGGGACGAAACAGCGGATTAAGCTTGGCAAGATCATGAACGACCACGGGTTGTACGCTCCTTTTAGCATGAACAACAACTTGCAGTATGTCATCACACTTCCGAAGGCCACAGACATCATGGTGGCGCAATCCGGTAGCGCTGTGGGCGGATACACTCTGGAGAACCTCGAGCTTGAGTACGAGACGATTGATAACCAGGAGCTCGCTGACGAAATAGCGTCGGGCTATGCGAGTGGTCGTAGTTTGTCATATGAGCACGTTACATTGATGAAAACCACTGAATGGGATAAAGGTACGACCATTGTGAATGAAAACATTAATCTGCCAAGAAAAAGCATGAAGGCGATTGTGTTGCTATTCACGAATAAGGTGCGAACAGACAGCGAGGAGTTTCTTTATCCGAATATTGAGAATATTAGAGTCACAATCGAAGGTGTGCCAAATAGTGTGTACTCACAAGGTATTCCAAAGTCGAAGTTCTACGCAGAAGCGAAACGATTGTTTGGGTTGGGTGAAGAACACGCTCAGTTCATGACTATACAGAAATTCTATAAAGATGGTTTTGCGTTAGTCATTGACTTGAGGAGCGTCCAAGATAATTACAACGTCGCCACTGGTAAAAAAATTGTGAACACACAATCTGGCGTGCTTCTTGAAATCACTAAGAAAGCGACGACTGCGAATGTTATGTGTAGGGTGTTTGTGATAAGTGATGGGTTGGTCAACTTTATGAACAATGGGTTGCAATCAATCCAGTATTAAATCAAACGTGAGTTAATGGAGACTCCCTTTAATATGTTAATTGTTGGTATGACAGCTTGTGGTAAGACGCATTATTTGCTGGAAACATTGGAATCTGAGTACTTTAGTAAATTTGACTACATTGTGTTGATTTGTCCTACTTTTGAGTGGAACAAAGCATATCAAGATTGGAGATACATACGCGACCCTGACGTGTTAGCGATAGACTGCGCGCAAGACAGTGTCGACGCTGTTCTCAAGTGTGTAACAAATGTTTTTAAAGGCACTAACACTCTGATTGTGTTGGACGACTGTGCAAGCTCTCAAGATGTCAAGAATAGGACTAGTCAATTGGTCAACTTGGCTTTTAGTGCGCGACATTTTATGTTGAGCGTTATTGTCATCACACAACAACTGACGTCGATCGCAAAACCATACAGAGAAAATATTAGTAAGCTCGTTTGCTTTTACTGTCCGAGCAGAAGTGATATGAAGGTCGTTATCGACGATTACCTTGGAAACATTAGCAGAGAAAAATCGTCGGCGATTGTGACCGCATTAAAAAATAATAAGTACGCTAGACTTGAAATCTCACTGCGCTATCCGTACAGTCACGAAGTTGTTACTCCGCAATAAAATATGAGTATAAGTAATAGCGTGATGGTGAAACGCAAAAGTGAGGAAAATCCTACGATTGAGGAATTAGTTGAGGGGGCCGCTGACACTTCGACTGTGGAAGACAACACTGACGTTAGGAGAGCCGAACTTATTAGACTGTCTGGCGATGGTGTGGTGAGTCAGTCCGAAGCGCACATTAAAAAAGCGTCCGCAAAGGTTATCGACAAGATATGGCGTCAATATGAGTTGAAGAGAATGGAAATCGCAAACGTTTTTCTCACCGACTTGCTAATCAGCAAATTCGCCAGCTTACTGGATGGGTTGAACGCTATTGAAAATCCTGACGAACTAAATGACGAACTACAAAAAGATCCGTTACTAAAGAAAGACGTCGAAAGCATTGTCGCGATTGTGACACCGTACGTGCCTTTCTTGGGCTTGTTGTCGGGAGGAATCACAACGTCTAAATATGTGTACGACCACCATTTCAGAAGTTCGACGACAAACACTGAAGATAGCGAGCGGGTGGACTAATTTGCATGTTAGCAGGTGGCTTCATAACAACCGCGCGAGTCCATTCACACAACGGTTTTTTATTCACGATATCTATAGTGTACGATTTAACGAGTACGCTCAAAGTTAGACAGTCTTAGCATGGTGGTCCTCACTCCTTCAAACACTGCGATTCTTCTCTCGTGGTCAGCTATCTCCACCTTGCACGACAGCAGGTGGTTGTATGTGGTGTGTCGCTAACAACAACATTCCATTGCGAATAGCAACCACAACTTTTTGAAAAAAATATTTTAAAACGAAAATATTTTTTCAAAGTGAAAATATTTTTTAAAAGTGAAAATATTTTTCAAAAGTGAAAACATTTTTTTGAAAAGTCGTGGTTGCTATTCGCAATGGAATGTTGTTGCTAGCAACATCAACAGGTGACCTTGATTCGTATAGCAGGTACAGCACTCGCATATGAAATCTATTTAACACTACCACTAGACTAGCTTTCTCGTTGAAATTTATTAAACATCGTCACTAGAATCAAAATCTAGTGGCTTTTTTTTCGCGCATGAATTGAAGCAATGGTAGAGCGCGTCAGTCATAGCTTGTCAAACACAAATGCGAAAATGACGACACAAAACTCTCTCTAAATTTGACGAAATGTGTCGTATTTCGTTAAAATAACGATTTGGTGTTGTCTCGCGTGTGTTTGGCATCAATTTAGTAGAAAACGTGGGAGGGGTGTTTAGATTGACTAACGATCGCTGTAGTAGTATAGCAAGTGGGGCTGTGGGCTTATTCGACCTCAACCGTGAATATAAATACCAAAACATCACCAAATTTGTCGAGTCGTGACTTGGCCAAATTTGGTGATGTTTTGGTATTTATATTCACGGTTGAGGTCGATTGGGCTCGCAGCCCTACTTGCTATACTACTTATCCAGATTTCTGCGGCCGCATTCAGAACCTTGATGTGATGGAAATTACGACAACATCTGTGTCTCCAGTATGAACCATCCCAAGTGATGACGTTTGGAGGCCATGGAGGAGATGTACTATGACACGAGTGTCAGCTTCGTCATGGTTGCATTGATCCATTGGTGGACTGTTTCCAACACGGTAGACTTGATCAACTGCAGTGATGTAGACATCCTTGTCATCTGGGAACTGTCCGTCAGCTATCTATTTTGACAGGAATGATTCCTTCTTGTTATCAACGTTCGCCAGAAACGTGCTGTTTCTCCTCATCAAATGAACTCGTTGCCACTGACCGCACGTTTTACCGGAGGTTGGGTAACATGATTTATGCCCACAAGTGGTACCAGAGGCAGGATGGATCCACTGCTAACTGCTCCTGTGTTATGTGTGTTGATTCGTAGACATTCTTGGTGGAACCTAGGCTTCTGTGATGAAGGAAACTGAAAATTTGAAATCCCAGTTCCATGGAAGGATGTGTTTGCAGTGCGTGATGTGGAATTATGGTCCAAATTATCCAGGGCTGCAACTGTGAAAATGTGCTGACACAAATTTGTAGGACAGACTATGTCAGCGTTGTTCCTTGTTTGATCTGCAATAGTCTGTGTAAAGCTATCTTCAATGGTGAGAATTTCTTACGTGACACGCTCAGAGTATATTCGCGGGTACTACTGTAGTTCTACCAACTTCTTGCTTGAGAATGCAATTTGAGGGTCAGAAACACTGCAAGTGGAGGCTCACAATTCAAGTTCTCTGAAAGAGAAGTAATATTAGGCATGGCCACTTGACTCACAGAGAGGATACAGTGTATCTTCCTGGAATTATCTTGTTCTGGCGATAATTTGGTCTTGTGAGGAGTTGACGGAAGAAATACTTCATACGTTGTGGAACAGATGATTCTTCGCATTTTTGGAATACCAAAATATTCAAAACATCAATATCTCAATCACACAGTATTAGAAAAATAGCAATAAAAGTTATATTACACAACAATTGTGGGAAAAGTATAAGGTTTTTTATTAAAAAAGGTAATTCACAATTTTCGTTGACGGCATTTTGGAAAATGGGCAAACAAATTATTTTTTAATCTGAATGCTTGACACTCGAACCAAATTTGTTCTATAGACTCTTATCTTCAAATTAGTACTGAAAATGAGACTTTTCCATCAATTTGAAATGACTGGGTGTCCGGGCATCCCACTATTAACCGTTTGCCATTCAGAAACGTATTGGTTCAATTTTACACGTTGCTTTTGATTTGTAAGAAAATTGCTTATCTAGTTAATCAAAGTTGGCGCGACGTTCTTCGGATAGTATGGTTAATGATATCGAGTAAAAACACAATCTTCTTAGTTTCGTCAGTCTCGCTTATAGTAGGTGGTGGACAAAACTTATTAAAGTATGGGTCGTAGATAAATTAGGTATCGAGCCAAATTGTCGTTTGTCGATCATATCCCATACAGATTCAATAAGCCAATGTGTGATGAAACGTTCACAAATCTTAGAGAGGGTAGCAGTTAATGAATTAGGATGTAGATCTTTCGTTATGTCAACAACTTTGGTTGTTTTTGGAATTGAAATAACTTCAGCTTGTTTCCGTCTAGTAGGAACACGTGCATGACAACCTGCGTAGTTAAACAGCTGTACATGTTGATAACTTCCGGAGTTACGACTTTACAGTAGAGCATAGTGTCTATGGTGCGCATGCGCGCACAGTAGATAAAACAAAACTGCTTCCAGAATTTGCAGACTAATTACCAAAACTATTCGCGAAAAAGAAAAGTACCTTGAGCCTTGATGCGGCTACTTTATACCTAACTTTGTTCCGATGTTGGATTTATAAGATTTATGTTGTAGTTTGAGATCAACATTACTACCAAGACTTCTTGCAAATCCTTATTTTTTTCTTATATATCTTGCTGATAATTATATATTCACTTTTAAAAAGCTGCCTCCAAGAAACAAATATAATAACAATATCTAACAATATCTTCGTCTATGTAAAATGTGTCGAACACGAACGAAGATTGGAAGTAATAGAGCGCCACAGTCACATAATAACTACGCGACGGCGATGGTATTTTAATCAACGTTGTGGTATCTTAAACCAACATAATGTATCACTGTCTAAGAATATTTACAACAATGCAAACATCTTCACGGTCGTGTAGGAAGCAGTGGACTACAGCCCCATGAAATGCAGAAGTGGGTGTCTGCAGAGCCCCTTAATAATCAGTATACTGAACGATGTTTTGGTTTAACAATAACAAAATTATTATATTTGTGGATTTAAGATTATCTTAAAACTCGCCTAAACATCGGCAGGAAATAGTGTTTTAGAGACACGAGAAATGCAAAATTTACCAGAGGGGCATAGCCCCGGATCGCCCCTAGAAATTGTCGGCGTTATGCCTTCAGCATCCTTAACCCAAAACATCTTCCTACTATCTTATTCAGTTTTCGATGAGAGTTGCATTTTATTAATGATTATAATCAACAAAAATTACCTTCAGCTGATGCTTTACTGCTACCAGGTTCACTTTCTTCCCTAGTTCTTTCATTTTGTCGTACTTTCTCTGAAAAATAAAATCGTAATTATAGTACTTGATGGTAAGGTATTGTCACAGACAATTTCTATATGGTGGATACCTCTAAAATACAAACAATAAAGCTCAATTATGCATTTATATGAAACTTTATATACAGATAAATATATCCCTGGGGCGAGAGTGGGAGCAGTGTTGAGAAAATCCGATGTTTCAGGTCACATTTCAGGTCATTTGAAATATATTTTACCAGATTATAGTTAATTTGTGCTTCACTACACAAATAACGATTTGAGAATTAACCCAATAAACCAAACTAGAATTACAAAAAAATACTAATTGTCTTCTCTATAATAAGTCAGTCCTCATTAGGATAAATAATGTAGCATTTAGTAAATTTCGTTAACTTAATTACTGATTATTATTATACAGGGTCACATTGGAAAACATTTATTTGTGAAATTATAATAGTGGAAGTAATATTACTAAATTTTCGACTCGAGAGCAGTGTTGAGAAAGTCTGATGTTGCTGGGGCTACAGCTTTAACTTTTATTGTTGATTAATATAGAATACATCTCACGAACCAAACGCAAGTTCTTCTATAAAGTGAGGGGTGCATTAACCAAACAGGCAAAACAAAAATAAAAAATAAATTCTCACTATTCTCGACGGTAAGTTCGTCCTCCGGATGTGACCGCTTTTTGACTCCACTATCTGTTAAATAAATAACATTGTTATTAATTGTTTGAAGGCCGACAGT
Organism: Chrysogorgia sp. JL179-B06; assembly: GCA_035772405.1. Taxonomy (NCBI): domain Eukaryota; kingdom Metazoa; phylum Cnidaria; class Anthozoa; order Scleralcyonacea; family Chrysogorgiidae; genus Chrysogorgia; species Chrysogorgia sp. JL179-B06. The sequence continues at coordinate 499,590 of JAYKKM010000270.1, read as the reverse complement.
GATACACCATGTATATATACAGAACAGATCATTGTTTTTATAACTGTTAATACAGTAGAAATAAATATAGATGTTATATATCAAACAAGAGAAAATAGAAAGTGTGTTCATCAAATATCAAAACACCGCGCGAGAAGAAACCGCGCGAGAAAAAACGAGGGATAGCCTTAAAGCACTTGGAGGTATTTGGATTTCTGATCAGATATAGCGTCTACAATCAAAGCACTATTTTATGACGATAACCTGTTACATGTCTTTACCATTTCAATTCTAAATTATAGAATACAGATTAAATCCATATCTATATTGCATTGTAGATTGCGCGAGATTGATATGAAAACAAATATATACAATTAAAAATTAAAAATTAAAAATAGGTACACTTATAAGTACACTTAGGCTACGTTTACACTAGAGCAAAAGTAACCGGATTCATATTGTTTTGCATCCTCATGGGAATAAAAAAAACAATACGAATCCGATTACTTTTGCTCTAGTGTAAACGCAGCCTTAGACGTACATTTATCTATCTACTGCTACCAGATACTATGATAGGTCTCGGTATTCATATATACCATATATACTAGTAATATTTATTGAAACAACGGAGCGCGGATTACTTGTTATCGTTGTAGATTATATTGAAAGTAGAAATAGAGTTTTCTTTAATAGCATAATAATAGAAGAGTTATTGATGGGAATTCCAATGGCTTTTTATGCATGAATAACTTCTCAATGTATGGTCATTTCATCTTACTCATTTCATTACATTTAACCTCACTCGGACTGCAACTCGATAATCGTACGTGGCTTAATTATTTACATTAATATGATAGGTACTTATACATATAAGGTAATATCAGGAAGAGGGAATAGATTGCCTCAAAGAACACATACGTTGCTCTGACGAGCAAATACATTGACTTTGTTACCAATTAAGTAGGCTTCAAGATGACTGCCATCCCGACACGAAGTAATAATACTAAATATCTAACCTTAATACTAACCTTAACACTTACCGTAATATTATAACCTTAATATATACCCTGCTAATGCTAACCCTAATACTAACCCTAATACTAAATAATATGTAATATGTAATATGGGAAGCACAATCGTAAAATATTTTCCAATCTCAATAGAAGAAAAACTAATTGGTTGCAGTAACATCTTACCCAATGCTCTCTCTAGTATTTTGGCAGCACAATCATTTTCCATTTCCTTGAGTATTTCTATTAACTTGATTACAGTGTTTCCATCTTTATTTCCCCAATGACGTAATAGAGCACGTGTAGGATTTTTCTCTTGTTCAAGTTTCCATACATCTTTTGCGCTGTATTTCATATTCCCAGCAAGTGTTTTGTAATCTCTGTGTGGATTTTGGATGTTTAACTCATCGCAAATCTTTTCGAATACTTCATTATTGAGTTCTTGAATTTGCAATTGCTTCTGGATGAATTCTAACAGAAATAATGCAAAGTTGTGCGCAAATAAACAACCGTAACAGTGACAATCACAATAACAATACTATGCGACGATAAAGAGAAATTTGTATATTTTGCAGGCGATTTAACATAAATTTCCATGTGTAATATTAAAACAATACAGGGTGTCCCAAAAAAAAGGCTACCTTTTCAAATTCAAATTAGCATGTTAATTCAAGCAACCTATTGTAGTTCTTTGAAATTCATTATCGCTTTTGAACTACGAATGCGTAAAAACACACAGTTTTATACACATGGGATATTAAACACAATAGGTTGTTTGAATCAACACGCTCATTTGAATTTGAAAAGGTAGCCTTTTTTTGGGACACTCTGTACATTTCGAGGCATTAAACGTAAATCCCAGGAAAAAAGTCTAAAGGAAGATTCGTTTTAACTTTTGAGCTTGGCTTGTAGTTATTCCCTTCAAATGAAAGCATATTAGGATAAATAATATAAGCATTATTAACAATTTTTATCCCATTCATTTACTACATGGTTTTGCTCTCGGGAACTGACGTTTTACAAAAAATGTTCTATTTCATCTTTCATAAGTTTTACACTTCTCTACGTTTCGACAAATCTCGACGCCATTGTCGCTGTTTTATTAAAATCTCAACAACAAGCTTAACTACATGATCATATGTTACAGTTTGCGATTGGTCAATTATATAAGGAATATTATTATATTTTTCTTGATTATTGACCGAAAGAATACAATTAAACGGGCAATGAGAGTCAAGCAATGTTGGGGTGAGAGGTAAATTTACTATTAGATGTGAAACTTGACGAGTGAGAAACTCAAATTTGCAATCAGAGTTTGAGAGCAAAGTTTTTCCCATATAGATCTTTTATCAGTTGCATATTTTTTTAAATAATATACAAATATAACTCATCTAGGCAGTATATTTCCACAGCAATAATTTAGACTGCTATAGTTTAAAATATATAATAAAAATTAATATATATATATTAAATAATAATAAATATATAATAAATAAATAATTTAGATTGTTGTAGTTTACCTCCATCTGCTGCTCTCCTGGTACTTGATTCAAATTCTTGACGAGTGTCCTCGCTTGGTCCAACATCAGCTAAAGATAAATACATTATTAATAAGTGTTCATATTACAAAAATAGAAAAACTCAATAGAAAATATCATTAAGAATGCGAACAACAATAATCTTCTAATATATACACTGCTATACTGAATGTGTGGCTTGGAGTAGAAGACGATACATGGATGATCGTCAAGCTCGTATCCTCAGAAAAACGATTCTGAATCACGGACATGGATCGAACCTGTAACCTTCTGGTTGTCAGTGAAATATTCTGAGGATTTGAGCTTGACGATCATCCATGTATCGTCAGTCTACTATAATTGCTCCCGCATTCACTACAATAGATCATTGTATATATTATCCATGAGAATAAAAACATTGTTTGTTTTGTTCGCGTGAGATATGTTCTAGAACAAAGCATTTGAACAAAAAATCTGCCTGGCAATAAATTCTTAGAGACTGCAAAATTCAAGCAGCGGTTACCAGATCTGTGACGTCATCTACTCAACACAAACACACCAAAGCTAATTAATTTATATATGCTCGCAGTGTAAAACTGTTTTGCTACCATAGTTTCGTTTATTTGAAGAAATCGGATTATGTGTGGAGCGAGTATAACTTTTTTCGATCACTTTGCATGGGAAGCCATGTGATTGGCTAATCCTAACCCTAAATAACCCCAATCCTAGCCCTAACCCCGCCAAGCTCACATCTAAAAGCACTCTCAGTTTATAGGCCAACGTGAGCGAGAATGCTTGTGGGCTGCACATGCGCAGTTAAGATCCCAAAAAGTGATCCCAAAAAATAAGTTTGCGTGGAGCGAACACTCACTAAGAATTCATATGTGGAGTAGATGACATCACAAGCGACTCATCTCAGTTTCCTTATGTGCGTCGCCCAAATTAATGGCTGCCGTAAATTTATAGGTAAAGAAATTCAGATACGATTAATTTTATAGACTTCTGTCTTTCATATGGAGTTAAATGCTAATGTAAGTTGTCTAGGTCAGCTAAACTAACGGTTTAGCAGCAAAAATAAGAAATGGAGAGATGGATGTAATTGCTCCTTTAAGCTTTAAGGCAACAGGTTTGACTTTGTAACTGACATAATTGTACTGACTGAGTGATGATTATTAGTTTAATAGGAAGGGTAATATCTTCCTAGTTTGCATAAGTGATGTTCTGGCTATTTTTTGTGACTGATGTTTTGACTGCCTGAGCTGTTGTCATTTTACTAATTTATGCGAGACCATTGAGAATTACCAATTACCAAGGTATTGACAACAGCACATACTGTAGGTGCCACATATGTGGAAGTAATCTTATTCAATTCATAGGAGCATTGCTGAGAAAATCTGATGTTTCAGGTCACTTGTATTTTACCAGCTTATAGACTTATAGTTGATTTATGCTTCACTACACAAATAACGATTTGACTAACCCCAAAACAACAATGCTGTAATCTTTGTTCTAATATTAAATCTAAAGTTTGATTGCTTTACACGACCTGGGTTTAATTCAATATCACCAGACAATAAGAGCTTTTTAATACGTGTTCTTATTCTTATTTAAATAGTACATAGTCTAATTAACAGGTCCTCCATTGACACCAGAAATTGTAATTCTGAATGAGCCAACCTGTATAAATATTAGTTATTATTATTATTATTATTATTTTAGTCCAATAAATAATATAATTGCTCATTGACAAAATTACAATTGTCAGTGACAAAATTACAATTGTCAGTGAAAAAATTATGCCTGTTCACAAACTTAAAATAATAATCTTTGTAATTATAGTAATTAACTCATTTAAAATGAATGATTTTTCTAGACGGTTCTCGGTCTCTACATCGCTTGAAATTTGACTGTCTATTGCATTTTCATATTACATTTATTTAAACAAAGTACACGAACATGTATTACAAACAGCATGAATTACCACAGAGGCTCGACAGGTTTCTCATCAAGTTTTTCAATAATTTTCCTCCGAAGACAGTTATTTTTCCTCCAAAGATGGTTATTTGTCTTGCCTAGAGGGTTTATATCCTTGAGCTATTGTGTTCCACAACATGGCTCACTTTTATCGCGACTTTTTAAATCATGAAGACCGGCGAAGCTCAAATTATCTGCTCGATTCCGGAACAATGTGGTTCATTAATCTCACTTTCATCGTGGAAAACAACCTGGGAAAACTGTGGTAGATCACTCTTGCAAACCCTCCATCGCAAAAGATACCTTATCGTTTTCGCGAACGCCTTAAAAACGGCGTTCGTACGGCGTTCGGTAAGCGTTCGAACGCTGCATTTCCGTTCGAATGGTTGACTACAAGTGACTACAACCGTTCGAACGCCGAACGGCCGTTCAAACGGTTGACTAGAACCGTTCGAACGCTGCTAAACGCCGTTCAAACGGCTGATTAGAATCGTTCGAACGGCTGAATACAACCGTTCGAACGGCTGAATACAACCGTTTTTTTCGCGCGAAGCCACTTAGTTTATTGTTCAAATTGAAAAGATTTCTAATTAGTTCCAGGCGAGAGCTTATAAGACGAAATAAAAAGTCGCTTCGCGCGAAAAAACCCGCCTAGTGGAAAACCGGCTTAAACGCCTTTCGAACGGCTGGATAGACCGTTCGAACTGCTAAAACCAGCACCGTGTGTTTCAATATCGTAAGCTAGAAAGGGAAATCGTCTGACATAGAATGCCTCCGCACGTGTCGCTGGCTCTCACGTTTCTTTCATTTCAATCTTTTATTTCATCAGAAATAACTTTATTAACGAACAATTGGTTCTACACTCATACATTAATTACAGACAATGCTGCACAGCTGCATGCACATTCATTGACGGTCAACATCACATCGCTCACATCACTCACATCGGATGTTTGTTTCTTTGGTTTGCGATTATTTCGAAAAGCGTCTTTGTAAATCGCTATTTTGATCTCCTTAGAAAGCCTATATTTAAAGAAGGATGTGCGAAAGATGAGGTGAATTAAATTAATTTTATGTAGTCTCCAATTACTGTTGTCAGCGAATACCTTCTCAGTTCTCATTAGCACCGCGTTTGGCATTTTAACGAAAATTCTGCACATCTACTTATAATTAGCTTCATTATTCAATGAACGAAATATGAAATGAAATATATATATATTTAATGAGGAAGCCACAATCACCCAAAGGTGCTTCACGTGAGGGTCCTCTAAATATATAGTTGAACATGAGGGTCTTATATAGTTTTATATAGTATATATGTTTTATATCTTATATAGTTCTTCTTATATATAGTTAAATCTAATATTTCACATGATATTGAACAAATTGAGACAATTTTGTAATTTCCTTAAAGAATAAAAGAACATGTTTGTTGCGACCATTCTTAATCCTATTATAACGCCGATGATTTTGACGCTTGAATAGTCTGCGGTGGAGTCTGCACGCATCAACCGTCGCGAAGAACGCTTACGATATGTTTGACAGTTTGGCAGTGAAAATGCTTGTTAATGAACGTTTAATTAGACGCAAGGTTGAACGCTTGTAGCCGTTGGAACGCCACAACCAACTGTTCGAACGCCACACACAAGCGTTCGAACGCCAGTAGATAGCCGTTCAAACGCTACTAGGTAGCCGTATGTATATATTTTCACCAAACCGTTCGATTGTTGATGAGAACCGTTCGAACAGCGTTCGAACACCGTATGTTTTTCCATGGAGGTTCACTTGAAATACTTGCTAAATATGCTATTCGTTTGCCTCTTAAATCCCTAGCTGTTTTATTCACACATGGCGTCATGTTGTCAACTTCAAGATACTGATCGGCTATCGGTCGTAACTTGTCGTTTCATTCTTCTACGTTTTGATTGGCTCCGAAAGTATTCTATTGTTACTTACTTTCTTACTTATACTTACTCACACGACAACGATATATCTTCTGCGCGCCTATATATGGACTTATGGGTTACCGTGTCTAAATATTCTTAAATAAATAAATAAAATAAATAGATAATCGTACGCGACATGTTCTTTATATGGCTTAATTATTTACATTAATCTGATAGCTAGGTATTTATAATACGTATTCCATATAAGGTCATATAAGGAAGAGCGAATAGATTGCCCCAAAGAACAAATACATTGACCTACGGTTACCAAGTAGGTTTCAAGATAACTGCCATCCCGAAGCGAATTGTTCCTACAAACAACGATTATACTAACCTAACCTTAATACTCACGTTAGTAATATACCTTACCACTTAACCTAATGCTAATCCTGATACTAACCCTAATACTAAATAATATGTAATATGGTAAGCACAATCGTAACATATTTTCCAATCTCAAAAGAGGAAAAACTAAATATTGGCTGCAGTAATATCTTACCCAATGCTATCTCTAGTATTTTGGCAGCACTATCATTTTCCATTTCCTTGAGTATTTCTATTAACTTGATTACAGTGTTGCCATCCTTATTTCCCCAATGATGTAAAAGAGCACGAGCAGGATTTTTCTCTTGTTCAAATTTCCATACATCTTTAGCGCTGTATTTCATTTTACCAGCCAGTGTTTTGTAATCTTTGTTTGGATTTTTGATGTTTAACTCATCGCAAATCTCCTCAAATGCTTCATTGTTGAGTTCTTGAATTTGCAATTGATTCTGGACGAATTCTAACAGAAATGATGTAAAGTTGTGCGCAAATAAACAACCGTAAAGGTGACAATCACAATAACAATACTATGCAACGATAAAGATAAATTTGTATTTTTACAGGCGATTTAACATAAATTTTCATGTGCAATATTAAAACAATACATGTCGAGGCATTAAATGTAAATCCCAGGGAAAAATCCAAAGCAATATTCGTTTTAGCTTTTGGCTTGTAGTTATTGCCTTCAAATGAAAGCATATCAGGATAAATAATATAAGAATTATTAACAATTTTCATCCCATTAATTTAGTACTTGTTTTAGCTCTCTCCGGAACTGACGTTTTACAAAAATGTTATATTTCGTCTGTCATCAGTTTTATATTTCGCTACGTTCCGACAAATCTCGACAACATTGTCGCTGTTTTATTAAAATTTCAACAACAAGTTTAACTGCATGATCATATGATACGATTTGTGATTGGTCAATTATATAAGGAGTATTACGATCTTTCTTCTTGGTTATTGGCAGAAAGAATACAATTAAACAGGAAATGAGAGTCAAGAAATCTTGAGAAATAGAGGTGACAGTTGACGAGAGAGAAACTCAAATTTGCTATCAGAGTTTGAGAGCAAAGATTTTCCCATGTAGATCTTTTATCTGTTGTGTATTTTTCATAATATCCAGATATAACTAATCTAGGCAGTAAATTTCCACAGCAATAATTTAGACTGTTGTTCATTATAATAAATAAATATATATTAAATAATAATAAATATATAATAAATAAATATTAATTTTTATTGTTGTAGTTTACCACCATCTGCTGCTCTCCTGGTACTTGGTTCAACTTCTTGATGAGTGTCCTCGCTTGGTCCCACATTAGCTAAAGATAAATACATTATTAATAAGTGTTAATATTACAAAAATAGAAAAACTCAATAGAAAATATCATTAAGAATGCGAACAACAATAATCTTCTAATCTATACACTGCTGTACTGAATGTGTGGCTTGGAGTAGAAGACGATACATGGATGATCGCCAAGCTCGTATCCTCAGAAAAATGATTCTGAATCACGAACAAGGATCGAACCTGTAACCTTCTGATTGCCAGTGAAATATTCTGAGCATTTGAGCTTGACGATCATCCATGTATCGTCAGTCTACTATAAGCTCCCGCATTCACTACAATAGATCATTATTGTATATATTATCCATGAGAATAAAAACATTGTTTGTTTTGTTCGCGTGAGATATGTTCTAGAACAAAGCATTTGAACGTACTAAAAAATAGGCCTGCCAATAAATTCTTAGAGTCTGCAAAATCCAACAAGCGGTTACCAGGGCTATAACGTCATCTACTGAACACAAACACATGCACCAAATCTAATCAATTTATATATGCTCGTAATAATCTGTTTGCTGATTGTCTGTAAAAATAGCAAATGACTTTTCTATTTTTACATCTCATTATTATTTGTTATTGTTTATTGCATCCGATTGGTGTATTGGTGCACGCGATTATTTATTCTATAAAAGTCTGAGTTATTATTTCAGTTTACGTTTCACTCTCTGACGAAGGACCTTCGCTCGAAAGGTTAGACTACTTACACGCTATTTCAGCAGTACACCAAGCTTTTTAGATATTTAGATAGATAGAAAACCTTTATTTTGACAGGGTAATCCATTCAGTGATTACAATTAATCTACTGTTATCAATTGGAACCCTGTATACCTAAAATATATTACAGAAATATCAATTACCTATATTAAAATAATTATACAGTTATATATATAACAAGAATAAGATACAAAAGTCATGCATGAAAAATTAAAAAAAATTAAAAAAAAAATAGAAAAAAAAATTAGATAGCTACTTTTCTTTGATTAATGTTATAAACAAGACAACCATTATAAAAGAAAGACCTTTTTGTACATTCTAACTTGACCCTTGGTAAATGTAATAAGTTACTTTGACGAGTAGTCCTGGTCACAATTTCATGGTTAAAAGTAAAGTAATTTCTTAAAAACATTGGACATTCATTTCTCAGAGATTTATTCACTAGTTTTAGTGTGTGATTGCCACGTCTGGTGGAAAGTGTTTGCCATCTTAAATTTACCATTGCCTCATTTGAAATTGTTGTTTTCATTACAACTCTAGCCGCTCGTCTCTGCAATTTCTCCAATGCATCAGAATCTGTTTTGTTACAGCATGACCAAACTGTATCACAGTAATCAAAGATGGGCAGTATAAATGATTTATACAAGGTGTTAGAAACGTGCTTCGTGATGTTTTTCCTTAAGCGTCTCAACCGTCCTACTCTTCTTCCTGCTTTGGTTAAAATATGTTTCAGGTGCTCTTTCCAGGATAAACTGTCATCCAGTATCACACCTAGGTACTTAAATTTAAAGACCCGCTTTAACGATTCACCATTAATTTCAATGTTGAAACTGTTTACATTGGAAAGCTTTGATTTGTACTTCTGCAGTACCTACGCAGCACAATTAAAACCGGAACAAATGAAAGGAGTCGTCTACAAGATTCGGTGTGCCGATTGTCATTTCACTTACTATGGACAAACTGATAGATCAATAGATCAAACTGATAGATCATGTCTAGAGTCCTAGAACATACAAGAGCTGTGTCTAAATTTGATACATTTTCTAAAATAGCTAAATACGTAGAACAGTACGACCATAAAATAGATTTTAATAACAAATCAATCGTTCACAAAAAAGAAATCACCATTAAAGGATTCCCATTCTGGCAATGACCATATTGACATTTCTCTAGTTATTTATAATATCTTTGAATACATTTAATTAGCTTGATTCATTTATAACCCACGAAGACCGAAGATTTTTGGTCGAAACATCTTATTTGGATGTGATAAAACACAAGTGTTGTATTATAGATAAAATTTCATTCGACAATCAGAAGGAAACAATATTAATAGTAACCACTCGTTTATAGTAAAACTTTAATGCACAAAGTTTTCTTCAGGCCATAATTTATTATAACACACGCATTATCTTATGGAAGATGCTATTCCGTTTATATTTTCTTTTGTATTGAATCAAAACAGTTCATCAAATCTTTCTCAAAGCATGTTTTTATTCGATCTGCACGAATGAGAGAACGTGTACTCGTAGAAGTACGTACACCAAAGTTTTCCTCAAAATACAAGAATCTTCTGTTTCCTAGAGCTTTCTGGTTTTGTTGTTACTCAGCCATAGTGAAGCGACCTAAGTAGTGACCAAGTTCAAACGTCATGCAACGTGTCAAACTACCAAAGTGATTATTCAGCGCTTAAAGTAACTATGTAGCTGTGCGACCACTGTGACTGAATGGTGTGCTTCATCCAAGGTTGCATCACTAAGGAAATTTCATATATAAGCAACTATTATTTTACAACCAGCATCTATCAACATTTTATAGAGTGATTTTCGCAGTTGCTACAGTGCTGCTCAGAATTAACCTAACACTGCGCCTACGTGCGATCCGCGTCCGATTGGCGTGCTATCGGCATCCGATCTGCGTGCGATCGTCGTCGGAAGCTCGTCCAATCTGCGTTCCGGATGTCTCTGCCGTTGCAGCCCGGGAAACTCGTCGGTGGCCGCCGTGCTCGAAGTATTATCGTATATGGGTCGCCATGGCCGCGTTTGCCACTTAGAATATCAAAATAAATACAGAACAGTCGATCAGAGACTATTTAACAATTAGTCACTGAAGTCGAGGTGACTATCGTTGAATATTTACCGAGACGCGAAGCGGCGAGGTAAATATAACGATAATCACCGAGACTGAGGTGACTAATTGTTTTAGTATAATTTCAGGCTTGAACTGAATATTCAATTGAGAAATTTTAAACAGACAGTTTGAACTGTGTTATGCTCGATGTTTTCTTCACGCTGACAGCTTTCAAAAACACACTAACGATCAAAACGGACGTAAAAATACAAATAATTATACGATAAACAACTTCCTTACCCTTAGACAGTTCTATATTGAGAGAAATCTGATATATACAATGTCTTTATGCTAAGTTTTTGAGCCTTTTCGACGATTTTTTAGTTATAATAATTTAGTCGCCATTTTGAAAAAAAATTCGTCATGTTTTAGAAACCATACATCAAAATTATGATTCCGAGAGGGGACTGGAACGTATAAATATAGTCTGGTTACAAAAAAACAGTTTTTGAAGTATGATTTCTAGTAAAGTGATAGTCACCGCGTAGCGCGGTGACTATCGTCTCAGATTTACTGGTCAGTCAGCCAATCAGAGCTCGTTTAAGCTCAGAAATTATACTAAAATGTAATAGTAATAGTTTCTAATATAAATGGTACCTGAAGTGATCACAAGTTCGAATTGTCCTATTATACATGTATATCGCGTTTTATAATCTGGACACACGCGGGTGATGCATTTGAATATGAATATATTGGACACAAATTGCTACTACAGCACCGCTCAGAAGTAACCTAACAAAATCCGCGGTTAACCTAGGTCGATCCGCGGATGATCCTCGGATCATCCGCGGTTGAACCGCTGGTCATCCGAGGATCATCCTAGGTTCGGCCTCAACCGCTGCCGCGCGGTTCGTATGGCGTCATTTCACGAGTGTAGTATCGGAAGAAGTCGGTTATTTCCAAAGTTTAGCGTCCTTCCTTCGCACGTTGTCTGCACTTCTTCGATTAGCGTTTGTCGTAGCTTGGCAAGTTCGTTTTCAAATACCGTTACCATGTTAAATTGATAATGGGAAAGCTATCTCTCACTGTCGTCCTCTTGGGTAAAAAAGTCGCTTATTTCCGAAGTTTAGCGTCCTTTTCCTTTGCGCGTTGTATTAATCGTTATAAGCAGTTATGTGTGTTCGACAATCGACAGTTTCAAGCTTTGGTATCTAGCAACAATGGGAAAGCTATCTCGATACCGGAGGAACGAATAATGTCACTTTCTTCTTCTGGAGCGCAGGTTACTAAAATTACAGATCTGCTTGAAGAGGAAGGAATTAAAACTTCGAGATCTGCTTTAAACTTGTTTCTTTCCCGATAAGAATGAGACAAACATGGAGCGGCGGAGCGCGACATTGTTTTTAAGGGCACTGTATCAAAAGTCATTCGCGACAAACATATTTTTGTCTGAATATGTGAAGCCTGTGCCGCAGAGAAAATATATTACTATAGATTGTGGTATAAACGCCGCGACTCAGTGTGTGGGTCCGTTCATGCGAATCATTCCAAGCTCTGTTTCACAATCATTCTCAGCCTCAGGGAAACATAAAGATAAATTTTTGGATTTTTGATAAAAATGTATTCATGAAATTCGATGATGACTCGCTATTGCCACAGACCACAAAAAGGACACTTGCCCGCTTCGCTACTTGCACTGTTGACAGTACTTCTGCCAGTGGCAAAGCAGGCCAAATTCATGTCAACAGTGGCACTGTTGAAACGTGGCCTGGTTTGCCACGCTTGAAACAAAACTGAGGCACTTTGAGTGACCGCGCGCTTCGATTTCTCAATATCAATTTTCAGGTAAAGTGATAAAGTTGGGCTATATGTCTACGCAGACTGCAAAAGTGGTTAATGAAGTTGTCAAAGCAGCTAGTTCTATATGGCAGTTTAGCCTGACAAAATAAATCGGACACTTGTTGATTTGTTGCTTGTCCGGTCACTCACGCGGGTCACTCCGGTGGCACTCTCTTTGAAAATTTGTGTACTCCCTCATGATTTTATTGTATATATTGCATGGCGGTATTAGTTATTAGAGAATTACTCACGGTTTTAAGTCTTTGCAATGAGAGCGCATGCACTGGCATGCTCTTCTCACCGTGCACTGGCTCTTCTCACCATGCACTGGCATGCTCTTCTCTCCAGGCATGCTCTTCTCACCGTGGCCAAAGCGCCACGTGCAGCCGAATAAAACGGAAATTGACAATACACATGTCAAAAGCTCTGGCTTAACTTGAGGTTTTTTACGTTATCTTATAGTTCACATAAGAGCAATCAGTTACAAGCAATGCCAATGATATAGTTCATTAAACAATATGTTTAACGTAGTACGGTTTGGAGTTTTGAAACCTGTCAATGGACCGCATTTATATATGCATGTGATAAGATCGACCGCGATATTATTAAGTTCGACCGCTTTGGTCGGATATATCGATCAAAGTGCAACTTAATTTCAAACGTCGAATTTATCATGTATCTATAGGTTCGACACACGATAAGTTCGACGTTTGAAACGGGATGAGTATAATATTATATACCATGAGTTTGGGTCAATAAACGGCTTGAATCGTAAATCGTATCAAGATGCCGGTTAAATTTTCTTCTCCTAAAATGCTTTCACGCAATAATAGTTATTTAGTAAGACTGTTTCAGGAGATATTATTGTTAACGTTATTTGAGAAATTCCAACATAACAGGCTTTGTGCATTTGTACCAACGTCGTCGTCGTTGTTAGGAGTTCAACCACGAAATCGTTATACATTGTATGCAGAATACAGAGACTAATAAGAATGACTTCAAAACTACTCCAATGATTACTAGTTAATAATTTCCTTTGTTTTGAACTTGATACGGTAAGTTAATTGACGTTCGCGTCATGTCTTTCTGCTGCCGGCTTTTGGTCGGATTAACTCGGAACCCGAAGCGTTTAGTGGACCGTTGCGGTTAGATATGTAGACCGCAACCTAACCGCTACCTCACCGTTACCTCACCGCAACCTCACCGAAACCTCACCGGAACCCCACCGCAACCTCACCGCATCTCCACCGCTACCTCATCGCAACCCCACCGCAACCGCACTGTTAGGTTACTTCTGACTGGTACTGTACATGTTTATGTGTGGTTTTGCCTTAAATAAAGAAGTGTGTAGACCAAAGAGAATGTGTAGTTGAAAGTTGGAACCGAGATAATCTGATGCCGGGAATATTTCATAACCTAATGAAAGTTTTATCTTGTCGACAATATAAAGGATTATTATCAACACAATGATCGGCTACAAATATCGTTGTTTGGTTATAACAAAAACCGTCGCGATTATTATAAAACACTGAACTCAGCAACAAAAAACGATTTCGATGTTGAACAATGATTAATAATAATCAACATGAGGCAACACAAACGGGTATTCTTTGATATCCGTCAAAAGTAGGTCACCTCAGAAATGTCTCCGAAAGACTTCTTGTCGGTGACCGAAGTTAGGGTTTAGCGTTGGGTTAGATTTAGGCGGTTTGGTTTTGGTTAGGGATTTCAGAGATAATTTTCAATGTGACCTATCTTTGACAGATAGCACAACAAATGCACATTCTTGCGTTTTCATTATAGGCATTCGTGGATGGCCCATCTCGAGGTGACACCGACGACATGCGTTTGGTTTCTTTGACTTACTTCTTTTCTTCCGAAAGCAAAGTCTGTTGATAATGACAAATTTTGTCAAGATCTTAAATATATTCCTTCTGGTGTTTTTGACACTTTTGATAGACCTGACGACTTGTTGGTTTTTTTGGCACTCTCACTTTCTTTCGGTATTAAAAAAACATGCTCCTTTAATTAGTAAACGAGTACGAGTTAACCGGTTACCACAACTGATTCAAATTGGTTCAACAACTCAATTCGCAAAGCGGGACGAATGAGAGACACATTTCTCAAGGAAGCTATGCGGTCAAATAGCCATGAAGCGTGGATGCAATTTAGAAAGTGGAGAAATATATCAGTTCACCTTGTTAAAAATTCAAAACATTCCTACTTTTAATTAATAATATTAACAATCCACGCCAATTGTGGAAAATCTTTAAAAACCTTATGCCATCAAACACAATGCCTTCACCTACTGCTTTAGTAATTGATGATAAAAAAATTGTGAAACCTAATGAAATTGCAAACCATTTTAATTCGTATTTTGCTTCGGTTGCGGCCAATCTTACTCCATGCCCATCAAGAAACCTTTTATATAAAGATATAGTGATTAATACTGATGACTCAAAGTTTTCTATTCCTTTAATGACCCTTGATGAGGTACATAACCTTCTCAATAATTTGGATCTTACTAAAGCAACTGGTCTTGATGGAATTACAGCATATTTCATTAAAATTTCAAAAAGTTCAGTAGCTCCTGTCATTCTTCTTTTATGTAATTTGATTATAAAAACTGGTATCTTTCCTGGTATGTGGAAAAAAGCCAACTCATACCTGTGCATAAGCAGATGACTGGTTGGAAAGAGGTAATTATCGACCAATTTCTATATTAGCTGTCATTTCTAAAGTTCTTGAGCGACATGTTTCTGTTTCGTATATGAATTATCTTATAGCTAATAACATACTCTCAACGCACCAACATGGCTTCAGGCCTTATCATTCGTGTGAAACATCTTCAATTATGATTTACGAATATTTATCGTCAACTATTGACCAAGGTGAAATGAATGGCATGATTTTAATTGACTTCTCTAAAGCCTTTGATCTGGTTGATCATATAATTATTCTACATAAATTAGCTAATTATGGTATTTCCAAGGCAGCCTTAGGTTTGTTTAGATCGTATTAATTAAGTGGACGTTCCCAGCAGGAGGAGATAAAGGTTTTTTTGTTTGATCCTATGCAAATAACTGCTGGGGTACCGCAAGGCTCTGTTCTTGGACTGGTATTATTTCTTATTTTTATTAATGATTTACCATCAAGTTTAGTGAACTGTAGTCCATTTCTATTTGCGGATGATTCCGCTCTCCTTACACATGGTGCGAATGTGGGTGTTACTAGCGATTCATTAAGTTTTCCCCTTTCGGTGCAACAAAACGATTATAGAGGAAGTAAAGGAGGTAAAACTTCTTGGAATATCAATTGATTGCAATTTAAATAAAGGGGAACTCCAGTCCAAAAACAAGTTGTGTTCATATGAAACATATTACCTCAATTAGCTTAACCCTGAAATATTAAAACGTAGTTCTTTATAGTTAACGAGAAATAGTGAATCAAAGTTGGAGAAATCGCCAAGTTTTCGACGCCATGTTGTCTTTTACGAGCAGACGCGGATTGTCAGCGGTTTTCAAATTTTGACGTCACTGAGTGCTTTTTCCTTCGACGGCATTGTTGTTTTGTAGTCGATCACAATGAGTTTCGTTGTTTAGCGTTCATCTGACGACGATTATTCTAGTTTAAGTTCTTCTAGTTCCTCAGGTGAGAACCTAGACGAATTTATTGAACATAATTTACAAGCAGAAGAAGTTCTGGGTTATCAATTTCAACCGAGACGAGAATTTCTTACGGCAGTGAATCAAGTGAGTTAATTCTGCAGTTCTAGTACATGACTCTGGAGTCTCGAATGGAAGAACCAGACGAAGATATATGTAGCTTTTGCTCGAAAAATTGTTATTCTAGTTTCTAGGCGAGAACCTAGACGAATTTATTAAATATAATTTACAAGAAGAAGTAGTTCAGGTGTTTCACCTCTCGGTCTGGAAGCTACTTTTTTGTTGAAGGGACATGCAATCGGGATATCCTTGTGTACCACGATCTACTATAAATTTCTGTACTAACTGCTTTAATCGATCGTTTAATAATATACGCAGAGTCAAACTAAAATGACAATAAAATGAAGTATTTAACATATAAACAGTTCAATGTTCCACTATATCAAGCATTTATACTCACAATCTTGTGGCACTATCGTCGGTTAGGCACAAAGAATCGTATATTTTCTTATTATTTTATATATCACAAATTTACGTTTGCTCAGCGAGAATAATCTGTCTTCTTGATACTGTCCGTCGACTCGACCCCAGTCTTCCTCGACTAGACATTTATGCCTATTAGTTAATAAGTGTCTCTTGGCGCGAACTACTTATACCGTGCAAACCACTCCCCTACAGTGCGGAAATTGGAGCGGCTGACGATCTAATTGAGTAACGACTATTAGAGACTTGCTCGGAAATTAAACAATACATGAAATAATGAATATAAACTAGTTGTTCGTTGGTATACAGTACAGTAAGTTCCTACTGTTCCTGTCCACTCAGCTCCTGCTTGGTGGCTATAAGGCACAGCTTGTGAATGGGCCTGTCATATTCTCCATTCTGGGTCTTCATCCGCACCTTCCTGACATAGCCATCATTTCCCGGGTAAGTGGTGACGATCAGCGCCATTTCCCATCGTGACCGCTTACGCAAAGGTTGAGCTCCAAGACCAAGTCACCCACCTGGATGTTTTCTCTTGCATGGAACCATTTATTTCGTGGCAGCAAACTGTGGGCAAAGTACTTAATCCAGCAGGTCCAGAATTCAGTGACTCTGTGTTGGACTTTTCGAAGAAGATGCCTCGGGTTGACTTGATCTTCTTGATCCGGTTGTGGCGGAGGGTTGTGTCGCCCGATCAGGATGTCGTTGGGAGTGATGGGTGGTGCCTCCCAGATGTCCTCTGAACTTGGACACAGAGGTCGTCCATTGACAAGGTAGGTGGCTTCTGAGAGGAAAGTCCTCCATTGCTCCTCTGTGAAGGCTTGGTTCTTGCAGACACAGTTCAGAGCCTGTCTGACAGACTTGATAAGGGCCTCCGCGGCTCCGTTCTGGTGGCTTGCATGTGGTATATTCCATTCACACAAATTCATCCGAAAGAACGTTCTGTATCTTAGGAATGTCCCAGCCTTGTATGATCTCTCTCAAATACTCCTGCGCGCCTATAAAATTGGTACCACAATCTGACCAACATATATTTGGGTGTCCACGCAGGCACGCAAATCGACGAAATGCCATCAGGAAGACATCTGTTGACTTGTCGGTGACGAGTTACAAGTGAACCGCTCTGGTCGTCATGCATGTGAAGATGATCACTTGAGCCTCTTTCAAGGTCCTCCGGTTCAATCGGATCTGCAATGGCCCGAACATATCCAAATGTTCGCAAATGGTGGTAACCCCACTGCTACTCGCAGTGTTGGTAATTGGCCCATTAGCTGCACAAAGGGCTTCTTGCGCAATCTTCTACAAGCAACACACTTGTTGACGATGGATTTGGCTACGTCGCGAAGCCTAATGATCCAGTACCTCTTCCTGGATTCATACATTAGGCTCTTATAGCCACAGTGTCCCCGTTTCTGGTGTAGGTGACGAAGAAGTAAGACCACAATCTGATGATTTCGTGGCAGTACAATGGGGTTCCTTAGGTCTGGTGGAAGGGATCGGATGTCTTCAAGACGTCCATGAGCACGGATGACTCCATCTTGATCGGTCTCAGCGATGAGCTTCTTGTCAAGACATGACACTTCTAACTGGATCTGAGACCACTTGAGGAGCTGCGTCTCTGAATTCCTAAGTTCTTGTACCGTCACTTCTGGTCTTGCCCTTGACAGCTTGGACAAATCGGCAGACGTAGGCGAGCACTCTCCGGACA
Organism: Chrysogorgia sp. JL179-B06; assembly: GCA_035772405.1. Taxonomy (NCBI): domain Eukaryota; kingdom Metazoa; phylum Cnidaria; class Anthozoa; order Scleralcyonacea; family Chrysogorgiidae; genus Chrysogorgia; species Chrysogorgia sp. JL179-B06. The sequence continues at coordinate 481,013 of JAYKKM010000270.1, read as the reverse complement.
TTTGTGTATGTAGAGCAAGTTTCTGACAAGTGGGAGAGAATTGGGTTGTCCTCGGGTTTTTCTTGTACAGCTGCATGGAACTTTCTCGCGTACTCGCTGTCATCGGGGATCAACTTTGGCTTCTTCGCAGGTTTCCGCTCATTCTTGGTATTTTCTTGAGTAGGTCCCTGGGTTTCCTCTTGAAATTTGGGCCAATCAGATTCTGGTAAGTTGAGGAATGATGGGCCGGTCATCCAACTTCCAAGCTGTTCAGGTTCGATGCCCCTCGTCAGAGCGTCTGCTTGGTTGCTCTTTGATTTGACATAGCGGAAATCTTCTGCACTGACTGTCTCCTGGATTTCAGCAACTCTGACTGATACAAAGGGTCTAAATTCTCGCGGGGGGGGGGGGGGGGGGGTTCTGATCCAAGACAGGACAGTCTGCGAGTCTACCCAGAAGATCCTCTCATAGTCCTTGAAATTCACAAATTCTAATGCCTTACGGCACGTGTCATACATTCTTGTGAGGGCCAAGCACCCAAGAAGTTCAAGTCGTGGAATCGTTTTCTTTTTCAGGGGGGCGACAAAAGCTTTGACCATGACTGGGACACAACTGTAACTCCCATCGCGCAGTTTCCAGCGAAGAAAAATGGCTGCTCCATACCCCAGCTCACCACCATCAGAGAATCCATGTACTTGACATGTTCCCACTGCGTTGGTTGGCTTGAGCTTGCGATCTAATTCAAATGTAAGAATGCGATTTATGGCTTCTGCATTCTCATTCCATCTCTGCTGTACACTCTCGGGCAGGACGTCATCCCAGTTGTAACTTGCGCTCCACAGTTCCTGTAGGTCTATTCTAAACTTTATCGTAACTGGTACAACGAGACCAATGGGATCCCATACTTGGGCTAAAAGAGCTAAGCAGGCTCTTTTGGTGAATTCCTTGGATTTACTGGTGACGGCATCCTTCTTGAGTGAGAATTTATCTTCCAGCTTGTTCCATTTATGGCCAAGTAAATCAGTGAACTGTTCACCGCCGGACTTGTCTACTCTCTGTAATTGGAATGCCATACTTTAATTTGAAACTGACCCTTTCCAAGGATGTTGTCAATCTCACTGATAACTTTCTGAGCTTCTTCAATGGTTGGCTTAGATCCACCAATATCATCAACGTAGGTATGCTCACGAAGTTCTCTGGCTGCTTCAGGAGATTCAGCTTCTGAGGCCTTAGCTAGAGTGTTAATAGCATTTGACGCAATGTCAGGGGCTGGCTTGTCGCCGAAGTTGAGTCTAAGCCACTGATACACAACAGGGGGGTCAGTTTGATTCTTCCTCCATAAAAATCGATGGTAAATTTGGTCAGATGGGTGAACCATCACTTGATTAAACATCTTTCGGACGTCGCCAGAGTACGCCACTTCGTTCCATCTCCAAGCTGTCAAAACATTCGGCAAACAATTAATGTAGTTTGGTCCCTTCTCAAGGTGATCGTTCAGTGATAGACCATCATGTCCTTTCGAGGAGGAATCAAATACAAGTCTGACCTTTGTACTCTTTTCTGGTGTGAAGACTGCCTGGTCGATTATGATCGATTTGCTCTGGAGGCACTTCGGTGACGAATCCTTGGTCCACCAATTTCTGAACTTCGTCATTGACAACTTCAAAACAATCTTTCTTCTTGAACGACTTCTCAGCAGAATACAATCTCTTCAGAGCTATGTCATGGTTGCTTTTCTTTGGAGGTCCACCTTCTTTCCAAGGCATTTTCACTTCGATTCTTCCATTTACCAGCGTAGTTGACTCCGAGAGGGCTTTTACAAACTTATTTTCTTTCAAAACATTGTCACTACATGTGCAAAGTTCTGTAGGTTTTACTCCGAGGAAATCTTGTTGAATTAATTTTCTGATATCGTCGTCAGTGCTCACTCTATTGACACTAATGGACTGTATGTGGGATGTCTTAGTGGAGTCGACATTACCCAAGATGTACCATCCGAAGCAATTCTTCTTCGCTACAGGTTCACCGGGCTCTCCACATGATGTGTGGATATCCACAAAGGCATCAACAAAGTCAGTTCCAAATAGCAGATCCACAGCGCCACCAGAGAGATGGCGTTTATCTGATATGGTCTTGAGATGCTGATAGGATTCAATGGTCTTCCGTGACAATGTCTTTGCCTTGCCACAGGGTTTCGTCACAGTATGTACACAAAACGTTTTGTTCACATCTTCGTCTGTGGGCGATACAGCGGTAACTTCCAGGACTTCTGACTGTTCAGACTTTCTTTTTCCTCCAGCGAGATTCATAGTAAGTCGTGTCTGGGGCCCTGTTAAGCCCAGTTGCTTTGCTGCACATTTGGAGAGGAGACTGGTGTTAGACCCAGTGTCTAGCATGGCAATCATCTCTAAAAGTTCGCCATTCATGTCTCTGATCTTCACTTTCTGGATGGGACACATTCCTGGAACACTTGTGAGGTTTGCCTTCTGCTCATCTCCTCGCTGGAAGTTGTTGTTATTAGCTTCAGTCTGGGCCTTTTCGCTTGGAAATGGTGGTGCACCAGGATTCAGCTTGGAACTGGGGTCAACCTGCCTCTCACTGTGAAGAGATCGATGGTGGTTTCGCGTGCACTTGTCACAAGACAGGCCATCCGGTTTCTTGCAGTCCTTTGTGTGATGCGGAGCTCGAAGACACTTTCGGCATCTCTTATTTTGTTTTACAAAATTCCATCTCTGGTTTACTGTTGATTTTTGATACTCGGGCAAGCGCCTAACAGATGTTTCGTCGTACAATTTAGGGGGCAGGTGTCATCGTCGATCACTTCGCCAAAATTATTCGAGCTTCTACGAAACCCAGATCCACCTTTCGTACCATCATCAGATTCTTTTCTCCCACGTGATCGGAGACATGCCTCACGCCGTAGCCACTCGGTTAGATTGGTGACATTCTCCTCTCTCTTTTCCCTTTCCATTTCTCTTCCAAAATCAGCGTTATCTCTCGGTTCGAGTTTCGAAAGTAGACGCGACATAAAAAAGGGTGCCTCTGAGGCGTGCAGTACTGAACAACCATTGTCTTCCATATCAGAGACAAACACGTTTATGGTAGTCGCATATCTGGTTAATGATTTTGAGTCACTTTTCACAGGACTATGATCGGTGATTTTAGCTAGGAGTTCGTCCATGAGCTTTCTTCTGTTTCCAAATTCGGTGTCGAGAATCTCAAACACCTTAGCAATGTCCTTGCACGTCCTAACCTGTTCGGTCCACCAATAATCCTTAGGCATTGCTTTACGGAGGCGTTGTAACTGCTCGTCTTTATCCTGTCCATATTTGGTCATCCAATGACTGAACTCTTTTTTCCATGTGGAATAAGACTTACGCGACCCATCTAAATGAGGGGACTGACAACCTTTCTAACCCAATAACTTTAGGCTTTGCAGTTAAACTTTCTGCCATTGTCTTAACAGCTTTGGTCATCTCGTCTAGGGATGCAGACGTTTCCTGAGAGTTTTCAGAGACACTGTGGTCTTTTTTGCTTTCAGCATATTTTTGAACAATTGTCAAATAGTTCCCTTTGGTTTTGTCTCCCATTACTAAATTTGCCACTACTCTTTCATCTACTGTTTCGTCATCAGTTGTGAGACCTTCTTCCACAAACCTATCTGCGACGGCCTCTAGTTGCTTTTTAACACTTCTATACCTTGACTCAATTTGGCTGAAAATACTTTCAAACAGTTTTGGTTCTTGGTTAATTGCATAAATTGTTTCAAATTCTTCAAATAGTTCATTCAATGCACGCACAGCATTGTCTCTCTTCCCAATTAATGTTTTTATTTCTGTTTTGGTTAGCATCGTGAAAAACTTTGTTATTTGCAGTTGCCAACGTTTTTTTCGAGTTATTCAATAATTAGCCTCGATTTCATGCCCTGCAAACCAACGATGATACATCCGCCATCTTGGATTTGATCAACACGGGAATTTTGTACGAATTGTCGAGCATGAACCACGATATAAACAAGAATGATCCTACCTTAATCTGTGAATACTTGTCTTGACTTTTCTGTGCATTAACAAAGACTTTCAGTCGCTCTTTTATGCTGTCAGTCGTCTCTGTTAAGCAAGTCTGACCAGTTCACTCGGCGGGATTTCCTTGTTCTTTTGCTGTCCTTCGAGTCTTTAATAAGATTTTTGACTGTTTCACCTCTCGGTCTGGAAGCTACTTTTTTGTTGAAGGGACATGCAATCGGGATATCCTTGTGTACCACGATCTACTATAAATTTATGTACTAACTGCTTTAATCGATCGTTTAATAATATACGCAGAGTCAAACTAAAATGACAATAAAATGAAGTATTTAACATATAAACAGTTCAATGTTCCACTATATCAAGCATTTATACTCACAATCTTGTGGCACTATCGTCGGTTAGGCACAAAGAATCCTATATTTTCTTATTATTTTATATATCACAAATTTACGTTCGCTCAGCGAGAATAATCTATCTTCTTGATACTGTCCGTCGACTCGACCCCAGTCTTCCTCGACTAGACCTTTATGCCTATTGGTTAATAAGTGTCTTTTGGCGCGAACTACTTATACCGTGCAACCCATCAGGGTTGCAGGTGAGTCTTCTCGAATGGAAGAAGTACCAGACGAAGATGTAGCTCTTGCTGTTACGGCGAGTTCTATTTAGTTTTATTCACGTCTGTAAATACTTTATAATGCGTATTAAATCGTAATTCGTATTTATCTCTGTACCATGATTGAAACGTTTCTCCCTCTGACTGACTTAATTCGCTATCATTATCAGTAGCACACTACTTCATTATCACTATTTTTATTTCTTTGCCATCCTTGATTGATGTCACTGAATTACATCTTGTTTTGAGTATCTGGTTATTAGTGCTATACCCTGTACATTTGGCATTAATTACAGAGTTCTGTCCTTGCTTGGTCAGAACACGGTTAAAATCATTTATCGTAGTTTTAATGACGTGATGGTATAACGTTTGTTCCTTGATTTATTTTGCCACCCAGTTTTTACACTGTTTTGGACAAACCTCTTCTCCACTCGATGGCAGCCATTTTGCACCACTGCCTGCCTTTCTGTTCACATGCACAGCATTACTGTGATCCAGAATGGTTAGCTTTGTCATCCATTACAGTATAACTGACATATCCTGCGTTCGCTTTGACTCACAAAGAATGGTACATGGTAGTTCACATACAGCTAGTCATTCTGGATCACAATAATAATTATAATGTGAACAGAAAGCAGGCAGTAGTGCAAAATGGCTCTCGTTGAGGAGAATAAGATTCAAAGTAGTTTGTCCAAAATAGTACAAAAATAATACCACTTATTTTCCCTAAATTTGCAATAGCTGTTCTAGGCACCTCACAATCACAATACTAAATATTAAATAAAGGCCATTAACTGTCTATGTACAAATAACAAATATTAAGCATCGAGTCATTTGTATTTTGTTAGATGTACAGGTATATATGTTAAATAAAACAATAAAAAATATATAATCCTAATTATTAAAATAACAAATAAGAAAAATCTAACAGGAATATACCAAAGGTTGAGTGAAAGCTTACAAAAAATTGAGAGGCAAAACAAATCAAGGAGCAAGTCATGCTATCATATTAAAACTAAGATAAAATAGAGAAATGATGTTCTTCTGAACAAGGACAGAACTTTGATTATCAGCCTGTAAATAATCCAAATGGCAAATGTATAACACCATGGCCATCATAAGAAGATGTAACTCAGCGACACCAATCAAGTATAGGAAAGAAATAAAAATAGTAATAATATGAAAGCAGTGTGCTCCGTAGGCAGTGTAGCAATACAAATTGAAATATAGAAAGGTTCATGGTGTACTATCTAATTAAATATATAAAGGTGTTTGGGGATGGAGCTGGATGATGAACTGAAGTGGTCCAAACAAGTGTTGGATATAACGAAAGCTTTTTCTCAAAAAATTAACCTTCTAAAATCCTTGTATTTCCTACCGAAGAAAGTCAGACTCGATTTCTATCACAAGGTCATACTGCCGTCACTGACTTATGGCATTGTCTTGTGGGGGTCATGTAACAAGACTTTATTTGATGACCTTGAAAGGATGCATGTGAGAGCTGCAAGAATTATCTATTGTTTGAATTGGTATATGCCGACAAACGATGTAATCATAAACTATAATTGGAAAACATTAAAACAAATTTATCATGAATCACTGGCGAAACTTGTTCAAAAAATTTACTACCAAGTTAGTCCCACAACTATGGCTGATCTGTTTGTAAAACGTTCGCTTGGGTATAATTTAAGGGAAAGAAATTGTTTGTGTATACCGAGGGTGAGGACTGAAATTATGAAGAAGTCGATTAGCTGTAAGGGATCAGTTTTGTGGAACAACTTGAATAACGAGACGAAAGAAATTGTAAATAGTCGACATTTTTCAAAGGTTATAGCAAATTTAAAATTAAGAGACTCAATGTTTTAAATTGGAACTCAAAAGATTGTATTAATATAGTAATTATAATTAATATTATATTAGTTTTGTGTATTTTGTAAAAATAGATACAATAGTGATTATTCACGACCCTATCAGCTTTTGCTGTATCTTTTCTAATCGTGATTAAATAAATGCTTCAACAACAACAACAACAACAAATACGAGGTCTGATATTTTGTGTGAAGGCCCTTCTTCAGAGAGTCTAGGACGTATCTCTGGTACTGTTTTGCACTTCATGCCTGATATTAAGGGGGTCAGTGCCCTCGAATGCAGGCAAAGATAGGATACCGGACAGTTGACGTTAAGGAAACCGCATGTGATCTCATGCGCTAAAGGATAAGAATACAGTACAAATGTGATATTAGACAGGCGGATAATCTACGAAATTGTAAGTGAAACATAATGTGGATGACTGTTTGAACTAGGAGAGCGTTTAAATAATGTAATTTTGTATTCTTTATTCTATTTTCTAGTTGACTATTATTTATATATATTTATATATTTATTGATTGTTGTACAAGATAAGTACGCTTCAAGAAAGATAGTACAGAATTCGATCATTTGTCAGTCTGGCGTAGTGATTTTCTAATTGAAGTAGTGTCCCACACGAGGGTGCGAAACAGTCAAAATTTCTATACATTTGAAAGATCACCGAATTGCAAACAAAAGGGAAAAGACAAGGACAACCGACTGCAAAAAACAAGCGACCGACCGTCCTCGAAAGTCCCGGCAACTTGCAAGAGCCAACAAAGATCATAAAAGGTCAGAAAATTCCGTTTTATGCTGTATTTTGTTTGCTAAAATTCAGATTTTTGTAAACAAAACTTGGCGAACACATTCTCGATAGCGTGTTACACCAAATCGAGGCTCATCAAAACACATCGCCCAGAATAACAAAAACACATCGTTCAAAATGCCAAAAGTGGAATTGAAAACTCTGATTGGCAAAAGAGATAATGCAATTCAATCTATAAAATAATTGTTTGAGGAATTCGAGACTGTCTTTACAGTGGAACCTCAGTTGGACAGATTAGAATCTATTTTCAGTTTAGTTGAAGCAAAGTATAGAAATATAAAGAAACAACAAGAAACCATAGCTGATAGAATTGTAGAGGATGGTTTGTCGGAAGATGATCAGATGTTAAAATCCAACCAAGAAGTTGGCGAAAAGCTAAAAAATGACTATTTACAACTCGTTAAAGTTCATGCGGCTTACCAAAAGAAGCTTAGCTCAACTAAATCGTCTACAGAAAATTCAGAATCATTGGAAGCGATGACGTCAGCAGTGACAAAAATGGCAGAAGCCATACAAGGCTCCAAGTCAAAGGCTAGTAAGGCTAGTGGCCTTGAAAGGTTACCAGTACCATCTTGGGACGGATGCAGAAGATCATATTCAACCTGGAAGAAAGAATTTAATCACTGGATGGTTAAATATTCACAAGATAAAGATGAGCAACTACAGCGCTTCAGGAAAGCAATGCCTAAAGGATTCTGGTGGACAGACCAGGTGAAAACTTGCAAGAGTATTGATCGTGCATGGGAAATTCTTGATATTGAATTTGCTGACAAAAGGAAACTCATGGATGAATTATTGGCGGGAATAAATAACCAAAAACCAGTGAAGAGAGACTCAAGATCACTTTGTCAATATGCATCCTCAATAACCGGCTATGTAAATGATATGGAAGACAATGGATGTCCTGTTTCCTTGTCGACCGAAGCTCCTTTCTTTATGTCCCAACTTCTCTCAAAACTTAATCCTGGTGACAATTCAGCCTTTGGTCGAGATATGAAGAGAGATAAAAAGGAAGAAAATGTATCAAACCTTATCCACTGGTTGCATGAAGAGACAAGTCTTCGTTCAAGAGGAAAATCTAATCTTGAAAACGAGAATGAGAGTGGTCCCAGGAGGTCCGAGAACCGATCTGCAAACTCTGAAATACATGAACCAGAGACATGTCCTCTTGGTTGCCAAACAAAACACCTACTCACTGCTTGTCCTACCTATCAGAGTTCAACAGTAAACCAAAGATGGGACATTGTTAAACAGAAGCAGAGATGTCGGAAATGCTTAAGAGCTCACCATACCAAAGACTGCAAGAAGGCTGATGGTACGTCATGTGATAAGTGTAAGAAAAACCACCACCGATCATTGCACAATGACAAGAGGAATGAACTATCATCAAATTTAAACCCAGATGCTCCTACATTTCCTAATCAAGAGAAGAATACCTCAAACAACAACATTGATATAAACTCTTCTAAACACAAGAATGACGTTCAGACTGTAACTGGACTATGCCCAATTCAAAAGATTAAAGTGGCAGATGTAAATGGAGTACCTATGGATATTCTTACACTGCTGGATACTGGTTCGAATACAAGTCTCCTTTCTAAAGCCGCAGCAAGAAAACTTGGATTAAGCGGACCACAAACACACTTAACTATGAACCTGGCTGGAGGGGGCAAGAAGTCGGAAGTTTCTGAAATTGTAGAAATCACCATGGTCTCACCAATTGAAGAAGATGTCAAGAAAACCCTTCTTGTACACACAGTCAACAAACCGTGCAGCAGCGCCAAAACAGTTTCAAAGAAGGCTTTGGAGAAATATACTCACCTGAGATCAGTTTCAGAAAAACTGCATCTATCTGGTGGAAGTGTCGATTTACTTCTTGGAACAGACTTTGCGGATGCCTTTGTAGATGTTCATGCTATACCAGGAGAACCTGGAGAGCCTATAGCTAAGATGAACTGCTTTGGTTGGTACGTATTAGGCCAACTTGCTACGAGTAACTCAAGAATACAATCAGTTGATGTTGGTACGATGAGCGTGATGGAAGACATGAATACTCTTCTACAGCAAGATCTTATTGGAGTTAAACCAACCGAACTGTGTACGTGCAGCGAGAGCGAATTACGGGAGAACAAGTTTGTTAAGTCACTTTCCGAGTCAACGACAGTGGTAGACGGCAGGATCCAAATCAAGATGCCTTGGAAAGAAGATGGCCCGCCGAAACGTAGCAACTATGACATTGCTCTTAAAAGAATGCACTCAACTGAGAGATCATTTGAAAGAAAAGATTGCACCGAGGTCATTGACGAAGAGGTTCAGAAGTTAGTTTCCCAAGGTTTTGTGACCGAGATTCCCCCGGAAGAAGTGGATCATACGAAACCTGAATGGTATTTACCACTTCAAGCCATCTTCACACCTGACAAGACAACAAAGCTTCGACTTGTCTTCGATTCCTCCGCGAAAGGTCATGATGATCGCTCTCTTAATGATCATCTTGAGAAAGGCCCAAATTATATCAACGATCTTCCGAGTGTCCTTGCGGCATGGCGATGGGATAACGTTGCGTACTCCGGCGATGTGCGCAAGATGTTCAACCAGATTCTAGTGCATCCCGATGACCAAGTCTTCCATCGATTTCTATGGAGGAGGAGTCGAACAGGAGAACCAACTGTTTATCAGTGGCTGCGATTGAGCTTTGGAGATAAACCTGCACCGGATATTGCGTCAAATTCGATTAAAGTCCTGGCCAAAGCGTCTCAAGACGAAGAGCCCCAAGCAGCAACAGAACTTCTGCAACATGTGTACGTCGATGATGTTGGAGGATCTTGTTCAACAGTTGAGGAAGCAAAACAAGTCACTGCAGGAATTGATGCAATACTTAAAAATGGAAAATTTGAGATCAAAACTTGGCACTCGAACAGTAAAGAGATTGATCAGTCACAAGATGAAAGATTTACAGATCTGCTTGGACACAAATGGGATAAAAAACATGACAAGTTTACCTTCAAGAAAGAGGAAATTATCGGTAAGTTCGAAGCGTTTACAAAGAGAAGTTGCCTTGCTGTTCTAGCCCAGCTGTGGGATCCGATTGGCCTCGTTTCACCTGTTACCATAAGGTTTAGAATTGACCTGCAAGAGCTTTGGAGTTCAGGCTATGGTTGGGATGATGTCTTACCCGAAGAAGTCTAAAAGAAGTGGGCGGAGAATTTGAAGTTAATGAATCGTCTTTTGACCTTCCAGTTTGACCGAAAGCTGAAACCGAGTACTGCAATTGGTCCACCAGAAATCCATGGGTTTTCAGATGCCGGAGAGCAAGCATTTGGAGCGGTCATATTTCTTCGTTGGGAACTCGAAGACGGTAGCTTCTACTGCGTTCCAGTTATCATCAAGCCATTTGTCGCACCAGTAAAGAAAAAGAGCATTCCAAGATTAGAATTGCTTGGCTGTCTAGCTCTCTCGAGAATCTACGATACCTGTCGAAAGATGCTAGATTTTGCAAAGATCAACGAAGCAGAGAAATTTCTATGGGTCGATTCTACAACAGTACTATCTTGGATAACAACTCCACCGAAAGAGTTCCGACCTTTTGTCTCAGCTAGGGTTGCTGAGATTCAAGAAACTGTTGATACGAATGACTTTCGCTACATTAGATCCAGTTTCAATCCTGCTGATGGCCTCACTCGAGGAATTGAGTTGGATCAACTTGAAGAATGGTTAACTGGTCCACCCTTCCTCAAATTGCCAGAATCGAAATGGCCACAATTTAAAGAAGATATTCAAAAGCCTAATGTTGACCTTGTCGAGACCAGAAGAGAGGTTAAAGCTCCAAAGAAGTCGAAGACGAAATCAACATTTCATGCCAGCTCAACTACCAAAGAAGAGCTAGAAAGTTCCACTCGAGGAAATTCAACAAAAGTTGCTGACGAGCCAAGAGTTCAAGCCAACTTAGCAACGAAAGAAAATCCTATTCTTTTCTATTTGTTAGCAACGTGCTCTACGTTTTCGAAAGTTCGGCGAACACTTGCATATGTTAATCGGTTTATCCAAAATGCAAGATGCGTGAATCGGCAGAGAGGAACCATCACCGTTGAAGAACTTCGGAATGCAGAGAAACAGCTTTTTCAGTGGACTCAGTGTCACATAACTGCCAACGCAATTGACAAGCAACTCCTTGTCAAGGAAGATGAAGATGGTTTACTCAGAGTACATGGACGCCTCGAAGACATTAGAACTCTTCCGAAAGACATGAGAAACCCGATTCTTCTACCTAGAAACCACCCACTGGTCTACCTACTCCTGCAACACATGCATGGAACCAATCGTCATTGTGGATACAAGCGATTGATGCACGAAGCGAGAAGAAAGTTCTGGATTATAGGACTTCGTGGAATGGCCAAATATCTCACCAACAAATGCATAGTCTGCCAGATGCTGTGCAAGAGACCTCTTGGACAAATCATGGGTCAAATACCGAGTCTACGGGTAGCTGCAGGATTTCCTCCATTTACGAACACTGCAATAGATATGTTCGGACCGTTTCACATTAGATTGGGTCGAAAAACACTAAAGGAAGCACAAGTCATTATCCTCACGTGCATGACTACACGAGCAGTACATCTGGAGCTTGTTAGCAGTAAAAGTACGGACACGTTCTTGTTAGCATTCCGACGTTTTGCCAGTCTACGTGGCCATCCAAACACGTGTTGGTCTGATTGCGGCACTAATTTTGTTGGTGCTCAAAGTTACCTGGACGAGGTCATGCAGAATTTGGACATTCCGAATATTCAGAGTGTTCTTTCAGATGAATTTACCTGCGAGTTCAAGTGGCGGTGGAATGTACCGCATGCGAGTCACCAGAACGGAGTAGTAGAGTCATTGATCAAATCTGTGAGACAAGCCCTGGATTCCACATGCAAGAACCAGACATTCACAGAGGAGTCACTGTAAGAATCTCGTCTCGGTTGAAATTGATAACCCAGAACTTCTTCTGCTTGTAAATTATGTTCAATAAATTCGTATAGGTTCTCGCCTGAGGAACTAGAAGAACTTAAACTAGAATAATCGTCGTCAGATGAACGCTAAACAACGAAACTCATTGTGATTGCCTACAAAACAACAATGCCGTCGAAGGAAAAAGCACTCAGTGACGTCAAAATATGAAAACCGCTGACAATCCGCGTCTGCTCGAAAAAGACAACATGGCGTCGAAAACTTGGCGATTTCTGCAACTTTGATTCACTATTTCTCGTTAACTATAAAGAACTACGCTTTAATATTTCAGGGTTAAGCTAATTGAGGTAATATGTTTCATATGAACACAACTTGGTTTTGGACTGGAGTTCCCCTTTAAAGTGTGATTTCCAAATTAGTCAAATATATAAAACCATTAACTCAAGATTATATTTGTTAGCCTTCCCTTTAGATTTCGCATTCAATTCAACTATATGCTTTAATATATCCTCATCTGTTGTATGGTTGCACTGTGTGGGGTAACGCTAGTAATGAGCTGCTCAATGACTTATTAATCTTACAGAAAAGAGCAGCTAGATTAATTTTAGATAAAGACTCTAGAGCTCCTTCGATTGAATTATTTCGCCAGCTAGAATGGATTCCAGTTCATAACATTATTAAAATGAGGAAAATAATCTTAACCTTTAACTCTTTGAAAATCTCATTGCATGGTGATATTATAAACCTCTTTACCTACTGCTGGGAGGTGTCCAATGTCAATATTAGATCTTTTCAAACTGATTTGAGGCTTCCTTCTATTAAAACTGAGTTTGCAAAGTCTAAACTATCTTATAGTGGTGCTAGTCTTTTCAACTCACCACCTAATGACATGAAAGATATTGCTATCCACACTATTCCTTTATTTAAGATAAAACTCAAAAAATTATTTCTTAAATTGAACCACGGGGTTGACCATGTAAACAAATTCGCCTGTAGCTCGTGTAAGCATGTGGTTATGTGTCATTGCCACACTAATTTTACTAATTTTTAATCTATGTATTATATTCTTATATTGAGCGTCATTATGTAGAATACCTTATGGTAATAATGTTCTTAAAACCCTCTTGAAATAAAGGATTATTATTATTATTATTATTATTATTATTATCGTTGGTGAAAATTATGTTGTCAAATGGGTCTTTTTCTCTTAATGCCTTTAATACGCAGAAATTCAATCGTTTCAGCTTGTTTGGCTCGCGAATAAATTGGCAGTAGCGTGCATTCTCATGCTTACTTCCCATTGATCGGCTAACGCGACAAATCGTCGAGGTTGAAATGTTTACTTGGCATTCTTTTATCAACTTATTTTTCAACTCAAACGATGTAAGTTCGTCGTTAACTTTCATCGTTTCGTCGATAAACTTTAACTGCTCGTCGTTTAAAATCGGCTTTCTTCCACTGCGACTATAGCGTCGGCTATGCTGCCAGACTAAAAATACATATCTTAAGTTACAGATCATATAAATATATAATACAATAAAAAATTAGATTAAAAAAATTGAAAACTCTAATAAAAACTAAATTTCCAGGTCATATTTAAAGATTAAACGATTAATAAAAGAGTTCTTATAGCGGGCTGTATTTACTTTGAGTCTATGTTCTGTGGCATTATTGACAAAAGAGTTCTTATAGCGGGCTGTATTTACTTTGAGTTTATGGCAGTTCTGTGGCATTATTAATAAAAGAGTTCTTATAGCGGGCTGTATTTATTTTGAGTCTGTGGCAGTTCTGTGGCATTATTAATAAAAGAGTTCTTATAGCGGGCTGTATTTACTTTGAGTCTATGGCAGTTCTGTGGCATTATTAATAAAAGAGTTCTTATAGCGGGCTGTATTTACTTTGGTTCTGTGGCAGTTCTGTGGCATTATTGACAAAAGTGGATGGTTAATAGATTTAGTAGATTTTTTGAAAATATTTAAATCCTGTTTTTTTAGAAGATTATGTGTTGGTTATGTACTGGTTTGGAAGTGTATTTTCTCTTAAAACATCTATCTTAACAAGATTGAACAGTAAGTGAGCTCAGGTTCGGAGGCACCATAAACAGTCAGAGAATAACATTCGGCAAAACTATACTCTTAACAGATGGTCTATTTCAGTTTGTAGCCTTCTATACGTAATGATCTAAGAATATGTAAACACTTGTTGGCCTTAATTAATTTATTAGTTACATGGGCAAAGTATCCTTTGGAAGGTAACACCAAGAATGACTAATTCATTACACTGTGGGATATCTGAAATAGATGGATAATTGGTAGTATACCCTAGAAAATGAGTTATTTATATTTCGTGGCGTTACTTGACATGCTATTATTTTTAACCCCCTCTAAATACGTAAGTACTAGACCACTGAGTGATCCATATTATCATATACCGGTGCAACAATATAGTACAGGAGTCATCTGCGTATTTAATTATGACTGTATCGTTACCTAAACTAATGTAATGTTCAGATCATCATTAAAAAATATTAAATAAATACGGGCCACTAACACTGCTCTGTATGGTGCCTTTGTTTACCGCTTTTCAGTTACATTCAACATTATTGTGGCAAATGCTCTGCATTCTGTCATTGATCAAACTTAAGTACCAATTTATAATATAAGGATTTAACGGTAATTTGTTTTGCCAAAAGTTCATGTTTAACGGAATCAAATGCTTTACTGAAGTCCAATGCAAATAATCGTATTGCTTTACAGTCTGGGTTATCTAAATAACACATAATCTTATTCTGGATTGAGAGAAGAGCATCTGTACAGTTTCCTCCTTCTCTATAAGCAAACTGTGTGGAGGAAAGGTTATCTTCCACTATATTCTTGCCAACTGTTTACCGCCGATCGAGATGTTGTAATACCTAATTCTTTTAACGCTTCTGTAGTTATTTTCACCACAGATGTTCCTGAATACTTCAGTGAAACAATTCTGTTTCTCGCGTAAGCTGAAAGGTTACTTCGGGATCTATCGTTTGTTACCGAATGAATTCCGAAACTTGCGTTCTGAACGATGAGGTTTTGACACGACCGTCGTTAAACCGCGGCCAGAACGCAGGTCGATCGCCGACAGACAGCGTGTCGTCTGCGTCCCGCCTTCGATTGAACCGATGCAGGAACGCGTCTGTAACGCTTCGAACGCGGTTTGTGTTAGGTTATATTGCGAAAAAATTGTTCAATCTATATTGGGAGAAAAGGCAGTATTTATTAAACATATATTTTTTACCAAATGCCTTGAACCAAGCTACTTTACGGAGTATCGTTGAAACCTTTCCATACTTCTTTTTTGGGCAGTAAGGCTTTTTTCTCTTTAAATCTTCGAGTCTCATGATGCACACACAGTCGCCATCATTGCAATTTTCTTCTCCATGCCGCCAACATTTTCTCGTCTTTGTAGAACAACAAAGGTCGCACTTCAAACCAAATTGATATCTTAAGCCTTTACAGCATGGGTGGGTTGTTTTGATCTTCTTCACGATGTTACTAAGAAAGTCCAGCACACACCTTTCAAGAGAAGTCCACTCGATTTCCTCATCAACTAAAAAAATACAACATTAACTTTCCTGGCACAATTATCTAAGAGTTAAATACAGCTGCAATTATACTCATCAGGCATTCGAATTGATGTTTGCAGGCACGAATTTTACCCGAACAAAAGCTGCATCCAAACATTTGTCTGTAGCCCAAGCTAAAATATTTCGCGATTCCTCCTATATATTTTGCCGATCAGTCCACTCGGCTTTAGCGAGATAGATTGTTTGTCGTTTTGGAGAAGCTAAACAACAAGTTCTATGAAACCTATTTCAAAACGAGAGTGTCTTCATCTATTAAAAACAAACATAGTAATAAATATGACACAGTAACAAGGCGAAACAAAAACACCGCAGACGGTGGGGCATTTGACTGTGTCTGTGTGACACATTTTACTGTGTCTTTATGGGACATTTTATATATTTGTGGGGTAGTTTCCTGTTTCTTTGGGAAATTTGACTTTGTTTTTCGCCCGCACAATTGAGTTAGGATTAGGGTTTAAAAAAAGTCAATTGCTTGGGGTTTGCTGTGTTACCTGTAAGTGAACTTGACTCGTACATTACCAACATTACATTTCCAAAGTTTTTTCGCAAAAAAGTCATGGGTTCGTACCTTTGATGGCAACTTCGATTCTAGCCACGTGCCTGATAAAAATAACATCGTAATGAACGTCGTCTTTCACCATGGGTAACAGCATGAAATTGTGATACAAATCTATTTCATCATCACGGTCATGTAGACCTGCCAAGATCAATAACTCCACTTGGAATCGCGTGTAAAATGCAAGAGGGATGGTTTCATCTTTAAAATCAAGATATAATGACGGCTGCAAACATGATGATAACACTTTACGAATCTCGCTTTCTTCCAATCTTTTAGTCACCATCGATGGAACCAAATAGGTATCATCTTTACGTTGACAGATTAAACCTGCGTTAACCATCATCATTTTTAAGCTTTCTTTCTGACTGAGGTCGTCCAGTGGATTAGGGAGATTGTCAAACTGCAGTTCGCCTTTCTCTCTCAGTGCTATCCAAGCGGATGCATTCGTTGAACTCCATGAAGGATCTTCTTCAACGGTAAGTACCTTGGTGAATAGTTGCACCAGCCAATTTGCATCAAGGACTACAAGATTCTTTAAGGCCTCATTTTCGCTAATATGAACGACAATACTTTCTTGGTGGAAAAATTTCATGGCATTCTCGAAGTTTTCATTTATCTTTGAAAATTCTTTATCGAGAGTTCGTGCTTCATCAAGTGTGATGTATGGACGATGTTTCAGGTTTTCCTCTTTCCTTCGGGTATCAAGAGCACGCTCCAACATAAGCCAACTCACAGGAGTTTCTTTTTGCTCTTTCAGAAGCTTTTGCGCTGTCTTGAAGATCTTCTCTCGCAAGTCTTTTAGTTGTTTGGTTTCAGCTGCATTCCTAGGCTCGGTGTTTCGAATAACATACTTGGCAATGATTTCGCATCCAATACGTTTAAATCTTTCCTCGAGAATTCGAACGAATTCCTTCCGCTTCCGCTCCACTTCCTCAGAATCACTTAGCTTATCAGGTTTGGTAAACACAAGGATAGTTTTGGGCATCTGAGAACTTTGAGCTGAACGCTGTTTTCCCTCTTCATTGCGTGGACTTAAATTACGAAGAGCTGCCATCCATCGAATTATATAATCCAAATTCGTTTCTTTCAAAGGATTTTCAATGTCTAGTTCAACCTTCGTTCCCTTCTGGACAAATTTTGGATGCGCTTCGTCGTAGAGAGACTTTGAAAGGTCAACAACGACGATAGATAGAGCTTTATACCTCAGCATTATGGAATGGACATCATAATACACTGATTGACCAGCAACGTCGCCAACCAGAAATCTAATTGTATCCATGGTATCGTCGCGATAATCTTCCACGTTTTTCATTTCTTTTTCAACCTTGCGTCGAAATTCATCTGTCATGAAAGAGTCAACGGGTTTTTTCTTACTCTTTCCTACACTACCATGGTCATTTCCGTTTCCAATTAAAGCTTCGGACACATCCTCGTCTTCCTGTCTACTTTCAGCTTCACTTCCACCAACTAAATTCACATCTTCGTTTTTACCACCAGGTTCATCATACGGTTCATCTGCAGGTTCATCTTGACTTTCATCTATAGAGTAAATGGTATGAACGCAGGAGTATCATTAGAATTGTGATATTGACCTTCCAGGTTGTTGTAGTCTTGAGAAAGACTATTGTTGGTGCATGACGTTTCGACGGCCTCAGCAACGGTCATCTTGAGAGTAAAGCGCGTTTATCAGGGTTGCCTATAATACTGTACGTCTGGTTCATTACGTCATCGTTTGTCAGTCACAAACAACATTCGTTCTCAAGTGTACAACAACGTTACGATCAACTTCATCTGTACAGTAGGTATACTTTTACCTTCAACTGCGCGCTTGTCTTTATCCCCGGGTTCATCTGCATGCCCACGTTGGCCGGTTTTTCTCTTTCTTTTCTTACTATTGACTATTTCATTGGCTACTTGTTTTCCAACGATATTCTCAGCATATCGTGCTGATGCGATATATTGACTATCTTCGGCTAGTTTCCAAGGTTCAGATTGATTGTCTTCTTCCACTTCTACCACATCATACTCGATTCCAATAGTGCTTGGCTCGTTTTCGTCTATAGCTGCACCAAAAATACTTTTCTTCAAAGACGTTTTTCCAACACCATCTTGACCGATGAATAACAATGATATACGATTGTTTTTCTTTACACCGCGTCTTAACGTTTCTGATACTGAAACGAGAACAAAAAACAAAACAATAAGAATTCGAAAATCTCAAAACAGCAGAGAAAAGGATGAATATATTTGCATTGTAAACCGTCACTGGCCATAAATAATAATTTATTCATCAGAAAAAAATTAAATTCATATTTTCACCCGATTATTATAGGATCACAAATACCTAGGCAGAAGAATATTTCCATTTATTTGGATCTTTTAGTGGATCACCTGGGGATTGCGAGGATATTCATTTATCCGTCTGCAAAGTGGCTGTCGTAAGAACGACGTTTTATACGCTTGTCAAATTTGAATAAGCCAATCACTTAGAACATGCTGTGTAAGGCCAGGTAGAGAATCTTATGTAAACGACACCTTTGTTCAAAATAATTTGCAAAAGGCACGGCTCGTGAAAAGTTCGGCTCAGTTCTTACACTGTCCCAAGTGATAACCGTGAGAAAAGAACTGCAACTACAGAACTAAAAGTTCAATTTTAAATCTTTAATATTTATTAGGAGAATTATTATTTATAATAAGTATATTTTGTATTAATTGAAAGCACTATTATTTATACAGAGGCGGAAAAGCACATGTAACCCAAATTAACTACACTTAGCGAAATGGAGATTGTGGGTAGACTCTCCCCGCTCCTCTCAAGCACATGACCGGGTTATGTTACAGTTCCGAGCTATATTATGAGCGCCAAGATGGCTGCCACGTTTTATTTATTTTATTTAGATCTGTTATTTATTGTTATTTTCTCCTCTAAAAATGGTCGCCCTCAAATATGGATCACAGAAGCTAATTCAGTTAAGCTTTCGGAAGGCTGCTGTGACTTTCATCTATATTGGTTATTTGGAAAAAGTCTGTTTCCGGAATATTTTATAGATCTCGGGCGCTGTAAACATCTGGTAGTTGGGTTAACTATTACCGGATTTTTCAAGTCTCGTATTTCTGTCATCAAGTGGAGTAAACATGGTGGTATTGCCTTATTCATTCCTGGCTATGATCAACCAACGGAAATAACAGTATTTATGGACATGGCAATAAATCCTGGATCGAATTCAAGCCTAATTGATCACTGTGAACCGAAATCGCTTGTGTGCAATCTGACAACAAAATAACCTTCGACCTGCTCAAGTAATTTGACTTGCCTAAGTTATTAACATGACTTGCCTAAGTTATTATGCAACAACTAATGGGACTTAAAGTTAAATGGTATAGTGAAGTTTAGAAGAAGGAGAGGAGGAAGCCGCCGAAGGATTCCTATAATAATCACTCAACGCAACTATGAAAATTCTTGCAGCGGTTCTGCTCCACTGCCTCGCCAGACTATAAACACGAATAATTTAACATCAGTAATACTAAAAACTGACGCTTTGGCTTATAAATCTACCAGTACTTCTACCGATCTTCTTTTCTGTCTCCTTAACGCTAGATCTGTCAAGAATAAGGCAATGGTAGTGAAAGACTTTGTTGTAGATCATGATATTGATATACTGGCGGTAACTGAAACATGGCTTAGACCAGGAAATATTGATGAAGTTGAATTGGAACTTTGTGCCCTACAGGATATAGGTTTCTCCATGTCCCACGATCTCAATCGTGTCAAGATTCTGCAACGTATTCTAGTGGTGATGGGGTTGGCGTGTTATTTAAAAACAGTCTTGATATAAACACCCATTTAAATGAAACTGTTCATGCAGTCATTTGAATTTATGGATGTGCGTCTAAGAAGCTTTCAGAGTGTTAGGATATTGGTTATTTATCGTCCACCTAATAATGCGCTATGTGGCATATTCTATGAAGAGTTTACAAAACTACTGGAGCAGATTGCAGTTGAATCAACTGGTTTATTACGGGCGACTTTAATTTCCATGTAAATGATTCTGGTAATACCTATGCTAATCAGTTTATAAACTTGCTGGAATCACGCAACCTAAAGCAGCATGTTGATGAAGTAACCCATGTAAATGGTCATACTCTTGACCTGGCCATACCCAAATGGGATGACCATCTTAAGGATATTTTGGTCAGGGACCCTGCCATCTCAGATCACTATGTAGTTTATATTAACCTGTGTCTGCAAAGAACGGAATTTGCAAAGAAAATGATTAAATTTCGTAAATTAGGCTCCCTAAATATAGACACGTTCTGCGAGGAAACTGTGAGTTCTCGTTTCACAAAGGAACCATCCACTGATCTTCACACTTTGGTTGATCAATATGTGCTGCGATCGTTATTGGACTAATATGCCCCGTTGAAACAGCGACTAATCACGTTACGTCCTTCCGCGCCTTGGTATACACAGGAAGTTGCTGCTTAGAAAAACATCAGAAGACAACTTGAACGGAAGTGGCGCTAAACTAGATTATCGAGTGATCGGGAGATGTTTGTTGGTCAGTGCAGTGTTGTTAACAACCTCATTGATTCATTAAAATCGACACATTACACTGCAATCATCAATGAACATTCAACGGATCAGAGAGTATTGTTCAAAATTGTGAACAAGTTACTCCAAAAAAACACAAGAACAGCGCTATCCGGCCACTCTTTCCTGATAACATCACTCTAGCAAATTCATTTGCCGATTTTTTTACCAATAATATTGACAATATTCACTGCTCCCTTATGGAAAGAAGTATTAGTGTTGGCCTTTCTCCTTTATTAGAAACGACTGTTTGTCTTACGGAGAGTTGTAAATTTAGAGTTTTTGCACGGAAACCATCTTTAAAGTCTTGCAACCTGGATCTTCTACCTGCATCAAATGTAATGAAGAACTGCTTTAATGTGTTATTACCAACAATAACAAGGATCATTAACTTGTCACTTATGACCAGAACAATGCCTGATGTACTAAATGTTGCAGTTTTATCACCGTTACTAAAAAAGTCAGATGCTGGCTATAAACAGCATTTGAAATTTCGGCCTATTTCAAATTTGAAGTTTATTTCAAAGCTGATTGAGAAAGCCGTTGCTGTGCAGTTGACAGACCATGTTATGACGCAACACCTTGATGAGATGTTCCAATCTGCCTATAAAACCTGACATAGTACTGAGACGGCTCTGGCAAAAGTTCAAAATGATATATTGCGTGCAATCGATAACAATGAGTCAGTCATCCTTCTTTTGTTGGACCTATCTGCTGCCTTCGATACAGTTAATCATTCGACCCTATTGTCAAGACGTTCGAGCCGTTTTGGCATTAGAGGAAATGTACTTGCATGGTTTAAATCATATCTTACATCGCGTATGTAGTATGTTCAGATTCATGATTGTCCCTTACTGTACATACTTTATACATCTCCTATCGCCGATATCATTAAGCTACATAAACTACAGTACCATCTATATGCTGATGACACCCAACAATATATATCTTTTAAAACGAACAGTTTTAGTGAACTTACGACGGCTAAAGTAAGGAATTGAGCATTATATTACATATATTGATCGTTGGATGGTGAACAACGGACTAAAATTAAATCAGGATAAAACAGAACTCGTTCTTATTAGCTCTATATATCGTTCTAGACCTTCCTTAGATTTTATTCAAGTATGTGATGAGAAGATACAACCCAAGTCATCAGCTCGAAATTTCGGGGCTATTGTCGACCAGTCCTTCACCATATATATATACAGTATATATACAGTATATATATACAGTATATATATATACATATATACAGTATATATATATATACATATATACATATACATATATACATATATACATATACATATATATACATATATATACATATATACATATATATACATACATATATATACATACACATATACATATACATATACATATACATATACATATACATATACATATACATATACATATACATATACATATACATATACATATACATATACATATACATATACACATACATATATACATATATACATATATACATACATATATACATACATACATACATACATACATACATACATACATACATACAACATACATACATACATACATACATACATACATACATACATACATACATACATACATACATACATACATACATATATATATATATATATATATATATATATATATATATATATATATATATATATATATATATATATATATATATATATATCAGGGTTCTGCCCAGGAGCGTATGAGTGCCGGATACCTACAGGCCCAAGGGCTCACCCCCCCCCCCCCCCCCCCCCCCCACCCCGAGAATGTGTGAAAATTAGTAATCTGAAAATGATATTTACAAAATTGTGAACAGGTGAAATTCATAATCCTTGCCATTATGTGTCAGACTAAATATTACAGTACTACCATTTATATTGGACCTTGGTGGAATACTCGTATATAAGTTGACCGAAAAAATCGTGATTTTGACGATACCCAGAGTATAAGTCGAGTCCTTGAAATTAAATTACGAGACACAGAGTAGTATCCACAGAAACTTTAGTAATATCTTCTGTCTCTGAGTTTGTGTCTTTTCATAAAGTGACTGTACCAACTTTTGCTAAAACTCTTGCTTTTTTTAGCCATGCTTTGGCTTGAAACATTTGGTTTCTTGTACCCATTTTTCAAACTGTTTTTTGAGTTCAGGCCGAAGATTTGTTTACACCAAAAGCAAGAGGTTTAGAATAAAATGCGTCGAATTAATGCGTCGACGGCTTGTCAATTAGTTAGCAATAAGCTGATTGGTCCATTTCCTGACGCATATAGAGAGCACTGGTTACTAGTATATCCGATCTATGATTTCGCGCATCATTTTATGACCCTTTGTATAAGGCTACGTTTAAATTGTATCGGATAGGTTTATGCTTCAAAATGATGTCGGTGCAAATGTAAACATGAGTTTCCGTCTGCAGCAGGCCGAAGGATATGTCAGTTAGTGTACAAACTACTACAACGCGAGTTTTTTCTGCATGACTAAATTTTGAATAAACGTGTCCGAAATGTCGCAATGATTCACCGTTTTTGCTGTTTACATTATAATCGGACCAATTCGGACAGCGGACCGCCGCGCCGCTGCTTCGTTGTAAAAGTAGGTACGATACCATCGTTTCATGTGTAAACAGAAGACTTTCTGTGACGCAACAATAGGGATCCGATACAATGTAAACGCCGCCTAAGTCGAGATCAGTTTATGACAGTTTTTTATGTGAATTTTGGGTCCTAGAAAATCCACTTGTTAAGAGCACATGTTGGAGTTTTCTTGGGAAAATTTCTTTGTCTAATGACTCACGCGTACAACTGCATGTTTTCAACACAACCACACTCTTACGCCGATATATCATCTTACAGGCTCACCAAATCACCAATCCGGTAGCTAATATTGTTTGCGTTGTGGTGCTGAAGTTCACCGAATAATATTGTTTAAATTAAAAGACAAAAAATACAAAATGATGTATATAAATTAGAAGATATATCAAAAATGCAATGCAGGAGGTTTTCTTATTACATATTTCGAGTGCCGGGCGGAAGGCTCCGTTTTGGCGCGAGTGCCGGGCGGCACTGCGGAGTGCCGGGCGCCGCCGCCCGGCGCCGCCCACCGTGGGCAGAACCCTGATATATATATATATATATATATATATATATATATATATATATATATATATATATATATATATATATGACGATCGCGTAAGCGTGAAACTCGGAGTAACAGCAAAGTGATGTCTTGTCTTTGATTTATCTACAATTTATATATATTTTGCACGATTACAAAGGGCATCAAGATTATGAAACACTTTAATATAAACTCAGAAGTGGTGCGGAGCCTTTGGGGATCTCCATAAGCTACCATATATATATAGTTCAATCTACAGACACGTGTTTCGCTGTACCACAGCTCATCAGTGTAGCTTGGAACAATCTGGATGAGTCTGGCTGGACTATTATACAATTACGATCGTCATTGACAACCGTTTCTGGGATAGCACCGGCGATCAGAACATCTATATGTACTATTTACAACATGAGCCGCCGCGTTGTATCGGATATACAAGCTCGAGCCGAAGGCGAGAGATTGTATATCCGATACAACACGGACGCGAATGTTGTAAATGGCTTGTGAAATTCAAACGTCTAAACGTTTATGTTTATCGAAAATATTGAAGATTCGAGCCATTTTAGCGGAGTAAATCGAAGTTAAAGTTTATGTAAATCAGCCGAAATCTGTATCACATATACAGATCGCCGTCATGCCACTGATTTGCTTTGTTTTTGCTTCATGAATTATTAATGAATTTCACAAATATATATATATATATATATAAATATATGTCGGAACATTTTTATGAACAATTATCTTATGAGACGTCGTTAATTCAGTCGTTAATCCGACGGGTTCAACCAAATAAGTCAAATAAGGATTATAAATAATTACACACTTGCATTCTCCATAGCGGGTTCGTTCACCGAATGTGGCAGCTTCTTGGCTGAAATATCTGTTAAATCAATAACAATGCAGTTAATTTCATTAAAAAATACTTTCAAGGATTAACTAAATAAGAATGTAATTAATTCTTCAACATTTGCAAGAATATTACAATACTATATCTATTATATTATCTGTACATGCACCATTCATTTGTTTCTTTATCATAGATAAAGACTGAATGATAATGATAATGATAATTTATTTATATCGCACATATATCATTATACATTTTCAAATGTTCTAATAAGTCTTCTATAATTTAAACATGATTAAATCAACCTTTTTTAAGAAATTAGATTATAAGCTGTTAAGTAAGTGTAATAGGTTGATAACATGGTGAAGCTAGAGTATGGGTAGTACAGGTATATGAATTGTGAGGGAGTTTTTCCCATCAAGATCTTTGTCTGTAGATAAGGTTGTTTCTTTTATACAGTATATACAGTATGCAAATAATATAATTCATGCAGTGGTCTGCTCATATAATTTATGCGACTGAATTAATAATAATAATAATAATAATAATAATAATATTTATTTATATAGTGCCTATCCAGGTCTGCTCTGGGCGCTTTACAAAAACTCTAATTAAAGACAGACTTAAATAGATGTGTTTTGATTTTGGATTTAAAATTAAAAAGAGTTGGGGAAGACCTGATGCTTCTAGGTAAAGTGAATTAAATTAAGTGTTTTTGTATTGGACAAATGGCAATCAATTATATTGTTTTATATTGTTTTATAACTATTATATTGGTAATCAATTATATTGTTTATATTGTTTTATAGCTACTTTTGGCGAAAGGCCTTTGGGGTTTAATAGATATTTCAGAGACCCTATAGAAGAGGAAGTGTCTGCAGAAAGGAGTGCAATTTCGATTAAATTCGCAGAAAGAGTTCTCAACAATCGTGTTGGCGATTAATTCGACTCAGTTATATTTGGTAACGTCATGTGAAGAGCCGAAGCAAGCGTGGGACTCGCTGCGGAATTATTTTGAACGAGATACCCTAGCGAACAAATTGTTTTTAAAGAAACAATACTTTCGAACCGAATTGAAGGAAGACACGTCTATGGAGCAGCATTTAAAACACATGAAGGATATTACTGATAGACTTATCTCTGAAGAAATCAAGTGGTATCATTTTCCTCACTAAGACGAACATCAAAAGAGTATTTCTATCCAGGAGAGACATTAAGCTACGCGAAATGCATTTTGGTATTGATGCTAATTAAATAACCACGCTAATCATGGTATGTGTCACAAACAAATGCCACAACATGTCACAAAATTAGTCTGTGGATGTCGCCTCAAGCCTCAGTATGAATTGTTAAGCTGCCTCAGGCCTTCTAACCCTCGGCTTTCGTCGATATTTGATCTACAATTTTCCTGATGCGATACTTATAATACGCTATTTAAAAAAGTGCCCCATGGCATTGATACTAGCGTTAGCGAAGGGTTTATTATTTATACTGCTTCGTTTTTCAAATATGATTTCAAAATTACATAAAGTTGACTAGTTCGCATCGAAAAATTAAAATATAAAATAATATTGTCATCCCAAGCTACTTATATACCTGATGATCCGTCTTTAGAAATCGTTGCAGAAGTATCCGTGACTTCCGTTTTAGTTTCTTCTGCAGCTTCCCGATTCTTTATTATAAATAAGAAACCAAAAAGGAAATATTCAATAAATTAAACTAAGGGGTGTTTATTTGAGGCGAGTCCTCTTGGTAGGGCTAGCACTCTTCACATATAGATCTCGCCAATCAGTCGAATCCTTTGTAAAATTATTTTTCATTTTCATGATAGTAGGGCTTTCCCTCATCGACGAGATCTCGCTATTGACTACCCGAGATCTCGCCTAGGGCTGGAAATTTTCCATGTAAACGCACTAAAGAGGGCTGGAAAAATTAAGCATAGCGTCGTTTTCATTGAAGCGAAATAAAACTGTATGTTTCTGACTTTCTGTTCATCTCATTAATTTTCTAAAGTATTAAACGGTATTACCGCTGGAAAATTAAAACGAGAAACATGGATTCTAGCAGCAAAAAATTAAGGAGCTCTTGCTTTGCTTGTTCGCCATCTTCAATGTTGGCGCCAATTACCAGCCCTCCTCGATGGGCTAGAAAATTCCCATATAAATGCGAGGTGAAATCTAGTCCTTTTACTGGAACTAAGTCCAATGAAAAGGGATGGCTAGACTCCATATAAACATCCCCCAAGTAAAAATAATGCGACAGGATTTTTGCGCACACTATCTAAAATCGAGAAACTTGCACTTTCACGGAAGCAATCAATTTCTGACAATGCCATTTTGCGAAATGTTCAAAGATTATAAATATTCTTTGCATTATTCCACCTACGGATGCACCGGAACCAAATTTAAAAGTTCCGGCCGGAACCGGAACTGGCCGGAACTGAAATAAGTTCCGGCCGGAACTAACCGGCCGGAACCGGGTATCAGAGTAGTATCTTTCCATTTGAACCAGTAGCTTAGTCTATCATTGTCCTTGTGGAATTAAGTGGTCAAAAAGTGAAAATAACCCCTCATTAAATAATACCAGATAGAAAATTATTAAAATTGTCCTTCATATTTCCATTACATACAAAACTAGTTTTATAATGTTTTAACTTTTTGTTTTCCATACTGGTATCATGAACATTTTTGTCCAATCAAATGTTAACACTGAATATTCTCAAGAAAGTCCTTTGTTTCCTAATAGATGATCTGTTTTTAATCACGTTGACGCCATGCATAGTCTCAGAAAGACTGAACACTACAGATCAACCGCTGACCATATTTTAACAAATAAGTTCCGGTTCCGGCCGAACATTTTTCGTGAGTTCCGGCCGGAACCGGAACTTGGAAAAATCGGAGTTCTTGGAACTTGGAACTAACCGGCCGGAACCAAGTTCCGGTGCATCCCTAATTCCACCCAGCACTCACATTTTTGTTCTTAGTCAATCTTCCAGGAACGCTACCATTTTCATCACCTATTGGCTCTTTAGCTCCAGTATCTAAAATTAATGAACATGTTCTTAATTTTGTAGAAGTAACACAAAGTTCCATCCTTGCGCCTCTCCTGTTTCTTATATATGATATCTCTATTTATTCTGATCATATTTCTATTAGTTATTCTTCTGTATGCCTGTGAATACAATTCCGGATACAAATAAATATGAGGTAACTTAACCTACTGCTTCTGCACATAATTAAACCCTAAACTGCGCTATGACTCAACAGGAGCTAATAAATTGTGAATAATACACACCTTGTACATCTTTGGAAATCATTACGACTAAAGTAGCAACAGATTACTGCGTAATCGGTCATTTTAGTGATCAGCTAATGTCTACTTTTTTAACAAATGAAAATAGTTCATATTGTTTAAATAAAAAACAATATGCGCTCTGGTATCTTTGCTGTACGGTACATGGCCCATTAGAAAACGTGCACGGCAGCTTCCTAAACTTTGAAAAGAACCCGATACAAACCCTGCATGTCACATTTCAGATAATATAACGAATTATTCAAATGATGCGGAAATAATACGTAGTATCATTTACCTGTGACTTCTTGCCTTCTTGATATTTCATCTTCCAAAAATTTAACAATATCATCAAAACCTTCTTTCCCTAAAAATAAAATAAAATGAAAAATTAATGGTAATCCTCGTACTAATTTTGTACGCTAGAAAACACCAAAATTAATTACCGGTGCTGTAAGTAATATTTAAAGGCCGAGAAAGAGGACTAGACCGGGTTTTCGAGGATTTTTTCCAGTCCGAGGCGAAGCCGAGGACTGGAACAAATCCGAGTACTTGAAAACCCGGTCAAGTCCGATTTCGAGGCCTTTGAATGACTTCTCAAAATCAATTAGTGCAATCCCTGAGTGTAATCCCTAAGTGGATTATTAATGATAAATGTAATCCCTATTAGTTCTTAACGTCATATTCGCAGTACCGGACTGGAAATTTTATTTCTTGTCCTTGGACTGGAAAAAATATTTCTAGTCCTCTGCCCAGTACTTTACTGGCATTTCTAGTGTCATCACGTGGTTCAATTTAGAAGATCTGATTGAATAATTTGCTCATGAATTATTAATGAGTTTGAGAAGTAACTTTACTGTCATCGGAAAACTATTGTTGACCTGTGTCTGTCAATAGACCACCTTAAGTTTACAAAACTCAGTAGGAGATAAATTCCGAGAACGAGGGATGTATAAAGACGCGTCCGAGGGCTTTATTACATTCCGACGTTCAAGGGATTTATCTGATTTATTTCATGATTGAGGAGGTTTTTCAACAAAGTTTTGTCTATTTTTTCAACTTGCATGGATAAAGATGTTCCTAGTTTTTCATTTCTTATAGGTCTTTATGATATATAAAGCCCACGATTAATCAAAGAAAACGGACTCAATCATGAAATAACGCTCTATAAACACAATACGACGATTTTAGGAAATATCGTCTTTAGGAAATATCGTCTTTAGGAAATAGGCGCCTGTGACAATCGTATGACAAATTGTACAGTTTAGACGACTCTTAAGAACTAGCAATATAGCAAGAAATAATTTCCCAACGCAACCAGGTGATATATCAGACATAGTTTGACATCTGGCTTACTGTCCATGACCGAACGTTTCGACACTCCAATCTAGTGTCTTTATCAAGGGTGATCGTTGTAATCCCTATTTATACCCTCATAGAACAGATGATGACGTTATCTATTAACAAGATGCAATTAAGTTTTTGGTAATAAACCACGGCCGTCACACGTCTCTGATAGTACCGGGAATTCATAGTGGTAATAATTTTGGATTTTACCCACGCAATCTCATCCTTTTTTGAAAAGAACCTTTTGGTGTTCTTTTAAACGTGTACGAAACTGACG
The DNA here is from genome assembly GCA_035772405.1 of Chrysogorgia sp. JL179-B06. Classification (NCBI taxonomy): domain Eukaryota; kingdom Metazoa; phylum Cnidaria; class Anthozoa; order Scleralcyonacea; family Chrysogorgiidae; genus Chrysogorgia; species Chrysogorgia sp. JL179-B06. The sequence continues at coordinate 451,099 of JAYKKM010000270.1, read as the reverse complement.
TTTAGTCTGACTGATGTACTCCTGATTAGTCATTGCACGGAATGGAATAAATAGCGTCTTTTCGGAGCACGCGTGCGTGGTTTATTACCAGAAGCTTATTTGCATTTTGTTTAAGAAATAAAAAGCGTGTCGCGTGTGATTATCGAGTTATAATGAAATGAGAGATGCGTGTAAAACACGAGGCGATAGCAGAGTGTTTTGCTAGCATCTCGAGTGCCTTTATAACTCGATAATCACACAAGACAAAGTTTTGTATTTCTTTTATAAAATAACACCATTAAATTAACAATAAAGCCATTCAATTAGTATCAATAAAGCCAAAATTGCAGATATACCTGTTATAAGAGGCGTTGCTATGTGCGTTGTTAGAAAGCCTTTCAGTATTAAACATACGTTGGCGACTTTAGCGACGAAAATGTACTCAGCGTTGCAGTTAAAACATCCTGTTGTGTTAGTACCTTGATTAGCCTTGTATCCAGGTACTTTGACTTCCTTTTGTAATTTAGATTACTTAAAATCCGTCAAAATCTACGCGAAGAATCACGTCAGCTTATGCTTTATTCAGTTATAATGGTACAGTTTTTGAGCTCAGTAACCAATCAGATAGCGTGTTGTCGCTTATTTACTTCCGGTTATTTTATAATAATAGATAACGTCATCATCGGTTCTACGAGGGTATAAATAGGAATCCTAACTTTATTAACTGATTGGAGTGCGAAACGTTGGGTCATGGATAGTAACTTTTAAAGTTACGTTCAAAAAACGTTTTAAGCCAGAATAGCGTCAAACTATGTCTGACTGTAGTATAGTGTACTTAAGCCGTGTATCTAAACCAATTTATAAATATGAATATTGAGATTTCTGGATTATTATGACCCTAGTGAGAAAATAATTAGCATGTGGTTGAACCCCTCTTAAACAGATACCTTAACAATTTAAAATTGGTGTCCACTAAAGCATGAGCGGTATGTGATAAAATAAAATGCTTTCTGTTTTTATATTTTAGGTTCAAAATATAACGAAACATTACCAGTCATTTCTCAAGAAAATATTTTACATAAACTTCATATCATTCAAAAGTAAGGCATCCATAAAAAAAACATCACGTGACTGTCCTGGCTGCTATATTGGGGAAATAGTTTCATGTTTAAATTTCTCTTAAAAAATGGAAACATCTTTTGTAAAAATTTGATATTTACAATGTAACTATTCCACCATTCCAATTAGATTGAAATACCTGAATTTTGCTTCAAATATGATTTTATAAAAATTATAGCTTATGTCCAATTTCTCAAGAAGCATAAATATTTTATTCCAATATGGCTATATGATATAGTTGTTTTGATATAGTCAATGTAAAATAGTTGTTTTGGAAACATTGATTTCAAATGTTTGTTTTAAAGTCTTAACGACTTCTTGGTAAATACGTCTTTTAATTAGATATAAGCGAAAAAGTCTATTTCCACATTTACTTGGTTTAGAGCCTGACCTTAAGTGTACTACATATATACTCAATATGTAAGTTGTTCACGTACTCGAGATTTAACGCAAACTAAGCAAAATGTTTATGAGCCTCGAAATATTTGTCTGCGTTTGAAGCTTGAGTAGTAAACAATTTACTATATTGAAATAAGCAAACTGCAATATAACGTATACTCACTTGCCAGATCAAGTGGTGTTTTACCATTGATGTCTCTAGCATTGATGTCACTACCATGTTCCACTAAAAGCTTCATAACCGTCGGTCCATAATAACCACAACTGAAATGCAAAGGCGAGCTGCCTACGAAGTTCTTAGAGTCAACATTAGCACCATGTTTGATAAGAGAAACAGCAACTTCTAGATCGTCCAAGTCTGCTGCCGTATGTAGAGCTGTATCTCCATGTCGAAGTGATTGTACATTGACGTCAACGGCATTTGTTAACAATAATTTAATAATAGCTGCATTAGAAGCAAGGTGTATCGGATAGGTAGAGTCCGTATCTTCCGTCACAACATTTGTGTTTGCTCCTTTATTTAATAAGTATTCTGCTATATCATAATGTCGTTCAATGCAAGCATGATGCAAAGCCGAAAATCCATCATCATCACATTTATCAATGTCAGCCCCATTCTCCACAGCAGCCTTCACACCAGCCAGATCTCCATTCTTTGCTGCTTCCAGTAGAGACATTTCATTGACGTCAAGAGTAAAAGGATCAAGCAACGTGACACTATTCTTCACTAAAAAACGATTGACTTAAAGATTACTCATTACATAACGTAAAATTACTGAAATAGCGGACGCGAAAGTAACGGTAAATTTAGTGTCTTTGAAAATTTCCAAAAGTAGCGCCCGCTAAAAGTAATTTGAAAATAGCGTGCTTGCGCATGATACGTTAAACACGATGTTCCATTTATCTACGATGTTGAAATTCAACAAAAATCCTGAAGAGTAAAAGTCAAACTGCTGCGGAAAAACGCTAACGGAAGTGTTCAAGATTAAGAACGTTTCAACCAAGGAGAGTATTTGCATGGCCAGGTTAAAGGTGTTACATGTTACATGTTACTGGTCAAGATATATGTTATATACGTTACTATCGCTTAAGTATAGACGAGATCGTACATTGATGTATCGGGTGTATTTCCCGGTTTTCTGAGGGTAGTATTTGCCGTTATGAAGGTTGAGAGTTATATCCAAAAAATGACGACTTTCAGATTTGATTCGATAGTGATTTTTATTCCAAATTCTGAAAAGGCTTCGATAAACAGTTTTCTGGTTTTGTTTGCTGTCCGTGAATAGTATAGAACACGAGGCTACCAGGACAGTTTTCCAAAAGTCAGATCCATTTTTCGGAATCTATATGATTTGGAAAAGTGCGTTGGTGGGTCCATGTTCTTTGTGTGTGGAGACTGCCATGGTTCAGCCGTGTGGGTCCCATGTGTCGTTTTTTAAATGTGTCGATAAAATGTGTCGATAAAATATGTCGTTTTTCGGTTCTGACGTGTGTGATTTTTGGGTCCCGTTTGTTGGTTGGTTAAATTTGAGATTTCATATATATGGTTTTATAGATTTGTAAGTGTGTTGGTACTACCATGTTCTTTTTAATGACGTCAGCACTTTTTAGGGTATTCCCCACTATTGCTCACACGTCATAGGTGAGGGGGGACATTATCCTCGATGTCCCCATCTGTACCTACTTGTACACAAACCTAGGGATATCGGATTATGCCATAATCCATTATCATCGATGTCCCCATCTGTACCTACTTGTACACAAACCCAGGGATATGGGGGACATCGGATTATGCCATAATCCATTATCATCGATGTCCCCATCTGTACCTACTTGTACATGTAGGTGAGTAAGTCCAATGCATGATTGGAACACACGACCCTTAATGGAATGTGTGCCACCGCGAGCTATCACGCCCATAGTAAGTTATATACTCGTTTTATAGTATTTAAGTGAATCGAATTTGGTTAATGTATGTGAGACAGCTTCCTAATTCGGTTAACAAATGTCGCGGCATTATCTTATGTCTTTCTCATAACATTAGCGCAATAGACATGCTGAGACACTTCTCTTGGTGCCGAACCACAGGTAGCCCAAGCTCATTATATGGCGTCTTTTAATATATTTTTTACTTTTAATTTAAACTATTTTTAACTATTAACTATTAAAAGGTATATTTTTGCTTTTGTTTGTGATTTTGATGAGATTTTGCATGGCCATCCTCTCCGAAATCCTAAAGAAGAACGCTGAACGCTTGTACTGCAGGCTACATGTAATTTTATAAATAACCGTCAGTTTATAAACAGTTTTAGTATCGCAAAAATTCCACAAAAATACAAACATTTTTTAACTTTTAACTGCATCCACGTGTTCTTTGTCATTACCTTTATCTTTTGTGAAAGTTTGATACCATTTTGTTCAGAATTGAAGTACTTGTACTCGTGGGAATAATCAACACGTTTTGAGACCTCTAAATAAATAGGAAGGTAGGCAAGCCCGGCGCCGGGAATCACACACTCGGGTCACTTCAAGAGCGAATAAATCACAGACAAGCGATCCCACGACGATTTAAACGCCAATACACAACTCCTAGATGTTAGCTAAATTCGAGTCTCGTTGTATTTTCTCTTCTCCCAAAAATCGTCGATATCAAACTCTATTTCACCACGGAGGCCAGCGTAACGATGCTGGCACAGATCAGAGCGGACCTTTTTCAAACTACCGAGCGACAAATCATCCCCGTGGCGACCCGCGACGGGAAATGTCACTGCAAAAATGTATACAATAAATCCACAACCCTCCCTACCCAAGTAAGACCAAACATGAATTTAAATCGACCAATCACAAAATGTAGCGGAATTTCAAACTTCGTAAACAAATTGTACTCGGATGTTTTCTCCAGCAGCAACGCTCGCCACTGATGTTGATCATATAAAATAAACAATAAATGTTTAGTATTGCATACGGTATTTTTGATGGTCCATTGGAAGACTGTACAAATCGAAACGGTTTGTTTCGCGTTCCGATCAGCAGAAGAAAAGGATTTGGTTACAGAATTTCTTCTAAAGTCTGGTATGTATAAATATCAAATATACAAATAACAAAGTCTAACTTAAATTTGTTTTTTGAGCTAATTTAACCACAGGTAGCCCAGCTCATTATATGACGTCTTTTAATATTTTTTTACTTTACTCTTTACTCTAAACTATTTTTAACTATTAACTATTAAAAGGTATATTTTTGCTTTGGTTGTGATTTTGATGAGATTTTGCATGGCCATCCTCTCCGAAATCCTAAAGAAGAACGCTGAACGCTTGTACTGCAGGCTACATGTAATTTTATAAATAACCGTCAGTTTATAAACAGTTTTAGTATCGCAAAAATTCCACAAAAATACAAACATTTTTTTAACTTTTAACTGCATCTACCTGTTCTTTGTCATTTCCTTTATCTTTTGTGAAAGTTTGAAACCATTTTGTTCAGAATTGAAGTACTTGTACTCGTGGAAATAATCAACACGTTTTGAGACCTCTAAATAAATAGGAAGGTAGGCAAGTCCGCCGCCGGAAATCACACACTCGGGTCACTTCAAGAGCGAATAAATCACAGACAAGCGATCCCACGACGATTTAAACGCCAATACACAACACCTCGATGTTTTCTCATTGTACTTAGCTAAATTTGAGTCTCGTCGTATTTTCTCTTCTCCCAAAAATTGCCGATATCAAACTCTATTTCATCACGGAGGCCAGCGTTACGATGCTGGCACAGGTCAGAGCGGACCTTTTCAAATTGTGCCGCCATGGCGACCTACTTGGGTGGGGAGGGTTGTGGATTTGTTGTATACATTTTTGTAGTGACAATTTCCCGTCACGGGTCGCCATGGGGGATGATTTGTCGCTCGGCAATTTGAAAAGGTCCGCTCTGATCTGTGCCAGCATCATAACGCTGGCCTCCGTGATGAAATAGAGTTTGATATCGGCAATTTTTGCGAGAAGAGAAAATACGACGAGACTCAAATTTAGCTAAGTACAATGAGAAAACATCGCGGTGTTGTGTATTTGCGTTTAAATCGTCGTGGGATCGCTTGTCTGTGATTTATTCGCTCTTGAAGTGACCCGAGTGTGTGATTTCCGGCGCCGGACTTGCCTACCTTCCTATTTATTTAGAGGTCTCAAAACGTGTTGATTATTCCCACGAGTACAAGTACTTCAATTCTGAACAAAATGGTTTCAAACTTTCACAAAAGATAAAGGAAATGACAAAGAACAGGTAGATGCAGTTAAATGTTAAAAAATGTTTGTATTTTTGTGGAATTTTTGCGATACTAAAACTGTTTATAAACTGACGGTTATTTATAAAATTACATGTAGCCTGCAGTACAAGCGTTCAGCGTTCTTCTTTAGGATTTCGGAGAGGATGGCCATGCAAAATCTCATCAAAATCACAAACAAAAGCAAAAATATACCTTTTAATAGTTAATAGTTAAAAATAGTTTACAGTAAAGAGAAAAAGAGTAAAGTAAAAAAATATTAAAAGACGTCATATAATGAGCTGGGCTACCTGTGATTTAACATGTACGTTTGTAGGGTGTTAAATAATTACGAATATGCACAAGGGAATTTTGTATCAATTGAAGAGATTATGACAAACTTTCGCTGTCAACAAGAGGAGATAAACGATAAAGAGAATGCAACAGCTGATGATTTATTCCTAACTAATAAAACCCTTGGCCGCATTGTTCAAGACGTATGGGGTCCCGATGTCAAGAAGGTACGGAAGCGAAATGGTCAAGTTCGAATGAGAGGATATTCAAATTTACGCCTGAAGACTACATCAGTTGAACAAACTGAAGTAGAAAACAGATCGGAAAATTGGATAGACGACATAACTGCAAATATCCCTTTAAACCCAGGCTGGCATATATCAAAAAATTCCGATTCCATTTCATTCCTTAGACCAGAATCGTATATCGTAGACGATCAGCATGTGGTAACCGAAATTTTGGTGTCAGCAACTAGTGAAATACCCTCCAGTAATAGTGGCTCTATTGAAAGTAGCGGTCCAGATATCAATATAACTATTTTATCTCAAGGATCCACCATCACACCACAATCGCTGGGAATTAAATACGAAATGTTTCATTACATGAATTCATTTGCAAAGATCAAGATGATAATGAATTTTCTCGATCATTCTTTCTTGTGCAAAGGCTTTCCTGTTGAGTCTTCAATAACCCATCTTTACACAACAACACCTTATAAAATGGTGACAATTAAAAACATTAACAATCAACAATGGCAACATCAAGAAGGAAGGGTATTTTCCAAACAATGTACACTTGTGACAAGTGTCGACCGTCAATGCTGTAGTGCTTGCACCAAAATAAAGGAAAATCATTTGCGCAACAAGGGGAAAAGGCAGTCCGATAATGGGGGGACAAAATGCAATGACAGGTACTTGACAATAGAGGACTGGAAGAGGAAATGTGAAAATCAAATGAAAATGAAGAGAAGTTGTCAAGAACGGGAGAAGAGGTTGAAAATAAAACTGGAAGAACAGATGATAGCACTTGAAAAGGAGGACAATGATGATGTATTCAATTTATTTAGTGAAGTATATGGAAGGAAAGATATCCCGGAAGGAATGCAGTTGTTATGGGAACAGCAAAAAAAAATCATCAACACTCAAGCACCGAAAGCCTACAGATGGCACCCTAAGTTAGCATAATATTAAAAGTTGTATTGAAATTTTGATATATATCATACAATGTATTTACAATATTAACCCCCCCTTAATATCATTTTTAGAGTCATAAAACTGTGTCTTGATTTATATTGCAAGAACCCCCATGTTCTTGATCCTTTGAGAAAAGTGATGTATCTTCCAAGTAACAGAACCATAAGGTATATATTACCAACTTCTGTTTTTCATTATTTTCTTGAAGGAAGTTTTTTATTACAATTATTTACTGCTTTTCACAATATTATAATAAACAGTTCATTATTCAAGTGTTAAAAAAAGCGATAAGTTGCCAACTAGTTTAAAAGAAACTAAGTGACAAAGTTGTACATATATTGAATAAAGTACATTTTATTTATTTCTTTTGAGTTTCATTCATGAAAATGAATTTAATAATATTTGTTAAAATAAGATATTACAAGAACAAGAACGAACAGTTGACAGGGTGGAATTCAGCAATGGTTGAATGGTGTCTCAAAGAAGCGGAACAGAAAAATCTAAAAGATTGCGATTATTGGGGAGGGTTTGTATTTGATGAAATGAAGATTGAGGTGAATAATATTAATATATTAGTTATTCATTTAACAAGCTAAATAATGTACAACCGGCTAGGGATTTCAAAACATGGTAGCATCTGCTTGTCTGTCCAGTTGGCAGTTGCATATAAGTTTCACCCTTTCATGATATTTGGCTCATATCCACAGCTTACCCAGCAGGCACAAGACGTTGCTCAAACATATAAATGTCAAATCAACTTTTCTACATTTATTCAACATTAAAACAATTTCTTGTGCCAAGGGGGTTAATTTACTATGCTGAATAATTATTATCTGGCATATTTCAACTAGAATGAAGTAATAATTGGTGTATTGTACCAGAGACAAATTGGTTAACAGACAAATATGCTCTAATCCAATGGGATAATACTATTTTCATTTTATGATTCCTTAACTTTAGCAGAATGTGGAATCCCTAAAGAATTTAATTTAAAAAATTATATGCATATGTCATTAATTAATGCAGGAGAATTTTGAAATGGTGATGAGAGATGGCAAGCATCGCCTTGTTGGATTTACTGATCTTGGCTCACTGCATGAAGATATGTGGAAATTAGAAGGTGTTTATCTAAAATCAAGATTTGCATTGTCCAATTGATGTGAATAATAACTTTGTAATCAGTTGTATGATTTATATACCCTTGTAAACTTGCCATGGCACAGGAACCACATGAAATGGTATATAGTACTTAATAATAGACATTTTGCACAATGACATATTTTCAGTTATTCAACTACAATTACCAGAATGCTTTGCAGGTATTGTAGTTAAATATGTCATTATGTATAGACCTCTTTCATAATGGCACCCAAATCATATATTCTTTTATATTCATTTAAATTCGCCTTTCTGACCTCGTTCGTGTGTCAAAATTCCAAAGAATCTTCGCTTTGTAACGAGGCCAGCAAGGCTAATTTGCATGCATATAAAAGAATATTTAGACTGGCCGCCATTATGAAAGAGGTCTATAAAGTGGTCTATTGTAATGATCGAGTAATGAGATTTGGGTGTAGGTACCAATCTAAACACATGGTCTGACTCTGAGGTTTCAATTGTAACAAATGTAAGTAAGAGGTATGAATAGGAAATTATCTTGTGAATGCAGCCTAGTAACTCAATTTGATTAAATTTTAGTTAATGCATGTGCCCAATTACTGCACTTACTATTAATATGAGCCCATCTAATTTATTAATATAATCTAAAAATAATATAGTTACAATTATTCAATGCACGTGTATTAATATTTCTATTTCTTTTGAAATTCATTAATAGGAAAGAAGGAATTGGATATAGCAACTCATGTGTTGCAGTTTGTCTTTTTAAGTGACTGTGGTTTCCGATTTGCAGTTGCTCAGTTCCCATCCAATAGTTGCACACCGAGTGATCTATTTTCTTTGTTCTGGAAAGGAGTTCTTATGATGAAGGACTATGGCTTTATGTAAGTTTTTTAAAAATACTAATAAACCGAGATTGCGGTCATTACGAAGAAACAAGGAGATCGAGCACTTATTTTAATATAGCGAAGGTTCGTACATAAAATAGCTATGTCTAATATTCTCTGTAATAACCAAGCAATCGAGGTTTGTAATAATAAGAGCTTTTATTCGTGACTTTACATTTACCTTGTGTAACATATATCGTGACATCAAGTGACATAGGCCATCATTTTCAAAGTTGTTGTTAATCCTAAAGGCTAAATGATTTAGTTCTTAAGCTTTACTCGATTCATTATTTTTTTGCGATTTTCTTTCGAATTGGCTTTTGTATAAAGAAAAATGAGTAGTATAGAAAGTGGGGCTACCAGCACACTTTTTCCATTTTTCATGTCTCAACTTTTTTTCTCTGGAGAACTAAGTACTTTTTCCGTTTTTGTATTCCACATATAATTTTCGAGCAAATATGTGGAATCCAAAAACGGAAAAAGTGCTTAGTTCTCCAGAGAAGTTGAGACATTCAAATGGAAAAAGTTTGCTGTTAGCCCCACTTTCGAGACTACTAATAGACGATGTGTCACATGGTTTGGAGCCTATGAGACATATGTCAGCTAGTAGGCTACAGAGTGAGGTGTCTAGACGTGGCGCTGCTGTGGGTGGGGATGTCGCTCGTAACAAGACTATGTCAAGTAATATTACACATGATCCTGGTATGGGCTTTATTTCAACTCGTGAGTTGAGTGGGGCTCATGATTCGAAAGGGTCTAAAGACTTGATTATATTAAATAATAAAACGACTCTTATGAAAAGGTCTGAACGTAAACGTAACCCTATTGTGGGTGGTAATGTCGCTCGTAGTGGTACACTATCGAGTGGTGGTGCACGTGATCCTGCTATAGGTTCTGGTAATTTAGTTATACCGAATATTAAGATGAGTTTTCTAGAGAGGATGTCTGGCTATCTAGCTGATGCTAAAGAATTAGGGTATAAGTGGATGGACCTTATTAGAAGAGGATCTAGAGAGAACGTCATTAGTAGAGTCACCAGAGTTAGGGAGGTCAGAGAAATTCGAAAGGCTAGACGTGATCTTAGACGATATGTGAGGAGGTCACAGTTGAGTCAGGAGGCCTCAGACAAAGAGTATGAAAGAATCACTAGTCTTATTGCTAAGATGAAACGTCCTACTGTAGTACAAAGGAGAGTTGCTCTCAAAGGGTACACCAAGTCGTATAGTGTTGAGGTGATCGACAATAAGGATCCACTAAAACAACTAGTCTTGACTAGAGGAGTAGTGGGCTCGACTCTACAGAAAGAGTTAGAAAGACTGAAAGGTTTAAAGTTCTCAGAGACATTGAAAGTGACTCTATAAAAACAAATTGGTAACGGAGAGTCTTTGTTTAAGACAGCCTTCTTCAATAGTGTGGTCAAAACAGTGGTTAGTAGTGTTGATATTAGTGGGACTACGAGACAAGCTAGTGAGGAGATAGTAAATCGTATAGCTGTATGGTTGTCAGAAGGGTCTGGGTGGGTTGTAGACAGTGTTAGTGACCACTTTATTAATGTGGTAGTGTATAAGCCTCTTAAAGGATCGAGTTATATTGAGCTACCAGAAGAGTTGAGGAACGCTTCGAAAAGTTTAGTCAACATAATAAATAGTGATGACAAGTGTTTTATGTGGTGTCACGTGTTACACAAGTGTCCTGTGGAAAGAATCCGCAGAGAGTGTCGAAGCACAAGAAGAACGTAGGTTCTGTCAATTATGAGGGAGTGAGATTTCCAGTGGATACGAAACAGTACAACAAGATAGAGAGGCAGAACGGTATTAGCATCAGCGTGTTTGGGTACGAGGACAAGCAGCCATTTCCTATCTACGTTTCTGAGGAGAGGTGCGAGGATCATATGGACCTGCTGCTAATAACGAATGGTGTTAAACGACACTACGTTTACATCAAAGACTTTGGTAGGTTTATGTGCGGTCAGTCTAAACACAAGTGTCGCAAGAATTTCTGTAGGTACTGTCTTCAATGTTTTACTACTAGTGAGATTCTAGATAAACATAAGGAGGTTTGTATGGTGGTAAATGGTAAGCAAGCGATCAAGATGCCTGATGAAGAAGACAGCACTCTTGAGTATGAAAACTTTCATAAACAATTAGAGGTGCCATTCGTAATATACGCAGACTTCGAGGCTATCACAGAGAAGGTCGACAACGTGACACCACTCACAGGATCGTACACTAGCGAGTACCAAAAACACACGGACTGTGGGTATGGGTACAAAGTAGTGTGCTGTTATGATGATAAATATAGTAAACCAGTAGAGATGTTTCGAGGTAAGAACGCGGTTAGGAAGTTCATGAAAAAGATGTTAGAGGAGGTTAAATACTGCAAGAAAGTTAGAAAGGAGCATTTTAATGAGGACATGGTGCTGACCAGAGCTGATAAGGTTAACTTCAAGGAAGCGACTAAATGTCATATTTGTGATAGGAAATATAAAAGTGAGCAAATGAGAGTTAGAGATCATTGTCATATCACTGGTAAATATAGAGGTTCAGCGCATCAGTTATGTAATAGGAACTATAGACTGACTGATAAGATACCTGTCATATTTCACAATCTAAGAGGATACGATAGTCACTTCATAATGCAAGAGATAGGCAAGCTAGGTCAGAAAATCAACGTCATACCAAATAATATGGAGAAATATATGGCATTCATGTTAGGTAAACATCTAGTGTTTCTAGATAGTTTCCAGTTCATGAGCTCTAGTCTAGCCAACCTAGTGAACAACCTACCAAAGGAATGTCTCAAGTACACGTCTGAACTATTTCAAGGTGAGGAGCTAGAGTTGGTGTCGCGAAAAGGTGTGTACCCATATGACTATATGGATAGTTTCGATAAGTTTAACGAACTTGAGTTGCCATCAAAGGAGAGTTTCTACAGCATCCTAAACGACGAGCATGTGTCAGACACAGACTACGAGCACGCTCAAGAAGTGAGGGAGACAATGGGTGTGGAGAATATGGATGAGTACCACGACCTATACCTAAAGTCTGACGTATTACTACTGGCTGACGTGTTCGAGAACTTTAGAAGAACGTGCAAACAGCACTACCAGTTAGATCCTTGTCATTACTTCACATCACCTGGACTATCGTGGGACGCTGCTCTAAAGATGACGGGAGTGAAACTAGAGTTGATGACTAACATTGATATGTTTCAGTTTATCGAGAAAGGAATGCGGGGTGGTGTCTCCTGTATAACACATAGACACGGAGAAGCTAATAACAAGTACATGAAGGGGTATGATAGTAGTAAACCATCGAAACATATCGTATACTTAGATGCGAATAACCTTTATGGTTGGGCTATGTGTCAGTATCTACCGACTGGTGGATTTGAGTGGGTCGAGGGTTTTGACATCAATAATCTAGACAAATATAACAACGAATCAGACAAGGGGTTGATACTCGAGGTTGATTTAGAGTATCCAGAGGAGTTGCACGATCTTCACAACGACTATCCTTTAGCCCCTGAGAGGATGAAAGTAAGTAGTGATATGTTGTCAAACTATTGTAAGACAATCCAAAACAAGTTTAAGATATCTGTTGGAGAGGTTGCAAAACTTATACCTAACCTAAGCGATAAGAGTAAGTACGTTGTTCATTATAGAAACCTACAATTATACAAGAGTTTGAAAGAAAAATATGTCGTGCACGATAGAAATCTACAACTATATAAGAAATTAGGAATAAAAGTCAAAAGAGTACATAGAGTACTACAATTCAATCAGTCGCCATGGCTAAGACAATACATAGACTTCAATACGAACAAACGAACTCAAGCTACAATGACTTCGAAAAAGACTTCTTCAAGTTAATGAACAATAGTGTGTTTGGAAAGACCATGGAGAATCTACGAAAACGCGTTAATGTCGAGCTAGTGACAAGTGAGGACAAAACCCACCTACATTAGTAGCAAAATATTTAACGATAACTTAGTAGCTGTACACAAGATCAAAGAAACACTAACCCTAAATATGCCGCCAGCATATGTGGGTATGTGTATTCTTGATCTTTCAAAAGTACTAATGTACGACTGGAGGATATATACAAAGACATCTACGCTGACAAAGACATGTTTGACTTTAGTGGATACGACAAGTCATCTCCCTACTTTGACCCAACTAACAAAAAGGTTATTGGTAAAATGAAGGATGAAACGTCAGGAGTCCCATCGTCGAGTTTATTCCAAATTCTGAAAAGGCTTCGATAAACAGTTTTCTGGTTTTGTCTGCTGTCCGTGGGCCCATATTTCGAAATACGGCGAAGCCATCGTCCTTGTAAACTGGATGTTCTTGTTGTTGATAAACTTTTGATCAAGTTTGTGAAGCATGAATAAGCTGACTAATTCACAAACTTCCGCCCCATCATAACTCGCCATTGAAACGTCGAATAGTGAGGTGTTGTTTCTTTTTTCCCAAGGGTTCTCCACGTCAAACAACAGCGATCGTCTTGCATTCATAATGATGTTCCTGTCCAGTTTGGGAATGTTGGCAAACTAGCTAGCGCGTCGTCTAAAGAGTTGGTTAATAATGTCTCCGAGATTTTATTACGAAAATCTTTCCTCGACCCAAAAAGATCATTTGAATCAACAGTCTTTGAAATTCAGAATTTTTTACGTCGGCAAAAAGCTGCCATTGCGAATTCGTCATTATCCATTTCACGTCGGCAATACTCAAATTCACGGCGGCAAAACAGTTGATGTTTAGTTGTAGTCAAATATCTCCACAAAGTAAAAGAAATAAAAACGCAAATATTTACGAAGAAGATTATTGAATCTTATTACTTGGGCTACCTGTGGTAGCACCAAGTCTTAAAACAGGCTTCGTTATTTTTGTTATTTTTCCTGGGGTTCCACAAAATTGCAAAATTGCGCAATAACTCGACTCAGTGTCTTCACCACTGATCTAGATCAGTGGTCTTCACCCAGACGGTCGAGACCTGTAAACCCGCAAACTGATGCAAATATTCTCTCCAGGATAACTGCATGAGAGAAACACGAATGAGAGATTAAAGAAAGAACTCGCAGAACCGTGGACGAAACGTCAACATGACAACATATGATATAGTCGTTGCAAGGCAATGCAAGCGAATATTTGAAGCGAGTTCGAACTTTCGCTTTATTGACAATGAATCGCAGTTGGAAAAGTTTACCGAGACTTGTAAACCCTCAAACCATTGCAAAGATTCTCTCCAAGATGAGAGAAACACAGATGAGAGATCAATCATGAAGACGGAATGGACAGCCGAAGGACAGGGAAAAGCGAGTAAAGTCTCTGAAGCGGCTGAATTATTGAAAGCACAAGGTGAAGCGATGTCAGAGATTGAATCGCTAAAGCTAGAAAATAAAAAGTTAAAGGACGAAAATGATGTGCTGAAGGAAATCTTACAATCGAATGAAGCTACATGGTCAAAGCCCAAGCACACCAGTTCTCTTTGTGAATCTCAAAATAACAATATGACTTTCGTTAATTTGAATCGCTATGAAGTCCTTGTGGACGAAGTTTCCCAAGCAAAAAACCAGGAAGAGCCAGTAAAGGAAATAAATGTTCTAAACCCAAATTTTAAAGATCAGATTGCTGAGTACCGAAACGCCCAAATGTCCAAGCATAGCATACAAAATAATGCTTCTACAAAAGATAATAATTCATTATTTAAAATGAATAAGATTAGCAGGCGGGAAAACAAAGGGAAATTATTGCTGATTGGTGATTCGATGGTGAAGCACATTGACAAAGAAAAGATTGATAGATCATATCGTGGTGAAGCAACATGTCACTCAATTAGTGGAGCTACTGTGAAAGACCTGAAAAGTAAGATAAACATGAATATGTCTAAACAGAAGTATAGTAGCATAATTATTCATATTGGGACTAATGATCTTGTAAACGAAACGGCTGAAACCGTCTCTACCAATCTCGAGGATCTTATTCGTGAGATAAAGCCAAACACGAACAACTTGGCGATCTCAAGTGTTATTGAAAGGAGCGATGGAAAAATTGCACAGGAGAAAATCCGATCTTTCAATCAAATTACTAAAGAGTGGTGCGTAAAGAGTGATGTTGATTATATTGATAATACAAACAATGTCTCGCACTTAAAGTGTCACTAAGACGAAAAAGTGACCTCAAAAGTTTCCCAAAATTAAACTTCCACAAGTTTAATTATGACCTAAATACTCTCTATGCAAAATTTGAACTGATTTAGACAAGCAGTTTGAAAGTTATAAACTTTTAAAGTTCTGAAATATGCGTCCGCCATTAAAATTTTCTCGGTCGTGAATTTTGATGCCTGAGAAGGTTCTGACGTCATCTTCTTAACAACATGCGTTACTATGGAAGAAAACAAGGAGATAGTGTACGAACAAGGAGATAGTGTAGTTACGAAAATGTCGAATTCTTCAATATCTAGTCGTTCTTCTGGCTCATGGACCGACATGGATTCTTCTGAAACATCGTCGAATTACATAACAGCAAATTCTGACGAGTCTGATTCTGAAATTCGCCCACACGATAATACTGTCGAACCTCTTGCTTCAGAAGAAGAGATCCGCGTTGCATACGAACAAAACCTTGCTGAAGAAGAGCGCAACGAAAACGTTTTACAGCAGCGTTTCAATGCCGTTGTCGATGTTACTTCTTGGTAAGTACATTTTTTATATACTGGTGCTAAAGAAACAGTAAGAGTGTGTTTTTTAATGACGCGCTTTGTATTTGATTTGACTTTAATGGTGAAGCCAGAAGAATGTCGCTGTTGTATGGAGATTGATCAATGCCGCTACAAAATGTCACCATTCGAAAATAGTGAGAGCAAGAAATGTATCATTGATCACCCGGGCTACAACGACATTTGTCTAAATGAATGGATTCTGGAGACAGCTGCTTTGGGCTTGAAGACAAAAGCACGTAGAAATTATGCTTCTGTGTTTAGAGAAGGGCAGAAGACCAGAACAGAGTAAGATTTCAATACAGCGACTTTTCTGTATTCAGTATGATGTATGTAGCTTTTAGTTTATCTAATTTTATCTCAATATAATGTATTTACAGGTTTTTACGAGCAGTATCTTACAGGCAGTTGGCGCCTTGTCTGGGCACTTGGACAGCACAGCACTTGAGGGGTTAACAAAGTTCAAAGAGCCAGTGATGGCAATCTATAGCGAAGCAATAATATAATACAGAAAATAGTAATTTTGTTAAAATGAAATACATTAATTTTACCGAATTTTGTCTAATACCGTTTCTAGCATGAGCTACATGTATCGCCATTGGGTTCGCGTTAAACTTACAGTTACAGTATAATGTTGCTATTTTGAAACATTGTTGGTCATTATTTTAGAATTTACGCACCGAATTGTTAGTATCCATTAATTCATCGCCACAGTGTTCTTTCGCCGTAGTCTGTTTTACTTCAAGGATGTATTTTAAAATCTTACCATTAAAGAAAGTAAAAGCGTATCAAATACTAAAATAATCCGCTTACGGTGAAAGTATTATAACCGGATAAAGACACGAGACAAGAAATGTTTACGTCGTTTTTTTCCAGATGGTAGGTACAGAGTCACGCTGAAGACGCCGAGAAACTCCTTTTGCGTAGTAAGCTCGCTCAAAACATTCATCGGAAAAATGATCCGAACAAACCATAAATCGTCCTCCCGGGTTAAAATTCGCACGCTTTATTCGAACAAATCTAACCCAGAGTGTACGTAAATTTGGGTTTAAAGGGCTGATATGCAACGCTATCCCATTATATGGATCTGATATATTGCTACAGTCCTGCACGACACAGCGCGTTGATGGCATAATAAATCTTGTAACTTTTAACCCGCGACCTTCTATATATTCTACTACACACGGTTTGCGTTCAACGCGTTGTCAAGGTGGTTGTTAAGAATATGACATCACAGACCTTCTCAGGTTACTCTTCTCTTGCGCTTCAGACATTTTAATGGCGGCCGTCAAATTTGAAATTTCAATTTGTAATAACATCGCAGCTTTTACGAATTTTCACATGAAATTTCGCCCAGTAAGTCGTGGGAAGGTAAACTTTACAATAATGAAATAAAAATGAGGGGTGAAAATTTCATCTTAGTGACACTTTAAATCGTTCTAGATTGCATTTAAATAATGCAGGAGATAAAATGTTA
The DNA here is from genome assembly GCA_035772405.1 of Chrysogorgia sp. JL179-B06. Taxonomy (NCBI): domain Eukaryota; kingdom Metazoa; phylum Cnidaria; class Anthozoa; order Scleralcyonacea; family Chrysogorgiidae; genus Chrysogorgia; species Chrysogorgia sp. JL179-B06. Next base: position 433,664 of record JAYKKM010000270.1, on the reverse strand, counting down.
GGAAAGAATTTATGTGCATATTTAAAACCAAATTTAAGAGCAATTAATAACAATGTATATGACTCTCCAAACAATGTTAATAGTCCTTTTTTCAGGGGATATATTCAAATCATATTCCCCTGAGGTCGAAGTCTTACCTGAATCAAGATCAAGCAGTCAACTGGAGAAAATATTTAAATTTCGTTCACAGTGTGATGACAAACAAGTAAATATTGTTTGTCCATCTAGGTCAAATGATTCTAATTCACTACATAATGCGGAATTCCCAGGCTCTGCTCCACAGGTGGGTAAGACGAATCAACCTAATATAGATGTAAGTAGCCAGAGGATTTCCGATACTAAAAACATTAATTTAATTGAGAAAATAAGTACTTTAAAAGGTTTTAAAATGGCGGCATTAAACATCGCTAGCTTGATCAAGCATATAGATGAGTTAACTATTGTTATGTCGGGTCAACCATTTGATATTCTAGCGATAAACGAAACGAGGTTGGATAGTGAAATTGCTGATAGTGAAATCTCGCTACCAGGATACAATATGGTACGAAAAGACCGTAATAGGCATGGTGGTGGGGTCTTGCTGTATATTAAGGATACATGGAATTTTTTGACTAAAGGCTTAAATTCCGATCTTGAGATATTGACTGTTGAAATCATTGGAAAATTCATTAAACCTTTCTTAGTCAGCACATGGTATAGACCACCGGCAAGTGAAATGAAGGTGTTTGACTCATTCGAAATATATCTATCGGCACTAGACAATGAAAATAAAGAAACTATAATTTTGGGTGATTTCAATTGCGATATCCTTGAGAGGTCTCATATTTCGCATACTAATAGATTGGTATCCTTATACAACGAATACCAATACAAACAACTAATCAAGGAACCCACACGTATTACATAATTACTACAGCACCATATCGTATTCGTAAAAATGGTGTCTGTCATATATCTATTAGTGATCACAGTCTGATTTATGCTGTGCCTCGCCTGATTTCGCCACGCGAACGACCACGGGTAATTGAGACTAGAAATTAATATAAATTTTGATATTAACCACTTTACTACCGATTTGAATGAAGTGGATTGGGATCAAATCGAAATATCTGATAACCCTAATAATATGTGGTCTGTCTGGAAGGAACTGTTCAATAAGGTATTGGATATCCATGCACCTGTAAAAACCAAACGAGTTAGAAATGTGGATGCTCCATGGATAACCACTGATTTAAAGAAACAGATGTTTCGTAGAGATAATTTAAAAAAACGCGCAGTAAAGAATCGTTCTGAGGCAAACTGGCTTGCATATCAAAGTATTAGAAATAGAGTTAACCATGAAATTAAAACCACGAAACGTGATTTTTTTGTTAACAATCTGGAAGTTAATAAAAGTAATACCAAAAAAACTTGGAAATTATTAAATAACTTGTTGAACAAACCAACCAAATTGACCACAGTAAATGCGTTAAAGGATGTTTCTGGAATCAATACTGATTCTGCTACTATTGCAGAAAAGTTCAATAACCATTTTATTGATATAGGTCCCAAACTTGCCGAACAGATCCCAGATTCAATACATGATCCTATGAGTTTCTTGAAACAGACGACGCAAAACTTTAATTTTAAATATATCAGTGTCAAATGCGTAGCAGATACAATTCGCAAAACTCCATCAAATAAGGCCGCGGGCTTGGACAAAATCCCATGTAAAATCTTGAAGAGTGTTGTTGATATTATTGATGAACCTCTATCAAAGATATTTAATAGCTCCATTCAAAGTGGAATTTTCCCTGACGATTGGAAAACTGCTAAAGTGTCACCAATCTATAAGGCTGAAGACAGATCAAATGTAAATAATTATAGACCAATATCTGTATTGTCTGTAGTCTCAAAAATTTTTGAAAAAAATTATATTTTCTCAAATTTATGATTATCTTAGTGTAAATAATTTATTATCAAGACAACAGTCAGGATTTCGGCCTTTACACTCTACATTAACAGCCTTACTTAAGGACAATATGTTGTGGCTTAATAATATGGATAATGGTAAAGTTAACATCGCGGTGTTTGTTGACTTGAAGAAAGCTTTTGATACTGTCGATCACAACATCCTATTAAAGAAAATGAAATTCTATGGAATATATAAGAATGAGTTGAGTTGGTTTCACTCATACCTTTCAAACAGATCACAGCACAGTTTTGTAAATGGGGTTTTGTCCAGTGCACGAACTATTAAATGTGGAGTGCCGCAAGGCTCTATACTAGGGCCTCTTCTTTTTCTTATTTTCATAAATGATTTGCCTGGCTGCCTGTCATATACAACTCCGAGTATGTACGCAGACGATACCAGTATAACATTAGGGGACTCTAATATCACCATGCTTGCAAACAGAATTAATAATGATCCCCTCGCCCGGCGCGAAGCGCCGGCCGAAGGCCTGAGGGCGAGGGTGATAATATCGACCGGCGTTTAGTCCCTCACACGGATTCCTAGCCATTTCCAGAGTCACATTTAGTTTATTTGTTTAGGGGGGATCAACGGCCAAACCTCGTCCTCAGGGCCTTCGCGGTGCGAAAAAGTCCTTATATTTTATAAACACGAAAAGTAAGATTTGTGTTCAAAACGTTCATAAAATGCAGTGTTCAAAAGATACAGTATCATCGGCGGAAGATGACAAGTTCGTAAATGGCGTCAAAAGGTAAACCGTCGGAATATATTGTCGGAATATCTAATATATTTATGAGAGTTTGTGAATCCAATCCGAGCTTTTTAAAGCTGTTTCCTGTTGGCAGTTTAAAGCTGTTGTTTCCCTACCTGTTTATAATAATCATATTCATATAGAGCGCAAAATGTATTCATAAATAAGTTAGCTACGCACATCAACAACATGAGAATGCCAGCCAAATATCAAAACCAAGCGTGAAAAACAACTGTACAATCCACTGAAAGTATATATACGGTTCAAGTAAAGTATACGGTAGTTAAACATTGACTAAGAGAACAGGGGAGGTAATTTTGCCCTGAATTTAGGAAAATGCTTTCCTCATCAGCCAATTATATTCAAGTAATTTTGCCCTCTATATGAATTACTGTACAGTGCTGGTAGTTTAGGGTGCAAAAACATGCAGACTGTAGCTGTATTTACAACATGGGCCTGTACTACAATTTTGTAGAACAAGCAATTACTGTATACTGGTCAGTGGTAATATGTGCACTGCTGTAGTGAGTAAGGGAGAGCTCGGAGTAGACAGACAATACATGGATGAGTGTCAAGCTCATATCCTCAGAAAAATGATTCTGAGTTACAATGATGTATACAGTATACTGATTCTATTGATATATGTCCTATGCGAGTTGAATTTACTACAGCAGTTAACACATTCAAACATTACTGATGTATAATAACTGCCACATAGGCATATACTGCCACTTATATCATTTGAACCAGTAGATCATTGTTACCTCTCTCCATCTGAGTCTCGATGGCTCAAATGGTTAGAGTCTGGTCAGTAATCAGAAGGGATAATTTTTCTGAGGATATGAGCTTGACGATTGTCTATGTATTGTATACTGGTCTGTATTCCATAAACAATCTGTGTTTACTCCATCCATTATGAAACATGTTAGGCTACAGTAGCTGGCCTAGTTGGCTATAACTTATTGTGTCTGATAGGCTAATGGACAATACTGGTTCCAGACTTGTAATGTAAAATGCATGTACATCTTATACTGTACCGGCATAGGATTATGTTGACATTGAGATGTTGACACTGATCACTATATATGTCTACAGAAATTGTTAGGGATTGAAGTACCGTGTCAACTAGATCATTGTCAACATGCAAGTAGGCTATAGGCATGTTGTACTGAATATATAGGTTTTATGCCATGCTTTGTTGCACATACATATGGCTTTTGTATTAATAACCATCAAAATATGATATCTGCATTAGGCATTATTAATAATAATAAATATAATAATATTTATACAGGATAGCCGCTTCAATGCTAACACTGGTATTAATGGCGGTCTTATTTCCGAACAAATTAAAGTTATTGCAAATATAAACACACAATTCATATATGTACAGTACAATGTTACAAAAACTAATTTTAACTCAAAAGTTGTATATGCTGAAGATGTCAATTAAGGTAACTGATAAGGTGCAAAAACATGTATGTATGAACAGATTCATTGAGATGAAATCAGTTCTTTAGATATGATGATAGATATTAGTTCTAATTACAATATGTACCAATTCTAGGGTTTCTATTAACCAATCAGTTTCAAGTCCCGAGTTAGGAAAGATCAGTTTCCCTGCTTTGCGTTGATACCTTTCGCCAGCTCCACATCGCAGTATTCCAATGTGGATAGAATTATCAAATTACTGTATACATGTATAATCTATCCACACCAACAATCAGGGTAGAATCCCTAATATGTGTCTAATTAGTAAACCCTATACATTTGCACTATATATGCACCCCTATGATAAAGATGCACTTTCTTCCTTCAACAGCCAATAGTGTCTGTTTATACTAACTATTACCATTAATGTATTTAGTTAGTTATTTTGATGTCCTATGAAACAATTAAATTCAGACAACACAAAGCTCTCAGAGACATTGTCCACTGAAAGTCTATTCAGTTTGGCAAATGATATTTAATTCAAGTACAAGTGTACAACTGAAAGTTATAAGAACTAAAAGAAGTATTGTCAGCAAAAAAACATTCAAACAGTAAGAGGGCGACGGGGTGTTGCGTATAACGTATTTCTAGTTTAGCAGGATTAAATGACTGGTTGAAAGCAAATCGTCTTAGCTTAAATACAGTTAAGAGCGAATATATGATAATTGGGTCTGCAAAACGAATTGACAAATTAACTGCTGATCCTAATCTTTTAATAGGGAATGTTAAATTGAAGAGAGTCAAATTTAAAAAAATACTAGGGGTTGTTATTGATCAGAGCCTAAATTGGCATGACCATATAGACAGCATTTGTGGAAAGGTTAAGAGAGGCCTTGGTGTATTGCGAAGGATTCGGGATGTTATACCCAGGGACTCATTAATCAAAGTATTTTATACCACTATTCAACCTCACTTTGATTATTGCTCTTCGGTATGGGATAATTGTAATAAAAGTCTTAAAGATAAATTACAAAAACTGCAAAATAGGGCAGGAAGAATAATTACGCGATCTGGCTACGAAATTAGATCGACTGAAGTACGGGAACAATTAGGCTGGCAAAAACTAGAAGATCGGTGGTCATTGAATAAGGCAGTGTTAATGTTCAAAGTATCACATAACCTGGTCCCTTCTTATCTCTCGGACGAATTTTCTAGAAGGGACACAGCTCATGATCACAATATTAGGGGTAATCATGTTAATTTAAGTATTCCCAAACCCAATTATAATTTTCTAAAAAATAGTCTGGCCTATAATGGAGCAGTTGCCTGGAATTCTATACCTATCGAAATAAGACTTTTAGAAAACATTGAAACTTTTAAAAGTAAATTGACCTTTTAACAATATTTAAATATAGTACTTTGCTGTATTATTTTAGTATATAGTTAGTTTAGTATAGTATATAGTTAATTTTTATGATATTAAATGTAAATTATAGTTCTTAAAATTTTTATCCAGTTGCTATATGTATGTATTTTTAACTTGTACACGGCTCTCTGGAAGAGCATATTTTATGAAGAGACCCCCGTGTCTAAATAAAGTCCATTCATTCATTCATTCATTCATATTATATTATGTTGTGTTGACATTTATCCCGTGAAACTCCGTAATATTAATCATTATGAAACGTTGTGTTTTTGTCCGATTTAAATCAATTCTATATCGAAATCATCACAGTTGAATCTGGCGAATCGAACGATGTAGGTTTCGTCTACTTAAAATGAGAAGATCAGATGTTATATGAGAAAATGCGTAAGCGATTAAAGCGAGACTCGTCTTTAAAATCAAAGGACATGGCTTCAAGATCTATTCGTCGTTTACCCGATGATTTAATGCTTTTATGTCCATTAAACCGATGTAATTTCGTAACAGATATGTTTCGTATACCTTGCCGTTGATTTTTATATAAATTTTGACACATGAAGACCTTCAATCGAACAGATATTAGAAAAATAGCATTGCCGGTTAGCCTGCGTGTAGACGCCTGATTTTTCTTCGTCCTCATTTCTAGCCCAACTTGCTTCTCAGGAGAAATTTCAGCCCGGGCTGAAATTTCAGCCCGGCTACTGAGGTATGGTAAATTACGGAGTATGGATAATAATTTAAATAGCTTTGTTTTTATGCCATGTTTGTTACCGCTTGACCGCTTTCGACACCGTGATTTCTATTCTCCCTCTTTACCATACCTCAGTAGCCGGTCTGAAATCTCAGCCCGGGCTGAAATTTCTCCATAATCAGCCCCTAAAAGTTCCCACTTTAAACGAGCGCTGCACAATGCCTTCAGTGCCTGATTACATAAATCAATGCATTCAAAATTATCCTTTGTAATATAAGACGATATTGAGCGGGTTTTCTAATTCCAACTGTCTAACATGCGTACATGCTACCAATGCAGTGTCCCTAAAAGTAGCCCGAGTTAACGCCTAGCGGGCGTCTTGTTTATTATTATTTTGTCCAAGATAATTAAGTGTACGAGGAATTTAAAGAACAGAACAAAGTTACGTGAAGAATAATCAGATAAAACTGCTTGTTGTTAAATTCACGACGGTTATTTAATCCAAACTAAGTCAGTTCTACTTTGAAATATCATTTTGGTTATCAATGGTAGCCATGATAAGAACTTCGTTAAAAGCTAATCAACCCTGCTAACCCAGCTCATATAAACGTGTCTAGAGAGTTGGTTAATAATGCCTCCAAGATGGAAGGATAGAAGTACACGATGTCGAATGTTAGGAAACATATAAACTAGAAATACGTATCCGCAATAATCCCCTCGCTCGCCTTTTCTACCACTTCTCCCACCCCCAACCCACCCCACCCCTAGAGTTTCTTTTCCCATCCATGGTCCCCAGACCGCCGCATATATTTGTATTTGTAGTCTCTGTCGATAAGATTTTGAACGTTATCTCGGCCAACGCACGTGCCCACAATATTACGCGAACGTGTATAACCTTCGTAAAAATCCATTTATGTGGTTCGTTAGATCACCACTCGCCAATGGCCTCCTTCGCCCAAAATCCAAATAGGGCTATTGTCCGATTCAAACGGTTTACCCATTCCTTATAAGGAGAGTTGGTGCTTCCATGCTCCGCTCAAATATATATATATATATATAAACCTTTAGTGAGAAATGGATCCCTGCAGCGGCGAGATTATCACCCTCGGATAATATATCGCATTCTATCTCTAGAATTAATAAAGAAAAATAATCGCTAGGTAAAATTTCAATAAAATAAAATGAGTAGTGGCAGCGGTGGGATTCGAGCCGGCTCCCCATCGAAATGACTGCTACCTTAAACCAGCGCCTTAGCCCACTCGGTCACGCTACCAATTTGTAATACGTTATCCATTATAGTTCTCGTGACATTGCTATGTTTTAGTGTTAGCTCTTTCTGCGTTTACCTAAAATTTAAATCCGTATTACCATCATGTATTTGGTACACGGTGAAATTCTTTCTACGCTTATATACAATTTAAACCCGGATTCGCATCATGTAATCCATTTCATTCCATCTCTATAGAATTAATTAAGAAAAATAATTCACGGTAATGTTGCAATAAAATAAAATGAGGAATGGCTGCGGTGAGATTGGAACCCACGCCATCGAAATGACTGGTGCCTGAAACCAGCGTCTTAGACCACTCGGCCACGCTACCAATTTGTAATACTTTATGCACTATAGTTCTCGTGACATTTCTATGCTTTAGTGTTAGTTCTTTCTGCGTTAACCAAAAATTTAAATCCGTACGATGAGTTCTTTCTACGCTTATATAAAATTTAAACCCGCATTCGCATCATGTAATCCATTTCATTCCATCTCTAGAATTAATTAAGAAAAATAATTTACGGTAATGTTGCAATAAGATAAAATGAGGAATGGCAGTGGTGAGATTCGAACCCACGCCATCGAAATGACTGCTGCCTAAAACCAGCGCCTTAGACCACTCGGGCGCGCAACCAATTTGCAAAAGCTTATCAACTGTAGTTAGACTCAGGATACTTGGGCTAGTGGGCAAATTCAGCTGTTTGAATGCAATACAGCTAATTCAATTAAGGTTGTCCTTTAAATTCAAAACTCAAAACCACAAAAGGTCAAACTCTAAGCGCGAAAAGCATGATGGGCGCTTGCGTGTCACCAACATACAGCGACCCGCAATAATTCAAACTAACCTCCACATATAAACTCCCATCATGCTTTTCCTGCTTAGAGTTTGTGGTTTTCCGGTTTTGAGTTTTGACCTTAAAGGACAACCTTTTGTAAGAAATGGATCCCTGCCCCGGCGAGATTATCACCTTCGCTTGCGAGGAGTAAAATAACCCCTCGCCCGCCTTCTCTCCCCAGCTAGAGTTATTTTCCACATCCATGGTCCCCAGGACCCACAGACCGCGTATGACCGGCAGTCGGTAATCGTAACAATAATTATAAAATAAATCATAAACCCTAACCAAACCCTAAGCCTAACCGTTAAAAA